>JAPJBO010000460.1:0-177530 GCA_030068145.1 Diplonema papillatum | reverse complement strand
TTCAACGGGACGACGTATCTGCCGCAGTGGACACAAGGAGCTGAGCCCTGCGCTCCTTCCCAAAAACGCCAAGCAGCTCCTTTCGCTTCGCTGCGAGGTTATCCTTACCCTAATCTTGGCATCCGCGGAGTGCCCGTCCCGCGAGCGCTGTTCCAGAAACGGGCTAAAAAAACAAGAGTCGAGGGCCGAGGAAACCTTTCGGTATTTAGTATGTACACTAAAACAAGGATTAATCATCTCTGCTCTCGGTAGCTATTTATTCCCGCAGGGAGCCTGAGATACAGTAAATACACAACAACAAACATGACGGATGCCGCCTTCTTCATTGAAGCTGTTGCAGACGGCACGTTTGGAGAGTGCGTTGAATGGAGTGAGGAAAGGGTGCTTGCTCGTATCCGCGACTTGCGTGGTTCGCAAACACAGGACGCGCAAGCCTTTCAGGCTGAGCTTGCTGCCGCAAGCAACCCAAACTTGGGAATTAGCTCCAACAACGAAGGAGTGAAATTCTGTGTCGTTTTGCCCGGTGTCCAGGTGGCAACGTGGGAAGAAGTTGGACGCAGGCTGCTGAAGCCGATACGAGGAACGTATCAGAGCATGCAGAAAAGGGCCTCGGGGCTTGTGAAGCGCAAGAAGTGGTCCGCGGACGCAGTCCTTCGGCAGGTGCAGACCGAGTTCGGTGCGGCAAGTTCAGGAGACACCACTACTACAGTGGATACCTGCTCCGTCCAGCTGTTCAATGCTGCAGTTGAGAAAGCCGTTTGTAAACACGGCCCTCAGCACCACCTCAACCACGAAGAGCTTTTCGCGCTCTTGGAAATGGAAGGTCGCGAGGCAAATTTGGTTTCGCAAAGCGTTTCGAAGTGGCGCAGCGAAGGACTGCACGAAGGCTGGAGTAGACGCGGCAAGCTGTACTGCTTGTTCGTTGTTGGGGCCGCTTGTGCTGGCTGCGCCGACTCGATTGATGGTGCGCTGTCATTCAATGCTGCGGTTGCGTCCATCGTCCAAGCGAAAGGCGAGCAACACAGTCTCTGTGCTGAGCAGCTTTTTGACCTCTTGGGGATAGAGAAGGCTCGCCGAAAGGCTTTTCACCAAAAGCTTTTGAGTTGGCTTCCCGAGGCTTCGGGATGGAATCGGTCCTTCGCGGGACAGAAACGAAAAGCTTTCTATTGCCTTTTCAAAGACGTGAAGTGCACCAAATGCTCCCCCGCCCAACAACAACAATCCGACGTAAGTCCAGAACATGTGCCGTGCGCTGCAACAAACAGCCCAGACCCTGTAGCGAATGTAGGTCCTGCACCTGCTACACCTGCAAACGCGGACGACGATCAGCCTCCCACGCCGACGTCGGATACAGTGAAGAAGACACTTGAGCAGCTCAAGGCCGAAGCAGCAGCCATTGGTATCAAGACCACTGGAACAAAAAAAGCCCTCCAACAGAGTATTGCTGAGGCTACGCAATCCGAAGAGCCACAAACGCAGCGGCTCGTGTACCGCATTGTCGATCACCTGTCCACTGCTTGTCCTGACTTGAGGAGGGAGCTGGAAGCGGAGTTTGCTAGCGAAAAGCGGCTCGTGTCGGGCTCTCATACCCAAACAACGCATCAGCATGGGTTGGTTTGTGGGTACAACGCGTGTTTTCTTGGGGAAAAACTAAAGAGAATTCCCTTCTCCCGAGCTGACAACGCATCTCTTCCAGAACTGTACACCTGGTTCCGTGGAACGTCACCGAACATGCTGGGCATGTCGGAAAAGAGGTGGGAGTCCATCAAGGAGCACTTGCGAGTTGGTGAGGAACCCCCGGCTTTGACAACATTTGAAGTCCAGGCCTTTGCATGCAAAAATGGACTGAAGTTCATCTCGAAGGACCTTGGAAGCGTATCGAGTTTCAGGTTCCAGGCTCTGCGGACAAATGATGTGTGTGTTGTAAACCTCCGCCTCCCCTCCAGCAGCCACCTCTTAAACCACTTCTTCTGCGTTTCCTTCACCGCCGCACCGGATACCAAGGCGATGCTGGAAGAGAAGAAGTCGACGCAGCAGCCATTCTATCCTGCCCCACTTTTTCGGCCCCAGCTATCGCCGTTTGCTCGAATCAACAGAGAAACGGAACGGGTCCCCGGAGGGTACATGTGCCTTGCTTGCCATCACACGCACGTCTTCATCTGGGGCAGCCTTTCTTCGGGGGTTGCTGCCGCATTTGCGAAGGGTACGGCGGGCCCTTATCAAACCGATGAAGCCGCGCGGACAGCTCTTTCGCGGCACCGCAACTCCAACGCGCACCGAGTGTCTTTGTGGGTCGTGCGATACGGTGCCTTTGTAATAGTCGGGTACCTCACGGTTGCTGCTGCTGCGATCGCGTTCCGCGTTGTCCCTGCCAACTTCCGGTCAGACGCGCACCCGCAAGCAGGCAACACGTTTGAGGTCAGTCTCAAGGCTGAGCTTGCCGAGACCCCTTACCTTTCGGAAGAGAGGCTGCAGCGCTTCTTCAACTTGCATGTTCCCATGTTCATCAGGGTGTGCGAAGGAGTGTCTCACAGAAGTTCCGTGCGGCAGATAAGAGCCGACCGATTGCGGGGTATTGATATACCCAAGAAGTACAACACCACTTCACACGTCTCGGAAATGGTGGGCATCTGGGCTTCCATCGCACAAGTGCGCATCGCCAAGGAACTAAGTGTATCGAGCTCCTTTGTGCTGATCTTGGACGGAACGACACTGAAGCACGCAATGCAGATGGAGGTGTATGTAGTTATCCTACGCTACTTCGTCTCATCTTTGTGCGCAGTTAAAGAAACTGCCTTGGGACTCGTGGGGTTCGAGGCTTCCGACGATACAGATGGCAACACCATCTTCTTGAAGTCTCGTGCGATGCTTGCAGATTTCGGCGTTGCGGCACAGCAGATAACGGCAACCTGCAGTGATTCGGGATCGAATCTAGCGGGGCACATCACAGGGGTATACGGTTTGTTGAAGAAAGATTTCAACCCTCAGTGTGCCCGTGTTCCGGACTTTTCGCACCGACTGGAGACCGAACTTGAGCGAGCCTTCGATTCATCCGTTGTTGAAGAAATCACGGAAGCAATTCTTACGATGGAGGCGAACTTGCGAACATCCGGAAAGCTTTATCGCCGACTCAGGCGTTTCGCTAAGCTGCAAGGCTTTGCTGCGGGTCCCAAACCATCCCTCCATTGCTCTATTCGGTGGTTGCCAAAAACCTTTCGTCTGTGGGAGAAGGCCGCTGCATTGTGGCCACTCTGGAAGATGTTTCTGGAACAGCGCTCGCGGGACTGGCACTCCGCGGATGCCAAGAAGGGTAAGGATAACCTCGCAGCGAAGCGAAAGGAGCTGCTTGGCGTTTTTGGGAAGGAGCGCAGGGCTCAGCAGTTCCAGCAGTGGTATCCTGTACTAAGGATGTTGCGCAATATCTCGCTGGCCTCGCAGCATCAAGAGCCCACCGTTCTGCATTTGCAGTTTCGGTTGAGCCGAGCTCGTATGGCCATCGAAGGGATGACCGATGGCAACGAAAACAAACGTCGCTTGGCGAAGGTCGCGAAGGCGCTCGAAGCCGTCGAGGAAAAGATAAAGAAGGATGACCACGCCGTAGCTCTCTCTCTCATTCTTGACGTACAAAAAATGCAGGTGCTCTCCGGAGCCGACTTGAAGGCGTACGGTAACGAAGAGTACGCCTATTTGGCTGCTTTCGTCGGGAGGTTTGAAGCGAGCTCCGTACAGAAGGACTGGCAAGACATAAAAATTCTTGCCGTTCAGTTCAAGGACTTGGGGTGGAACGCCTGGACCGGAGTATTCGCAACCCTAAAAGAACAAGGCAACCAGAGAGCCATTGACGTGTTGGCGCTGGTCCACACACATAGTCGCTACAACAGCAACGTAGCTGAGTCGTTTTTCAGCAAGGCCAAACAACGCGTGGGTTGCAATCGGCCCCATTTGGTGGTGGAGACTCTGAGCAACGAACTCATTCTCGCTGAACAGGGTAAAGGAATGACCGATGAAGAAGTAAGCGAAACCTGCACTCTCGGCGCCAAGATATGGCACTCTCGGAAGAATCGTCGTCATGGGGGGAAGACTGGTGGAAAGAAGAAGACGGATAGAGCCGACGCATTCGAGCAGGTTAACGGGGATATGCGCACTGAGTACTCGGGGTGTAGCGTTGTACCGTCTTTCGCGCCGTGGTCAGGGAACGAAACGTGGTCGGCGATGTCCTTCGCGAATGCATCCGAGTCTTCGGATTCACCGAATGCATCACTGCCTTCATCTTCGGTGTCGTCGCAGTCGTCCTCCTCTTCACGGTCCTCCTCTTCTGGCTCGACGACATCTTCAGCTTCCAGTTCAACATCCACGGAGGCAAGTGTAGAGCGCCAGGTCCCATCTCGACCATCGGAGCCGGGGGCTAAACTGCCGTTACCCGTGCGCTTGAAGCCAGCAGCAAAGGTTTCTGCCCGCCTGCTTGACAGCATGCACGAACCGGCACCAAAACGCGCACGGAAGTAGGCACTCACGAAGGCTTCGCATGAAGGAACAACCGGCCTTTTGATGATTTGGTATGCCAAAGTGGAAATCCCCCTCCTGTTCCGTGAAGACCTCTCCGGTCCACTGCACGTGCTGTGGCAGCTTGCTGGTACACTACGCGAGTATCCCATCCTTCCTTGTGTCCACTGCGGCAGATCGTCGTCCGTTGAATGCCTCCGCAACGTCGGCATTGCCCAAGCTGCCGTCCTCCGTAACTCCTTTGTCGTGCCACACACAGAATTTCACTCCTTCGTTGTTGGAGCTAATTCCCAAGTTTGGGTTGCTTGCGGCAGCAAGCTCAGCCTGAAAGGCTTGCGCGTCCTGTGTTTGTGAACCACGCAAGTCGCGGATACGAGCAAGCACCCTTTCCTCACTCCATTCAACGCACTCTCCAAACGTGCCGTCTGCAACAGCTTCAATGAAGAAGGCGGCATCCGTCATGTTTGTTGTTGTGTATTTACTGTATCTCAGGCTCCCTGCGGGAATAAATAGCTACCGAGAGCAGAGATGATTAATCCTTGTTTTAGTGTACATACTAAATACCGAAAGGTTTCCTCGGCCCTCGACTCTTGTTTTTTTAGCCCGTTTCTGGAACAGCGCTCGCGGGACGGGCACTCCGCGGATGCCAAGATTAGGGTAAGGATAACCTCGCAGCGAAGCGAAAGGAGCTGCTTGGCGTTTTTGGGAAGAGCGCAGGGCTCAGCTCCTTGTGTCCACTGCGACAGATCGTCGTCCGTTGAATGCCTCCGCAAAGTCGGCTTTGCCCAAGCTGCCGCCCTCCGTAACTCCTTCGTGCCAGCCTGACCTGGCCAGCGGCAGTTGCGGAGTCGGTCGCTTGACACCGGGTGACCTGCCAGCCATGCAGGAGGGGGGGGGGGGGGGTCCCCCCCCCCCCCCCCCACCCCCCCCCCCTTTCATCTGTTACGGGTTAGGCCCAAATCTTAATAAACACCCCCCCCCCCCCCCCCCCCTTTAAGACGATGCCGAAAGAAAGGAGACACATAACACGCACCGCATCATGCCTTGCCATTCCTGTCCAAAGCATCCCCTTTTTGGCATCCCCTACCCCTCACCATACCAAGACAGCCTACAGCTATGCATGCGGAAGATGCACCACGACGTGTCGCTTCCAGTGTGGGTATCCCAGGTGTGAACAACTGTTCTGCAATGGACAGGATGGGTGGGCCCGTCGCCGGGGCGACAAACCCGGAGTATAGCTGTGTTGATGTGTAACACGTGGCCCCAGCCAAACTCCCACCAGTCAGGTGTCTCCAAACGATGACTCTCGAGCCGGAGCCCGTTTGCCGCTGGAAACGGATAGAATACGGATCCGAAGACCCCAAGGAGGAAGCAGCCGCGCGTCTTCCCAGCATTGGAAGAGTAAAGCGCAACACAGAGCGGCAGCGGGTTTCATTGTTGCGCGCCTCCCACCTATTCCGCACCTCTCGTGTCCCTGGACCTGGGCAAAGGTGGTGCGACAAGAAACGGAGTGCCAATGTGCACCAACACAGAACATATTGAACTCACGGAGAAGTGTACACTGTACTGGGTCGAAATGTCAGTATGCCGACGACGCCAGGACAAACGTGTAGCAGCAAACATATTCTAGGTCAGCCGGCAGTCGCAACGTCGAGCTAGCCTGTTTCAAAGACAAATCAACGAGGCCCCGCCGCGGGAGGAAAAGAGAAGCGAAAGCTGCGCTTTCTCTTTTGCCGTGAGAACCTTCTCAAAGAGAACAAAAAAGAAAGGAACAAAAGCAAAGCAAAAAACGAAAAGACAAACTGCGCTGCCACCCATGAGGGGGTGGGGGTGTGTGTGCGGGGGGGGGGGGGGGGGGGGGGGGCCTTTTTTTTTTTTTTTTTTTTTTGTTCTTTAGCAGTGTTGCGCGCGATCAGCCGGCTTGCCGGCTGATTCGATTTCGAGCCTTTTTTGGCAGACTCGCACAAAAACAGCCGATTTTCAACAGTGTAAGCTTTGGCTATGCCGCCCATGGAGCGGAATCAGCTTGACGCACAAACCGGGTAAGGTGTCAAGATGTTGTCGCAAAACCCGTCTGATCGGCAGACTTTCCAAAAAATCAGCCGGCTGAGTATCAGCCCGTCAGGGTTTCAAGAACTTTTCTTCCGGCTGAAATCAGCCGCGTTTTTCCTTAGCGCGAACACTGCTCTCTAGTAGAAAGGGCGAGAATTGGGGGTGGGATACTCGGCTCTCTTCTTGGGGATTCGACGTTGACAGCGCCGCTTACCAGACTCCGCAAAAAGAAGAAAGGCGACGACACGTGGATCTTTCGCCCAGGGCGTGGCAGAAATGTCGTTTCCGCCCGGAAATACGTGGCCGCCAAGCGTTCGCGGTGACGTCGCCTTTTTCGTTTCGCCTTCTTGCTGATGTCGGCTCTTCCAAAACCTAGACTAGCGGAAAGGAAGGGGTAGAGGGTGGTGGGGGTACGATAGCTGGGTTTGGACCGTGAGATAAGTCGATGCACCTACTATCGAGAGAGCCCACCGGGTGGGCGCATTCCAATTACCTCAGGGTTCTGCAGACGTGATTGTGGAAGACATAGTCATCCGCTTTCGACTAATGTGAGACCCCAAGATCGCATGCGCGAAGAACGCATTATTGGGCCCTCCATATTTTGAAACCGCATGAGAAATCTCATGCATACTTATTCGTCGGTCCATCAAGAAGAGTGCCAACACCCGTCCTTCGCGGACCAACAACGTCGGTTCTCGTGCATCTTGGCGTAGCAGACTCTGCCAGAATATCAGAACGGCGGACTTGTTCAACAGGCACGTGACAGGGATACGGGCTGGTTCGAGCACCGTGTGGCACGTGCTGTTTTCCAGTAGTTGCAACGACGTTCGGTCTAAACACCCGCTCTCCACGATGTCGTCTCCGTCGTTTGTCCGCCGTCTCAACTTGCAGAGTTTGATGAGGTATGGCCGAAATCACATCCGGGAGCGGGGAATCCTGGCCAGAAAGGGGGTGGAGACAAAAAGAACTGCAGCGACGCAAGGGCGAGACAAGAGCCCCGCTTACCCATTTTTCGGCCAAAAAAACAGGCGCTTCGTTTTGCTTGTGCGTGCCGTTTGATTTTCGGTTTCCCACTTGTATGTACCCTGTGTCATTCTCAGGGGTAAGGAATTCTGACCAACCCCCAAAACACGCTGGCTGACGTCTTTTTTGGCCTGCACAGTACATTGAAGGGCAACCCGCAAGATTTGCAGCGAGCGTTCACTCTAGAAAAAGTGGTGCCGGAGTTGTCGGCTCGAAATGCGACCGCGTTTCTTGTGACCACTTCCCTTCCCGTTGCTGGCGTGTCGTCAAATTAACCCCGACGAAAGGTCGCTCTTCTAGTCGAAAAGGCGAAATCGAACACGGAAATATATAGGGCAGCATCCTTATATATGCACACACGACCCCTATGTAAGGAGGTGGCCTTCCGTGTTCGTTTCTTACCCCTCGAAGGTTCCTCAGGGAGGCCACCACCTACCTCCACGTGGACTCGCTGCAGGAGTTTTACTTTCTCTGGCTGCACACCCAAGGGCGTGTCTTTACCCTTGCTGCGCGCAACGGCGGCGGGACAACTGTGCGGGAGACTTTCCCCCCTGGGGTCTGGACCGGTACTTTTCTACCTTTTTCTTTTTTTTTTTTAAAATTTGGATATAGATTTTGCGTAGTGACCACGCAAACACGGCTGTGTACCGTTTTGGGGATAAAGCGCCAAGCGGGTGTCACTTCGTCCGCTGTGGCTAGAGGCAACGTTGTCTTGCGGCACGAAGCTGGTGAAGCCGGCTGCCCGCCCTAATTATTTTGCCGGGACGTTCAGGTGACGCAGGCTTCACCTGAAGGAAAGACTGCCCCACCTGAGACATTTTTCTTGGTGCGAAAGAAGCTGCATGTCATCAAGAAGTTCCACGGCTACACACATTGCGACCTCTTTTTTCTGGATGGATTCCAGTGTGTCAACTGTGCTTCACCCATATATGTTCTGGCTAGGACAACGTTTGCGCAAGCTGCGCCCGACGTGGTTACACTGCGAGCGCTCATGCAAGACGTAGCGATCTTCTCCGCTCTTCCCCGTCTTGCAACACGTGAGGAATAGGGTATCAACCCCCAGGCGCACCGAAAAGCTATTTTTCAGCCGGTTTTGGGTGAAATCCGGGGCGGGGCGCAGGGGAAAGCTGTGGGGGTTCGTCCTTGTATGAAGCTGGCTAGTCAAGAAGGGTGGAACGGGGAGAGAAACAAGCGGCATCAAGGAAATGTAACAAGGAAGCCAAACAAATAAAGCTCGATAATGAAAAGAGAAATACTCCGAGAATCGCCGCCTGTGAACCATTGAAGGAAGCTAGGGTCGGAGTGAAATCTTAGTGCGGTGTTCGGGCAGAATCGTGCCTTAGGGGCTTGCAAGAAGGTGCTTGGAATGGGTATTGCTCAACACCGCACTGGTCCCGTCTTAGGGGCGGGGAGAAGCAATACCGACACCAAACAGGTGGCAGGCTTGCTTGAAACTCCGGGTCGTAGTGTTTCCGCGTCACGAATTCCAGATTCGCTCGAGTGTGTTGCCAAGAGCGTTGCAGCACAACAAGACTGACCACCCTTTTCGGCAGACGATACCAACGAAACGGTATCGGGCGCAGACTACCGCTTGGACTGGTATCTTCCCTCCTTCGTACTTCACAAGCGGCCACCTTGAGTATTTCCTAAAGCAGGTGCTTATTCGAGAACGTTTCCGGAGATAGGGCCATGCACTGATAAGCCACATCAACTGACCAACAGGTGGTTAAAAATTGCCGTGTTCTTCGCGTGTACATCCAGCCTCAGAAGCTGGATGGAGTTTGAAAAGCGGGTGTGACACGCTTGTGCATTTACACGCGTTTTGGTGATAGCGCACCCACGTTTCGGATGGAACTCAAGCACACCCTTGTAACACCAGCTTCTGGCTGGTAAGCCTCTCGGGGGGGTAATCTTACTTGGAGGGGGAGGTTCCTGGATAAGAACCGTTTGATTGGTTTCTGTGCAGCCGTTGTTCCGGAAATGTTCCCTTTCAGTACAACAGTACTACCTCCAAAAAGAAACAGCAGATATGGGGAAGGGTGCGAATGAGCGCCCGGATGATAGCTCGGGATGCCGCTCTTGGTGGACCTGCAGGCAGGGTTTGTGTGCCGGTAGGCGCACGGACCGGCTGCAGCTGCCGCGGAGAGGCTGTCTTTCTCCCTTTTATTAAGCTTGAATCCTTTTCGCGTTGCTCGAGATGCACCATCCACAGCATGGCAATGGTTTCGTATTATCCCATCTCTTGATGGACTTCTGGAGCACCAGCCATTGCATGCGCTGTCAAAGCGGCAGCATTGGTATCTAATCACCTGTGTGATAACGCCTCTGATGGTATCGGGGTTGCACTTCGGTTTCGTCATCACCACATTCCTCTCATAAGTTAGGCCTGTCGGCGGATCGGCACGCAGATGGCCCATGCTGTGGGCCGCGGGGCCTTGCAGGCACGAGACCTACCCGGGGAGAACCCCGTGCAACTGCAAAAGATGGGTCTGTTTTTCGGTGAACGCTTCACATCCCACGCCTGAGAGTTGGAGAGAGCGAACCGGTGCCTGTTGGCTCTTCTTTCAATTACGGTTGCGGCTCGCTTGCTCTTGCAGGGCGGCATTGTGCAAGGAGTGTGGCAACCTCTGGGGTGGACACTCTTGCTGTGCTCGTGGGATTGTCCTTTGTAGAGAGTGAACCGATGCCGGAAAGGTCCCTTCTTTTGGCGCGCACGGTCACGTTGCAATTCGTGACGGCTGCCCATGGGTTGCTGGTGCAAGTTCGCCATCAGAATCGGAACCAGAACCATCGCTTCCGCCGTGCATCTTCCCTCTAAGTGTAATCTGCCACTGGCACCCACCTCGAGTACTTCTCAACAAAGGACCTCGCCTTCTGTCGCGGCTCGCGAAGTGCACGAGTCTTGGTTCCGATGAGGGAAGACTCCGGCAGCGAATCGTTTCGTTGCGTGCGCGTAGCCGACGTGCAATGGTCGGTTGGTCTAAAAACACGATGTACTGTTGTAGCCACCCCTGACAAGCTTGCTAGCAGGTGTTTCTGGAACATTTCCGGAGTTAGGGTCTTGCACTTCAAGGCACAATGACGGACGATCAGCATCAACTGACCAATGGTGGTAAACCCCACACGGTAAAAGACGCTTGCTCTGTGCATGTGCAAGGGAGCAACACCCTCTCTTGAGGGAATTTTCCTGGGTGCAGCGTTTTTGGTTGATTTTCTCTTTGAATTTTCTCACGTGCAGTGCAGCCGTTGTTCCGGAAATGCTGCCGCTGCCAGGACCAACAGCACTACTATAAAAAAGAGAGAAAGGGAGAAAAACGAGCTTTTTCCCACGACCCCCCCCCGGCAGGCGAAACGGGGAGAATTCCCTCTTTGGGTTCGCTTCTTTTTCTAGTTGCATTTTTGCTCCACAGGGAAGAGAGGGTTAGTGCAGGCCCTGGCGGTGCATCTGCGTGCGCCTCGATGGAGGGTCCGAGTGCAGGGACACGTTGTTGTGGAGTCCGCGCGGGTTATTCGACTAGACTACGGCTTCTCAATTAGCGCGGAGAGGCCTGTTGGGTGCAGTTGAGAGTGAAGCGCGTATGTAGCAGGGGGCTAACAGGACGGAACAGATTTGGAGCAAGGGAAGCAACGGCAGCGCAGAGGACCATTCTGCCTCCGGTACACAGCCCGGAGCAGCTTCCCCCCACTGATCTTCACCAGAAGGTCTCGCGTTGCTCAGTCAACTTCCGGATTCGTCTCTCGAGCCTCGCTCACGAAACGGCGTCTGGTTTTTGAGGTTGGCAAGAGGCTTCGGCCAGCGCTTGCGTTGTTCTGTTGCTTGACAGTACTTCGTCCCCTGTACTGATGCATGTGTTCGACCGACACATCAGCACAACAGACTTTCTTCAATGTGCTGCAATTCCTGCTTGGAGGGACACAATCCCCATAAAATCGATTCTCGGGAGACATCGAATCCAATGGCCAATCCGAGCTCAGAACCTTCGTATAGGAACGGCAGGATGGTAAGTCCCGTACACCTCCCCGATTGAGCACGTGTATGCTGCCCCCCCTACTTACGGTGGCAAGTAAGCGGAAACGGTTCCCGTTTCCATTGCCGTTCCCATACTTTCAAGGAAACGGGGCTTCCTTCGTGCGGAAAAACAGCTGCCGCAAGGTGCACCTTTCAGTGCGGAACCAAGGAGACGTTTCCGTTTCCATGTTTTTTTGTTGAACGCTTGCGCCCCGCTACTAAACCCAAATTTACCCCGGGATTTCGCACCAGGCTCTTCAAGTATTCCCTACAAAACAGGTGTTCGTACAAAAATGAAACGGGTGGAAAAGCGTCCACGTACCCAGGGGTGTGGCAGGTTAGCCAACGCACACGCACGAAGTCTTCTTCGAGGAAGATGTTGACCAGGAAAGGGATGCAAAAATAGAAAAAGGTAAAAAAGGGAGTGTACGGCTCCAAAAGTGGAGTATGAAACCTTAAGGAACTAGCCCCCTGTATTTTTCACCGCGGTGTTCTGTCAGGGGGCATAAGCTTGGTCTCCGCCCATCTTATTTGGACCGCCAACGGCTTTTTGCGTCCTCACTCAGGAATAGGCTCAACACAGCGCGACGTGACGTATCGTCACGATAATGCTGGGCCCTGAGTGCCTCGGATTGCACATTGGCCACCTCTGCCAGGCATGGGTGATGGTGTAGTGCCATTTTCCGAGACTAGAGGTCTGCTAATAGCTCTGTCGAGCCAACCCCACTTTTTAGGGGGTCGGGGGCGAAATTTAGGAAACTTCTAGTAAGTAGTCGATTCCCTCGCTCCGGGTTTTTCTCGACCCGTGATTTGGCACGGGGTATTTTGCATACTTCGGGCCTGGAGACCCGGGTTCGAACCCGGCCGAGGACACTTTTCCGGTCGGAAACGATTTTTGGGGTTTGGTTGTGCCCGAAATCTGCGGTTTTTGCAGAGTTTCTCAATATCTCGCGGTTTCTGGGTCACCGTGGGTAACTTGAGTCAGTCCGCCAGAACTTAGCATCGCCCGAACTTTGCTTCACCAAAACTTTGCTTTCACCGAGAAGTTCAGGCAGAACTTAGCATCGCCCGACCTTTAGCTTAGCTTCTCCCGAAGCTTTGCTTCGCCAGAACTTAGCTTCGCACGAACTATACTTTCGCCTGAAAATTGCTTTGCTTCGCCAGAACTTAGCTTGCACCCGACCGGAAAAGTGCCTGCGCCCGGGTTCGAACCCGGGACCTCCAGCCCTGAAGGCTTGCACTGTTCACTCTGTCAACACGGTGTCATTTCCAGGGCAGCCCTACGGAAACTGGTCCGCGAAAGGATGGCTTCCATACTAGAATGGTTTCCCAACCATCCCCATAAAGGGGACCTCAAAGGAGTGGAGTAAGGTGCCCTGGTGGCCTGGAAAAAAAACATAAAAACCCCGAAAACCAACAGACCCGAAAATCATTTTCGATCTCCAGCCCTGGCGCAGTTCACTCTGCCATGACGGTGTCAGTTCCAGGGGGAAAACTTCCGATGGAGATGCTTTGCGAAAAAAATCTGTACGTCCCACGGGATCGTCGGAAACACAAAACACTACAGGAAAGTGCTGTCGGGCTTCGCGCGTAGAGGCGGCAGTTTGGGTTTCGACATCTCGCGGTTTTTGGGTCACCTTGGGAAATTTGAGGCAGTCTAACAGGGCGTAGCATCGCCAGAACTTTGCTTCACCAGAACTTTGCTTCGCCAGAACTTAGCTGGCCCGAACTTTGCTTTCGCCCGAACTTAGCTTCGCCCGAACTTTACGGTTTCCCGAACTTTATCTGCTGCCTCTAGTCTCGCTGGGCGCCGGTCTTTACCGGCGCACGTTTACTTTTTTTATTTTCCCCGCCGGCTTTTCCAAATTTGGACCGACAGTCCATATGTGGATATAGAAGCCAATCCCCTGGTTGTGAGGGGGGTGGCGTACCTTGGATGGTCTCGCCAGTGAAGAGAATGGGAGGCTTCCCGTTCTCTCTGGCGCTGTGCTGCGTGGCGATGGGCGGCGGGTGTTTCTGCGGGGGCTGCGGGTTTTGGGGCGGTTGCGGAACTTGTTGCTGGTGCCGCCGCTTACCGGGTCGACCTTGCGCGGGCTGGTCTGGGCCTGTGAGGGAAAGTGTGTTTATCGAGAGAGACAGAGTGAGTGACCGACTAAGTGAGTTGAAGTATGGTTAAAAGTAAAACAGTAGGGAAACTTCACTTTTCATCCAGCCGCGCCATGAAGGCTGTGTTCGCTCATCGAAACATGACACATCACGTGCGAAGAGATGTGAAAACGGGGTTTTGCCTGGAGGCTTTTCGTGTTATTCTGTAGATGCTTTGAGCTATCTTTGTGTCTATGCTTTCAGTCGTCTTCTTAACCATGGTTAAGTGCAAAAATGGTGTCAGCCGAAGCTGGTAAAGCTTCGGCGCCGCCCACGTTATGTATGTTTAGCATTGAGTTCTTTTAAGTACATGAACCACATGGATTAGCATGCACTGTGTCGCCGCTTAAGGTTACTTTATGACGTCGTCACCTGTCATTGCGTCGTCAAGGTCGAGTACTTGTGGCGCCAGGGGCGCTGGGCTTTCCTGCGGCTCCGGGGATTGCGTGGGGGGGCACAGGTGCGGACAGGCTTGCACGTTTTTCACTCTCGAGGGCACTGGAGTGCTTGGGGACGTCGGACGTTTCTGGTAGCTGCTTGCTTTAAGGGCCTTCCTCTTTCTTCGTTGCACCCCTGACTCGGGTGTGGTCGCCTTCGCCTTCTTCCGCTTGCGGCCGGCGATCGGGCTCTCCTTCGGGGTGCCGAGCACCCTCTTTTTCAACGCTGGTCGTTCGCCGGTCCCTGGCGTTGGTGGCGGCCTCTTGGCTGCCCGTCCGGTCGTCGCCGTCTTCTGCTTCGCTACGGCGGGCGGCGCCTGCGCCGCGCGCTTTCCCGCCGGCGTTTCTCGTTGTACGCCCACCTGGGTGGGTGAGAGGGGTCTCTTCTTCTTTTTGCTGTGTCCGGGGGTTGCCGGGGCGTTCGGTTCGTTGGGTTGGTGGTGGCCGCGGCGGCAGCACGCTGCCGGTCTCCTCTGCGTCAACGTAGGGAGCCTCCTGCATTCTTGGCAGGTTCCTCTGCCATGCGTGCGGCAGGCATGATGCCCGCTGCGGCAGCACGCCGCCGCCGTCTTGCACTCGCCGCACTTCGTCGTGCTGTGCTCCACGCACACCGCGATCGGCTGCCCATCGTCAGCGTGGTGATGGTGCCGACAGCACATCTCTACCGTGGGTACGTCCCTTCGGACGAGTGCTCGGCACGCCTCACACTTCCCCTTGTGGTGGGTCGCGCAGGTGACGAGTGCTTTCTCTACTCCGACACCCGGCATATGCACGGGGTCGGGGTGCAGCTGTGGTGGGACCACCTCGCCGCTCTCTCGGCCGTCCAGTCCGGGTACGTCGGGCACTGCGTCCCTGCTCTTCGAGGATCGTCCCCGTGTGTGCCGCGCGAAAGCGGGCCGCACCCCCGATATCCCCGAGATGCCCATGAACGACAGCGACGTCGTCGGGCATACTCTCTCGCCTCTCTCGCAACTCCCCAGCCCTTGCTGTGTCGCCAGCTTGTCCAACGCGCTGATCATGCAGCGCAGGACGTTTCCTCGCTCCCTCACCCCCTTCGGTGCATTCTCGTGCAGCGGTATGCTGAGGCCTGAAAAGAGTTCAAAGTCGATGGCAAGCTCTAGCATTGACGCCTGCCCGTTCTCGGTCCACTCCATGTCTGATAGCCACGCTACCAACGCATAAAACGTCGGTAGTCCCCAGGCCTTGTTCCGCTCCCACGCCCATGCCGGGGCAATCCGCGCAAAGGGGTGGTCGAGCTTCTCGGCAGGCATCGCATCCGCTCTCAACCAGGGGGTCGTGGGGATCCTGGCTACCCAGCCTCGTGCTTCGAGCCCTGCCCGTTCCGTAAGGATTTCAGCCATCATCTCCTGGAGCCGCTGCGAGAAGTGGGCATTCTCGGGTACTACCACTCCGTGTTCCAGCGTGCATCTGGGCCAGTCGGCGCGGTTGGCCGCCATCAGCTCGGCATGTGCCTCTCGTCGCCGTATGTGCGAGTACGCTCCGCAGTCCAGAATACGTGTTTCTCGTCCTCGGTGTCGCCGCTTCCACAGTGCTTGCAGATGGGCGCCTGCGGCTCAGCTCCGGCCTGCCTCATGCCCAGTGCCCTGAATGCCAACGCTATTCGTATAAGCCTCGCGGTGTGCGCGGGACATTGACGCATCCTCCAGTAGGAGTTCGTCCGCTCCAGGTCGGCC
Source organism: Diplonema papillatum (assembly GCA_030068145.1). Taxonomy (NCBI): domain Eukaryota; phylum Euglenozoa; class Diplonemea; order Diplonemida; family Diplonemidae; genus Diplonema; species Diplonema papillatum. The sequence goes on along the minus strand of JAPJBO010000460.1, from coordinate 161,667 downwards.
CTCTGCACACCCTCAAATCCCGGCCGCCTCGCTACCAGACGGGACCACGTCTTCGCCCTCAAATCCGCCCTCACTTCATGCCCCGTCTTCGAGGGTGTCGAGGCTATCGGGTCATACATTGCTCCATTCCTCAGCGTGCGAGTCAGGGGCCCTGGTCCCCATACGTGTCCACACACCTCCATGCTCCTCATCGCCAGTCCAACTGGCCCCAGGGGTAGGTCCCCCTCGGCGTACCTTCCCCGGATGCTCTCCATCAGAGGCAGAAGTCGTGGCAACCTCTCGCACGCCGCGTAGAACGCCGTCGTCACCCTATATGCTAGGCATGTACGGGGGTCCGTCAGGTGGCCTTCTCCTGAAAATTTAGGACCATCTCCCTCGAGCGCTTTGGGTTGGACCCACCCCAGATCAGTCCCATCACCGACGTCGTCAGCCGTTTCATTGCCACCTTCGACACCGGCGCGAAAGAGCAGCCTGACAGCGCCGCCGGTAGCACATTCGACTGTACAATCCGGACCCGCTTCTCGTACCGGAACGGCGCATGGCGGAGGCCTTCCGCCAGGGCAGCCGCCTTCTCCACCCTCTCCGAGTCGGACCTTTCTGTCCTATTCTTCGCCGTCGAGACTAGGACCCCCAGGCACGTGACAGATTTGCTAAACCGCAGCAGCGCATCCACGCTGCGGAGTCTGAGCGTCGACTGATGCCTACGTCTCGTCGAGAAGGCGACCGTTTTCTGGAGGTTTAGCTCCATTCCGGTGAGCGTGCAGAACTCGTCTACTACGTCCACCCCCTTTTGCAGGGCGGCCTCCGACAGCCTGGATAGCAGCGTGGCATCGTCCGCGTACGACTTTGGGCTCACACCCTCCGCTTCTTTCTTGCTTCATCACTACCGACAGCAGGGCATTGATGAGGATAACGGATACAGGGCACCCTTGGAGGATGCCATTGGTCACACTAAACTCCCTGCCCACCCCTAGAGGCAGCTTGAAGCGTCTCGCGAGCAGTCTGTAGATCGCCCTCAGCGGCTTGAGAACCCGATTGTGCAACCGTAAGTCCCCGGCCAGGCGCAGCACTATCTCTCGCGGGACCATGTCGAAACATTTCCGGAAGTCCAGCGCCACCCCGTAGAGCGGCTCTCCATCTAGCAAGGCGTCCTCCATCTCGAGCCCTATCTCCATCAGGACGTCCTCGATACGGTGACCCGGTCGGAAGCCCTTCTGTCCTTCTTCGATCCACTTCTCCTGCCACAGGACTATGTCCGCAAGCCTGCGGCACGCCCATAGGCGGTACACACGGTTATTTGCCTCGTGTGCAGCGGGTCTTGGCTCTCATCCTTCGGCACCATCGACACCAAGGCAGTTGTTTAGCATTGAGTTCCTTTAAGTACATGAACCACATGGATTAGCATGCACTGTTTAGCATTGAGTTCTTTTGGATGGTTAGCAGCGGCTGCCAAACATCCCGAGATAACCGCGCCGCCGGCGATGCAGATTATCGCTACATATTCTTTGCATTCTCACCCAAAACGCCCATCGACTGTTCGTGGCGCATCAACTCCCTTGGTGAAAATGTGAGGAAAGGGACGCAGGCAGTCACGTCCCAGGGAGACAGAAAGAGAGAGGGTTTGTGGTCAGTAAATCATCATCGACCCAGTGCCTGGCATGAAGACAATACGGACTCGAAGTCTTGCATCTAGGCTTGTTTTTGGATGCAGGGACGCGCAGTGTGGGGCGGGAGGCAGAGAAGTACGGGTGGTTTTTGACAGCCTGGCGATGGCTGCTCCGCCTTGCGCTCGTCGATTTGGCTGAATGAGGAACGAGGGTGTCTCGTATGGCTCTCTTTCTCGCAGTAAAAACGCGTGATACCTCGCCGCATTTCACGTTCAAGCTGCTCCGCGCTGATGGGACCGTGCTTGCGGAGGAGGTCCGCTACGTTGTATTCGCTTTCACCGTGTTGCGGCTGCTGCTGGTGCTGCTGCTGCTGTTGGTGTTGTTGCTGCTGCTGCTGCTGCTGCTGCTGGTGTTGCTGCTGCTGTTGTTGCTGCTGCTGTTGAAGCTGTTGCTGGAGCTGCTGTTGGTGCTGCTGCTGGAGCTGGTGCTGCTGCTGCTGCTGTTGCTGCTGCTGCTGGTGTTGCTGATGATGGAGCTGCTGCTGCTGCTGCTGCTGCTGCTGCTGGTGGTGGTGGTGGTGGTGCTGGTGCTGGTGATGCTGTTGCTGCTGCGGCGGCTGCGGTTCCGACTGGTCACGGGGCTTTCCTTGCTGCTGCTGCTGCTGCTGCTGGGGCGGTTGCTGCTGTTCTTGCTTCTTCTGCTGGCTGCGGATTTCCTCGAGCCACTGGCTCACGTGTTTGGGCCGCTCCTCGTTGACAAGCCCCGGCTTGATCGGTGCGGTCATGCCTTTGCGAACGATGCTAGCGTAGCTCATTTTGCTGTTGTTGCCGTTGCTGGGCTCCTGTGTGGTGTGCGGTGCGGTGGAGCGATGCGCGGCGTGGAAGGGGAACCGGGAACTTGTCTGTCGGCCACGTATCAGAAAAGGAGGTATGCCGACTGCGGGGGCTCCTGGGCATACCTCTGCATATTGCTCTTGGTGCTGCTGGTGCTGCTGAGCAGACTGTTGCGGCTGGTCTGCGGACTTGTTGCCCAGAATGCCTTGCTGTTGCTGCTGCCGAGTCATTCTGCGTTTGTGTGAGGGGGGGATCACGTTCTCTGTCTGCAGCATGAGCAAGCGGTGTATCGCTCGTCGCCTGCGTGTACAACAACAAGAAAACAGCAACAGTAATATATAAGAGAGACAGAGAGAGAGCGAGAGAGAGAGAGAGTGTGTGTGTGTGTGTGTGTGTGTGTGTGTGTGTGTGTGTGTGTGTGTGTGTGTGTGTGTGTGTGTGTGTGTGTGTGTGTGTGTGTGTGTGTGTGTGTGTGTGTGTGTGTGTGTGTGTGTGTGTGTGTGTGTGTGTGTGTGTGTGTGTGTGTGTGTGTGTGTGTGTGTGTGTGTGTGGGGGTGTGTGTGTGTGTGTGTATGTGTGTGTGTATGTCGGGGTGTGGGTATGAAACCATGAGGGAGGCCCTATGTTTCCTTCTTTTTGCGGCGCGGTGTTGTGCGCGCCTCGTTTTTCGTCTCGGGTCTCGCTCGTGAAACGCAGACCAGTCCAAAGGTAGAGTGCTCAACAGAAGGTCCTTTGGATGTGACATGCGGTCCTAGCACAACGTTTGGAGACTGTTTCGTCGTGTTCGAATTCCATTCACTTTTCGGCTGACGGATATCCCAGCCTTCCGCTCGGTGACTCACTTTAGCCACGCTTTTGCCGTGGTGCAACTCGTGTCGGTTGCAACCGTTGGTGGAAGTCATCCTTCCTTCGTTTTGTTTGTGCGTGCCAGTTGATCGGGTTCCCACTCGCAGATATCCTGTATCAAACAAGTTCCCACTCGCATTTACCCTGCATCAAACAAGTTCCCACTCGCATTACCCTGTATCAAACAAGTTCCCACTCGCATCAAACAAGTCCCCTTCGCATTTACCCTGTATCATTGTCAGGTAAGGAACTCTGATCAACCACCAAAACACGCGATCTACGTCGTTTTAGCCTGCACAATACAATGAAGGGCAAGTCGTCAGATTGCTAGTACTAAAAAAAGGGGGTGGTGGTATCCAAACCGCAGGGTGGGTACGGACCTGTTGGATAACACCAGGGAGATCGTAGTTATATTTGAGCAGAACTCTGCCTCTCTCGTGCATGCTCTGGTGCTAGCCTTCCTCTCGGAAATGCAGAACTACTTTGTTTTCTTCTTTCAGGGATGATGCTTCAGCAGGACATGGGGGGGAAGGGAATCTTAGTGTAATGTGTAGACAAAACACTGCCTCTCATGTATCTTTAGCGCCACGTCTTCTTCGAAGAAGAGAGAGAGACGAGTTAGAGTGCAGGGACCATCTTTCCGGGGAGTTTCCGGCCTTCTCACTTCCCTTCGTGCTGCAAAGATGTTAAATGGGAAAAAGGCGTGCAAAGGCGGGGAAACGGAGTGTAAGGGGGAGGGTGACGGTTTGCTGTTGTTGCATACATTCGCTTCGGCTGCTGCTGCTGCTGTTGCTGCTGTTGCTTGCTGTTGTTGCTGTTGCGGTCCCGTTGGGACGACCCGGACTCCCTTTCGCGGGGGTTGTCGTGGTGCCGCTGGTCGCGCTCGGAGCCGTGCCTGCCGTGCTTGTCGCGCCGCCGGCGGTCGCTGGTTTTGGCGCCGGCGCCGCCGCCCGGCTGCTTCCCGGCGTCCTTGCCGGCCCCGTTGCCGCCGTCCCTGCTGCCGGCCACCGCGGGCCCGCCGCCGCCGTCGCCGCCGCCCCTCTTCTTCCCGCCCCGCTGCGACTTCGAGTCCTTGTTCCCCTGCTGCTGCTGTTGGTGGCCTCCGTTCTTCGCGGCCGCGTCCTTCGACCCGTCCTTTCCGCGGGTCGCAGACCCGGAACGCTGCCCCTTGCTGCCCTGTCTGCCTGTCCCCCCCTCGGTCCCTTTCCGCGACTCCGACGGGGCCTTGCCCCCGGCAGGCCGTTCGGCGTTCTGCGCCTTCGACGGGCTCCCCATGCCGGAGCTTCTGTCCGTGGAGCTGACCATCGTTCCCGTGTGCATGCTGTCTTCTGCTCGGTAGTCGGGTGTTTCGTCGCTCCCGTAGAAGACATCGTGCCCACTGTTTGGATCCGCGTGGGGCTGCATCGACGTGTCGTTGCTGCTGAGGTGCGTCGGCATCCGCATGCCCAAGCTCTCGTCGTCCGACGGCGGCGCTTCGTCCATTGCGTGGCGGCCGTGGTACGAGTCGTCGACGCGCATCATGTAGTTGTGCGGGTCGTGATTAATGGGGGTGTTGTGCTCGGAAGGAAGGACGTGCTCGTTCGGAAGGAAGCCGTACACCTCGCGAGGGTCGCGCATGTCGGGATGAGGAGGGTAGTCGTGGTGCATCCCTGACGACTGGTGGTGGTGCTGTGGGTACGGAAGGGACGGGGCGCGCGAGTGGAAGTCGTCCATGTTCCCGCTCCGGTGTGCGTCTCCCGACGATCGATCGCCGAGCTGCGGCAGCGACGGAGCCGAGTCGTGGTGCGACGCCATGCTGCCGCCTCGTTGCGAGTGGTGCATCATATCGGCGTCCATCGACGACATCATCTGCCCGCGGTGCCGGTCTCTCCCGTCCCTTCCCTCGTACCCGTCTCCGTACCCACCCTCCGGCGCCCCTCCTGGACCGAGCAGGGGGTGCAGCCCGGAGCCTTGCCCGTGCTGCTGGCCCTGCTGCATCCTGCCCCCCATTTTGTCCTGCCGTTCCCGCATCACGTCGTCGCGGAACAGGTCGTCCGCGCTCCCGCCGGGCGGCACGTTGCTCGACAGCGGGTGGATCAACCCGCCGGACCCCCCGCTGCGGCCGAACGGGTTGCCTTGTCCGCCCGAGCCGTATCCGTTGCTTTCGGAGTCGCCCCCGCCTTGCTGCTGCGGGGGGTACCCCATGTAGCCGGCCTGCCCGCGGTCCCCGGGGTAGTTCATCGCCTCCTGGCTCTGCCCGTGGTGCGCGCCGCCCTTCGAGCCGTCGAGCCCCGAGAACAGAGGGGGCCCGCCCTGGTTGCCGCCGGGTCCGCCCTGCTGCTGCTGCTGCTGCATGCGCGACCGCTGCTGCGCGGGGGGCGGCGGGCCGTGCGACGGCTGCGACCAGCCCGAAAAGAAGTCCGGGCCCTCGCCCCAGCCGCCGCCGTCGAGGTTGCCGTCGCGGCCCAAAGGCGCCGCCGGGTAGCCGCCGCCGTCGCCCGCGTACGGGTCCATCTGCTGCTGCTGCTGCTGCTGCGAGTGCCACCCGTGGTGCTGCGGGTGGTGCAGCTGCTGCTGCTGCTGCTGCGGCGGCGGCGCGTCCTGCAACCCGCCATGCCGCGGCTGCTGCTGCTGCTGCTGCTGGGGGGTGATCATGGACTGGGCGCCGTCGGAAAGCCCGGGACCCATGTGTCCCATGATCTGGTGCTGCTGCTGCTGCTGCTGCATGGGTTGGGGGCGGTTCATGTTCGCGAAGTAGCCTGCCGAGGCGCCGGGCCGTTGCCTCGGCTCGCCTTCTGCCAGGGACATCCCGTCGAACTCGCCGCCGCCCATGCCGCCTTCCCCTCTCGGCGGCCCGTCGTTGGGCACGTTCTGCACCGGCGTAATACCTTGCATCGGACGCGGGATGCCTTGGTGCATCATCGCCATCTGCATCCCCCCCGGCCCCTGCATCGAGCCGCCCTGCTTCGCGCTGGGATCCTGCTGCGCGAGCATGCCGACGGGGTTGATTGAGCCGGACGGTTCGATGTCGTGGTCCGGCATGGGTTTGCCGGCGTCGCCGGCGGCCTTCGAAACGGGGGACGACGAAGTGTTCTTGGACACCGCGCGCTGGGCCTGCGCGAGCTGCTCGTAGAACTTCGACTTCAGGTGCTCCGGGATGTGGACGTTCGTCGGCTGCTCCGTGTCGTACTCGTGGACGAACGGGCACGACTCGCCTTTGGTGCAGGTCCCGAACTGGAAGTACTTGCACACGGGCGACTTCCCAGGGGACCTCTGCGGCGGGGGTGCCGGGGGTGCTTCGTAGTGCAGCGGGCTCTCGGTCGCCTGGCCGGGCGGAGCGTCGCCCATTTGCTCGATGTACGCCTTCCGGGCCGACTGCCGCATGCGCGCTTCTTCCTTCGCCGCACGGTTGCAGCAGTTCAAGCAGGTCAACCGGTCTTCGACCATCCAGACGCCGCACTGGTTGCAGTACCGGGGGACCCCGCCCTCCGGGGGCGGCATGCTAGGAGGTGCACCTTGCTGCTGCCCCTGCCCTTGCCCCCCTTGCGAGCCGCCGGCCGCGTAAGCCGCCTCCGAGGAGGCCCGCCACTCGCGGGCGTGGATGTTCAAGCCATCGGCCTGCTGCAGGTTCCCTACCAAGTCGTCGAAGCCCTTCTGCATGGTTCGACAACCGTGGCCCTGGGGGGGGGGGGCGGGTGGGGGGTTTCCGGGCGGGGGCGGCGATGGGACGCCGCTGCCCCACTACGGTCAACGGCCGCGGCCCACTATTTTCAAATCCCTTCCCTCTCTCTGTTCGTGTGGGGAGTCTTTGCTATATTGGTGCTGGTTTTTGAGGGAATAAGGAAAGGTATGAAATCTTTTTGCGGTGGTCTCGGCGGAATGGTATTTTTTACCGGCTGGCGGCAGTGTTCGCTTTAAGACCGGTGGCCCAGTCATTTTCAAAACTGCCTCTGGGCAGTTTTTTTATTTCGAAGCATGTCAGGCGTGTGGCTTTTTTTACTAGTGTTCGTCTTCCAGGGGTTTCAGCGCAGGCAGCCACGTACACAATGGAGCTTACCTGCAGCCTGGATACGGCCGAGTCGCGAGCCCCCTCCCCAGTCGCTGAGTCAGCTTCGTGTAATGGCGTAAGGAAAGAGTTCTAGGCATGACCCATCTGGGTTAACTGGACCAAGGTTCGTGCAAAATGCCGTCGATAGCTATTCGGTTATCCTTCGGCTGGCTGAGGCATTTGTGCTGTATCTGTTGTGGCTGGGTTGCTTCTGACTGCGTGCAGGATCCTTCCCCGAACAAAAAGATTTGCTCCAGTCGTTAGCTATCATTATATGATAGCTGCTGGCTTTCCTTCTGGACATCGCGACATTTCTGGACAATTCCACCCGCCGCTGTGCCACGCCCTCGTACGAGGTCGACACTCCAACTGTATGTCGTGCGTGAACTTGGCATTGAGTTCATCGAGCTCGGCTGAGCTGAAGGCTCGCACCGTCCACGCAACTTGTGGAGGCTACTGGGCGTGGTCCATGCCAACCAAGTGGCCTGCTTCAGTATTTTCGGCGGTTTTCCTTCCCCTGGTCAGGGCGGTTCACTCCCCATGTTGAGTTTTTGTTCAGGTTTTCACTGGATTTCTTGGTCAAGCACCAGCTGGCACAGCCCTTTCTATGAATCAAAACATCAAAGTGACCCAGGAAAAGGTGCGGCTGGTCGTTGTCCATTTCATCACACGTTAGTACTGGCCGTTGTGCCAGCTGGATCTGCTACATGTTAGCCGGCTCAGTGTCGTCGCTGGGTTGCGGCTCCGGACGGTAATTAGGGCGCATGTGCAGTGATTGGGTACACCACTGAGACACCAGGAAGAAAACACAGCCAGGTGGGAGGCAGGTAGGGCCTGCCCGGCTGCCCTGGCACGACAACACTGCTGGTCACTTTTGACCCAAATATGACTGGTCAGCCGGTCTTTTTTGCCCCAAAAATGACCGGTCATAAATGACCGGTCAGTTTTCAGCGATGGATTTTTTTAGTCATAAATGACCGGCTTTTTTCTTAGCGCGAGCACTGGCTGGCGGACTTTTATTCCCGAGTACGGACGTGGTCGTGTGCTGTCATGTTCATGACCTGCTTTGCGCTGCACAAGAAAGAAAAATGTAGTTTTATTGTTGAAAAATGGGGTTGTGGTCTTCTTCTTGTGGCCAGCTTGCCACTTCTTCAGCAGGGACGGGGCATCTTAGGAATTTGTTGCGAAGATTGATGTTCCACTCCGACGCACAGCAGCTGGTCAGTATCAACTGGTACAACATGTGCTGCCGCAAGCCCAATTTCTTGTCGTTGCAGTTCCCTGGTCTGGTAGTTTGTGTAACCGCCATTATTCCACACTCGTTCTCTTCGCTGCTCACTACGTACGTACTCTTTCACCCTTTCTCATTTTGGCTATCCAAAAAAGACCCCTGCGACCGACACCACGATGTTCGTGTGGGGGGGATTATTTCGTGGTTTGGTGTACGTGGCTTTCATGTGTTTTGCGCGCCTCGTTCTCCATCTCGGTTTCGCTCGTGAATGCAGCACGGAGAAACGGAATACGCGATGCGCACTCGCTGACGCCCCATTCAAGTCAAACGGTGTGGGCCTCCACCGTCAGGTGGGCAGGCTAGTTTCGGGGTGGCTCCCTGGGAGGGACGGGGGCGGGGTTGTCACGCCTTAGCAGTCCCAGGGCCTCTCCCCTCCCACCTATATGTGTTCTCGCTGTCATCGTTACCGCGCTGACAATTCCGAGAACACATAAAACAAGTCAAAGGGTGTGGCACGTCACCGCGAAGCGGAAAGCGGCGCCGGGAACCGAGGCAACGAGGCCCCCCCCACGCGGTGTGCACTCGCCGACACCCCACGCGGTATGCACTCGCTGACGCCCCACGCGATGTGCACTCGCTGACGCCCCACGCGATGTGCACTCGCTGACACCCCACGATGTGCACTCGCTGACGCCCCACGCGGTGTGCACTCGCTGACGCCCCACGCGATGTGCACTCGCTGACACCCCACGATGTGCACTCGCTGACACCCCACGCGGTGTGCACTCGCTGACACCCCACGCGATGTGCACTCGCTGACACCCCACGCGATGTGCACTCGCTGACACCCCACGCGATGTGCACTCGCTGACGCCCCACGCGGTGTGCACTCGCTGACGCCCCACGCGATGTGCACTCGCTGACGCCCCACGATGTGCACTCGCTGACACCCCACGCGATGTGCACTCGCTGACACCCCACGCTATGTGCACTCGCTGACGCCCCACGGTGCACTCGCTGACACCCCACGCGGTGTGCACTCGCTGACACCCCACGCGATGTGCACTCGCTGACACCCCACGATGTGCACTCGCTGACACACCACGCGATGTGCACTCGCTGACGCCCCACGATGTGCACTCGCTGACACCCCCACGCGGTGTGCACTCGCTGACGCCCCACGCGATGTGCACTCGCTGACACCCCCACGCGATGTGCACTCGCTGACGCCCCACGATGTGCACTCGCTGACACCCCACGCGATGTGCACTCGCTGACACCCCACGCGATGTGCACTCGCTGACACCCCACGCGATGTGCACTCGCTGACGCCCCACGCGATGTGCACTCGCTGACACCCCACGAGATGTGCACTCCACGCGATGTGCACTCGCTGACACCCCCACGCGGTGTGCACTCGCTGACGCCCCACGCGATGTGCACTCGCTGACGCCCCACGCGATGTGCACTCGCTGACACCCCACGAGATGTGCACTCCACGCGATGTGCACTCGCTGACACCCCCACGCGGTGTGCACTCGCTGACACCCCACGCGATGTGCACTCGCTGACACCCCACGCGATGTGCACTCGCTGACACCCCCACGCGATGTGCACTCGCTGACGCCCCACGAGATGTGCACTCGCTGACACCCCACGCGATGTGCACTCGCTGACACCCCACGCGATGTGCACTCGCTGACGCCCCACGATGTGCACTCCACGCGATGTGCACTCGCTGACGCCCCACGATGTGCACTCGCTGACGCCCCACGCGATGTGCACTCGCTGACACCCCACGCGATGTGCACTCGCTGACGCCCCACGCGATGTGCACTCGCTGACGCCCCACGCGATGTGCACTCGCTGACACCCCCACGCGATGTGCACTCGCTGACACCCCCACGCGGTGTGCACTCGCTGACGCCCCACGATGTGCACTCGCTGACGCCCGCACGCCGGAAGTCTACAATATCTGACAAACACACAAACGACCAACAACTTCCGGAAGCTTTTGTTCCGCTATTGCCAATAAAGCTCACGTACCATTCCGAAATTGGAGTCCTGGGTCCTTTGGGGTGGCGATTGTCAGTCCTGTTCCTCCAGTGCGAGCACAGCTTTTCCCACAAGAGACGCACACAGGACGCGCAAACCCACAAAGGATTGATTCGGGGCGGGCTTGTGCCGCACCCTCTCAACAACCTAGAATCAAAGCTGCAACCTTCCCGACGTGGGCGCGCAAGTTTCCTTCGAGCGGCAGGACGGTGTCTGATGCCCGGTACGCTTGATGCCGACGGCTGCCACTGCTGGGCCTGGGGCAGCTTTCCAAGCTTCGAAAGCTGCCTGGTGGGGCAGAGGTCGTGGATCAGCGTCAAGTTACGCAGAGCTGGCTGGTGGCCGCGCGCCAAAAGGCAATGTCATGACGTCCGATTGACCGCAGTTCCAGGCACGTGGTCGGCTTGACCTACAGCGGCGACGAAAGAAGGGGGGAAAAAGGGGGTGGGCATATCCGCGAACGTGGGCCTGGCTTCTTCTTTATTCATTCGGGTGCTTTTTGTTGGATTTATTCTGTCTTCTTTTTTGTATTGCTTGCGGGGGGAGCAGAGAGAAATGCGGTGGGTATCTACAGCGTTTCACAGATGTACACCGATTCATCGAAGGGCGAAAGCGGAAAACGTTCGGTTTGATGCTGGCTGCGGGTAGGTGCTTCGTCCGTGCCTGTCTCTCGGGCTGGAGGTACAATCTACTGCGCCGTGCTGTCATCTTCGACCGCAGGTTTCACCCTCGTGGCGTCTAGATGCAAAGCAGGAAGGCCGCCTGTCCGCGAGCAAACGACAGGACAGCTGTACGAAGGTTCCAATCACGGATTTTGCAACGGCGAGCACCCACAGAAGAGCGGCGAGTGTGGCTTTCCAAGCACCACGTTGTGACATTTCAACTGGGACGAGGGTCCACGAGTTCCGATTTGCCCGAGAGAGTGCGACATTTTTTGCGCGCACTTCGGTGTGCCAACGGAGCAAAGGGGGGGGAGAGTCGGTGGGGCCGTGCCATTGCAAACGTATCACGTTTAAACGTTTGACGAAGCGTTTGCGTTTGCAAAATTCCATGTCAACACGCGAATCAAACGTGTGAACTAAGCGCTGGCTGCGCCTGGCAGTGGGGAGCCGAGCGACGGGGTCGGCTGCTGTGGGGAAAGGCTAGAAAGTAAACTGTGTCAACGCGAGGAAATCTACGGGCGCGTGGTGCCTCCTCGCCATACGTGCGGACTCGGGCGCCAGTTCAGCTCAAGGGGCGTTTCTATGAATGGGTGGGGGAGGAAAATACTCGGAGGGGTCCCCCCGGCGCTTATCACAAGACCGCCTGGGAGCGTAATGTGTCTGCAAAGTGTGCTCTAAACCGTCTCTGTGTGGGCTTCTTCGCAGAGCAAAGCTCAAGGTCAGCCAGTTTCAAGTCTGTTCTCCTGACTGCTGTTTCGCCAGATGGTAGGTAGCAGGAAGGAACCTCAGACTACAGTCAACCACCGACTATAAATTGGTCCATCCTTCTGTGTACCATAGTGGTTCGGTCGGGTACATCCCTATCCCCCCGGAGCCTCAAGGAACAGGCTTGTAGCTGTCAATCACGGTGCGAATAAAGAGGTAGTCACCTGGTGACTATTGCAGGCCATCGCTACATATATCTGCATGCTAACCTAAACCACCGTGGTGCACCCTGACATACAGCGGCAGGCGTTTCGATGCGTTTCGAGGGGATAGGGGTGGACCGGCTTGACTACGAGGGAAACCCGGGGTCTGATTCTGAATCGGACGCGGGATCCGAGGGACGAGGACCGGCGACTTGGTCGTCAGCCGCCGGCGGCAGAGGAGGGGTCGCCTCCCTCGACTCCGGAGAAGCCGTGCGGCTCGCGGTGTCGGCCGCTGCGTCGGCGTCGTTGTTGTCCGGCGCATCGTCCGCCGTCTCCGACGGCCCGGCGCGGGGCGTGGCGCGGCTGTCGACCTCTGTCGCGGGATCCCCGCCGGGGGGCGCCGACAGCTGCCCGTCGTCAACGGAGCCGCCGACGACGCCTTTGCTCGTGCACAGCTCCGTCGTGCCTTGCGCAAACCCGACGCCGACAAGCGACGTGACATCCGACACCGGCGGCCCCGCGAAGCTAAAGCTACGGGAATCCTCCCCAGCCCCGGCAGGCCGCGACGCCAGCGAGGACAAGTCCGCGGCACGCGCACTGCCGGAGTCCAGCAGCTCGGCCGGTGCGACGGCCTGCGTGGCGCTCAGCGCCCGGGCGGTGCCGAACGACGACGCCGTGGGCGGCTTGATGCAGCCTCCCTGCGACGCAGCCACGCTCAACGGCGGCTGCGCCGCCGGCTCGCTGCCGTCGAGCTCCTCAGGCGCCGACGAAGCGAGGCTCGCCGTCCCGTCGTCCACCTGCACCCCCCGCGCCGCCGCCACCGACACTCCGCGCGCGGCGCCCGGCCCCGACCCCCCGGTGCTGGCGTCGTCGCTGCTGCCGGCCTGCCGGTCCGGCGGTCCCACCACGTTCCCGGTCGCCACCGAGGTTCCCCTCTCCGTGCCGGTCTCGGTCAGCACCCGGCCGCCGTCTCTTTCTGTAGTGCGGGGGCTGTTGCCGGGGCCCGCCGTCAAGGTGCCCTCCACGCACAGTTCGTCGTCGCTGCTGCCGCCCTGCCGGTCGGACGGTCCCACCGCGTTCCCGGTCGCCACCGAGGTTCCCCTCTCCGTGCCGGTCTCGGTCAGCACCCGGCGGCCTTCTCTTTCAGGTGCGCGGGGGCTGTTGCCGGGGTCCGTCGTCGAAGTGCCCTCCGCGCACAGTTCGTCGTCGGCTTCGGCGTTATCCGAGTGTCGCTGCGCCGGAGCGTCGCCGCGGCCCGGCTGGATCACCGCAGCCGCCGCCGCCGCGCCGTCTTCGTCGTATCGCGGAAAGCCGATGGACGACGTGTTGTTTGAACGCGTCGGCGCTTCGGACCCGGTCGACGAGGAGGACCTACGGTCCTCCTCAGTCGAAGCCGCCGGCGATCCCACCGCCGCTGCGTGGCCTGCCGCGGTGGACGGCAGCTGCAGCTGCTGCTGCTGCTGGAAGGTGTCGCTCTCGCGGCCGTCTCCCCCGGTTGCCGCCGATCGGGGCGCGCGGGGCTCGCTCCCTTGCGCCACTAGCGATTCCACCGCCGCAGCGTAGCCGGCCGCGGTGAACGGCAGCTGCTGCAGCAGCTGCCGTTGCAGCTGCTGCTGCAGCTCCTGCTGCTGCTGCTGCTGCTGCTGTTGCTGCTGCAGCTCCTGCTGCTGCTGCTGCTCCTGCTGCTGCTGCTGCTGCAGCAAGATGCCGCTCTGGGCGTCTCCTCCGCTTGCCGCCGATCGGCGCGCGCGGGGCTCGCTTCCTTGCGCCGCCGTCGATTCCACCGCCGCAGCGTGGCCGGCCGCAGTGAACGGCTCCCGCTGCTGCTGCTGCTGCTGGAAGGTGTCGCTCTGGGCATCACCTCCGCTCGCCGCCGATCGGCGCGCGCGGGGCTCGCTGCCTCGCGCCGCGGACCCGCGGCTGCCGTCCGAGCCGGGCCGGTCGGCCGTCTCGAGCGACGCGAAACTGCCCGTTTTAGGCAGGACCGGCGGGTCTGCCGACGACGACGCCGACCCCCGCCGGGGGGCCTGCCAGCCATGCCGATCTTCGGAGCCGGCGTGCTTGCCAGAAGCCGGGGGAAGCTGCCTGGGCACCGGATTCGCTGCGTGGACGATGGCGCGCGTTGCGTTCGGTTGGTGGCCGGCGGCCGGCGGGTTGGACGCGGCGCAGTCCCGCCAAACCGCCTGCGGTTTACTGGGTTGCTGTCGAGAACGTGCTGGCCCCGGTTGGCCCTGTTCCGTCTGCGCCGCTTGGCCACACCCGACCGCCTGCGCAACCCCCCATTGGCCCGCAACCGCCGCACCCCCTTGCGCCCGCCCTGGCTGCCGCCAGCCCCCGGCGCCATACGCGTCGGCGGGGAGGGTCGCCGAGCCCGAGGAGTCCTCGTCCTCGTCGCTTTCTTCGTCTTCTTCTTCTTCTTCTTCGTCTTCGTCGAAATTGAGTGCTCGTTGCTGCTGCAGGGCGTGCTTCAACGCGTCAATTTCGCCGACGAGCTCCTTGATGGTCTGTGGTAGGGGTCGTGTGTTGAAAGTAGCGAGCGCCAAAGTCAGTCCGCACGCAGTCGCCCAAGATCCTTTCGTTCCCAGTGAGGCTGGTAAGACTTGAAGATCCCTGCGTCTCCTCTGCTTTCTTCGATCACATTGACCGCACTAACTGGATTCAAACCCATGGAAGGCAGTTTCGGGTGGCAATTGATCATGACCAGAGTGGGTCGCACACGGGATGTCATACGAGAATAGTTGAGTCGCAGCTTTGAGATTGGAATGCTGTTGCGATAGTGGGGAGACATCGGCGAGTACCACACTACTTACCCATTTCGCAACTGGCAGTCTCCTCAAGTATTTCTTACAAAGCAGGTGCTTGCCCACAAAATACTCGAGGGGCTGCCTTGTGCTTACTTCGAAGGAGGCTAGAGGGGGAGAAACAATACAACTACAAAATGGGTCTTTTTTGTTGAACGCTTACGCCCGCCACTAAACCCAGACTTACCTGTGTTTCGTGTGGGCTACAGCACATTTACCTCCTTTGATCTTTTGCAACTGGCAGCCTCCTCAAGTATTTCCTACAAAGCAGGTGCTTATACAAAAAAAAAAAAACCGAAGCCGGCAAACAACAAGCGCACCTCAACAGAAGGTATGCAGACATCCGCCGACGGGACGCGGCCCGCCGAGTGCAGCGACTTCGGCGAGGGCGACAGGTCACGCAGCGACCGGATGTCGCCGAGCAGCCCGGTGATGATGCTGCGCAGGCCGGGGTCTGGCAGGTCCGCGAGGGACGCCAAGGTCGAGATTTTCTGGTCAAGCTTCTCAAGAATCGACGAGTTCGGCGACTGCGTACCTTCGCCGCCGGGCTCGAGCAGCAGCGGTTGGCGGCAGTCGCCGCTGGCGTGTGCCCCCAGCTGCCGGTGCTGGGCTTCGGTCGACACGGACGCGGACGTGTGCCGCGGCTGCCGCGGCTTCGGCGACGGCGGCGCGTGCTGCTGGTTGTGGGCATGGCGCTGGGGGCCGGCGGCTGCCGGCTGGGGCTGCCGTTTGCGCTGGTCTTGGGGAGAGGCTGCGCCCTGCTGGAGGCGCGGCAGGTTCTGCGGGCGGGTTGCCGGGCGCTGCTGGGCCCTGCCGTGGGCGCCGCGGTTGACGTGGGGGACGACTAGCAGCTCGCCGGCGCCCGCGCGCTGCCGCGCGCTGTGCGCAGCGGTGTCCGGCTGCTGCTTGCGGTGGCGCCTGTGGGCCGCCGGGCCGGGGGGGGTGTACCCCGCGTTCTTCGGCCGCTTCGAAGCGCGCTGCGGCCGCGCTTCGCTCGCCGGCGCCGACCCGTCGGACCCCCGGCGGGGGGCCGAATTCCCGCGCGCGCCGCGCGCGGGGCGGGGCGGGCTGAAGCGCCGGACGCCCGTGCCGCGGGGCGACGGGTTGCGAGAGAAGCTCGCGGCTCGCCCTGTGGGGGTTCGGTTGGTTCTTTGCCGGACGATCAACCGAGGGATACCTGCCGATCAGCTCAGCCCAACTGCGCGACTCGTGCTAGCAAGGAGTTAACCAACATGGCTCGTCGAGGAAATACGGGACTCTCTGTCGCTATCGGCCTCCTGGTGATATGTAGCCTCAGCAGAGGGATACCTGCTGATTAGCTCAGCATTCCCAAACTGAGCGACTCGTGCTAGCAAGGAGTTAACCAACATGGCTTGTCGAGGAAATACGGGACTCTCTGTCGCTATCGGCCTCCGGGAGATATGTGCCTCAGCAGAGGGATGCCTGCCGATTAGCTCAGTATTCCCAAACTGAGCGACTCGTGCTAGCAAGGAGCCAACATGGCTTGTCCAGGAGATCCGGGACTCTCCCCCTCTGCGTGCATCTGAGCTCTCCCGTTACTAGGAGCGTAGCCGTTGCTTTCTTATTGCTCTGAGTGATGTGCTTAGTTCAGCGCGTTGATGTTCAGCCGCTCAGAGCTGCAGATGATACACAGTTACACAGCATGTGTGGTGCTAAGTTTTGGCATATGCCCGCAAAAAGACCAGTTGGTCAGTATTTCGAAACACACCCCTGACCGCGCGGTTCATACCTAAGTCATGCTTCTTCCGCAGCCTGCCCAGTTTGTACCGTAGGAGCCGCTGTGCTGCCTTGCGTTCTGCTTCGGAATCGACATCGTCCGGGATCACGATGGCGCCGGTGGAGATGCAAGCGAGGGACTGCAGGGCTTTGGGCAAGTGGGGGGCGTCGGCTTGCCCGTCATTCATCTCGTCGACGATGGACAAGACCGCTTCGGAAGGGAACAGGTGGAAGGTCAGCGAGCAGCCGTGCGCAGCTCCTGGCAGCTCCATGTCCACAAAGCTTGCCCTGCCGTCTGTGACGGCCGCGTGGCCGATGATCAGGTTCGCAGGCTCCGCTATGGACAGGATCGAGAAGCTGGTCGTGCTGGATGTGGCGAGGTGCCAGGGAGGGCTCGACGGGTCGGTGTGCGAGGCGTTGGCCACGGGGGATCCGGTTTGGTTGTGCTCCTTTTGAAGGGAGAACACCTCTAAGTGGATATCAGGGGCGGTGCTGTGCGGGTTCGTGATGGCCAGACTGAGGCCTTCCGAAGCGAGAGAATGGGCTGTAAACCGCAGACGGTACGGAGACGACCGCAGGGGGCGCGATACCGACGAGCTTCTTGCCGGCGAATCGGCATCGCTTGCGGTGTTGTTGTTGTTGTTGTTGTTGTTGCTGGCGTTCACGTGGCCGGCGGGTCTGATCGGGGAAAGAGACAGAGGCCGCAGGGAGTCGTCATTCCTGTTCCGAGGGCGCCTAGGCCCCGACGGCGAGCGCTCGTGGCTGATCTCAAACTGCCTGCTCTCCATGGCGACGCGCTGGCTGCGCTCCATGCGGGCGAGGGCGGCTTGGTGCGCCCCGACGATATCTGCGTTGCGTGTTGTTGCCTGTTGCCCCCTCGCTCCATGGGTGTGAGGGGCACGTGCTCAATCGGTTGACAGCGAAACCGACTGCTCTATGGGAAGACACGTGCACTAGCGGCTCGAAGTATTAAGTGCTCCATGGGTGCCGACAGAATAACGCGCCGGGGGGGGGGCCTGTTTTGTGCCCAACGCAGTGTCCTGTCTTTCGCGTGGGAACCTGAACAACCCGAAGGCGGCGAACCCAGCAACAGCCAGGACCACCCCAACCCACGGTTCTCCAGCCCGCGCCGCGACACACCGGTAGCTTCCAATTCCTTGAGGGGGAACCGGGCTGGCAATTCTGCTCATCCTGGGGACGACCCATGAAACAATACTGGGCACACCAAGCAAAGCGACGAAGTGCACAAGGGAAGGTGTAATGGAAGCCAGGCCGGAACGTTCAGATGGCAGGTGCTATCTGCTGTCCGCTCAAAGGGATGTTGTTGGCCGGGGTTTGAAGGATGAGAAAGAGCGGTCCTCGGCCGGCGGAGGATGCGGCATACCGGGAGGCGCGAAGCCGGCGGCGGTCAGGTCTGCGGACTCGTCGGCTTCCGGGCACTTCGACGCGGGAGTCGGGAACTCCTGCGCGGTCCCGACGCTCGACCGCTCTGCCGGGTCGCCGTAGTCCGGTAGCAGCATCTGCGCGGGCTCCGTTTGGAGCGCAGCGTCGCGCGCCTCCGGCGGCACCAGCAGCGCCGTCAGGCGAGTCGTCTCGGCGAGCAACTCGTCGATGCGCGCGTCCGTCTCGTGCTTGAGGCTGACGAGAGAGTTGACCTCCTGCTCCAGCTCTCCGACGCGGGCGACTGCGTTTGCCCGCGCGACTTCGTCCAACGCCTTCTTTTGAGACAGCTCGACCATCTTCTGCATGTCGGACACGTACTTCGAGTGCAACTCGGCATACTGCCTGTCGGACTCCCGCCTGCCGTCCGCCTCGGACTCGGCACTCATCCGGGTTGCCTCCAGGTCGCGGGTGAGCCGAGCGAGGTCAGTGGTGTGTCGTTCGTTGTCTGATGTGAGCGACGCGATCGTGGCGTCCTGTGTTGGTCGCGTTGTTTAGTGATGAGCAGCAGAGAACTACTTCTCGGGATAGGGACTCCGTCACAGATGGGCAGAGGACTCCTTCACATGGACAGAGCTGCCTCAGAAGGCAGGACTCCGTCACAGAGAGGTGGTGCCGCAGAACGCAGGGTTCCGTCACAGATGGGCAGAGGACTCCAGAGGTTCCTCAGAAGGCAGGACTCCGTCACAGATAAAGGTGGTGCCGCAGAAGGCAGGACTCCGTCACAGAGAGGTGGTGCCACAGAACGCAGGGTTCCGTCACAGATGGGCAGAGGACTCCTTCACGTGGACAGAGGTGCCTCAGAAGGCAGGACTCCGTCACAGATAAAGGAGATGCCTCAGAAGGCAGGACTCCGTCACAGATAGAGGTGGGCCGCAGAAGGCAGGGTTCCGTCACAGATGGTCAGAGGTGGCGCCGCAGAAGACAATGCATCGCCGCTTTGCGAAACGGAGTAATCTTTACCAACAAGCAAGTGTGACTTTTCCCGTTCACCATCCGGAACGCAGTCGCCTTTTGACTTGAGCAGCTCAGCCAGTTTTAGGATTCTTTTGTTTGTGCGTGCCGGTTGATCGTTTTCCCACTTGTATTTACCTTGTGTCATCTTCAGGTACGGAATTCTGATCACCCACCAAACACGCTGCCTACGTCTTTTTAGCATGCACAATACAATGAACGGCAACCCGCAGGATCGTTAGTAGTAGTAGTAGTAGTTTGAACTTGTTATGCAGCAGTAGTAAGTGTCGTCCTACTCCGGGAACAAGTCAGGGAAGTCAAGAACGGAGCAATCTTTACAAACAAACGAGTGACGCTTGAGCGGCGCCAATCCGAGCGCGCACAGCAGCGTGAGCGCCTGCGCAGTAGTGACGGGTCGGCAGTATTTGCACTTCAGGATGGGGCTGCCGTGATGAGCGTCGACGGCTAGCGAGTGTCGGCAGAGGGTGCAGTGGCTTGAACGTGGCAGGTCGGTGCCGCACAAATGAGTTGGTCGATAAGATCGTTAGTACTAAAAAGAAAAGGCGTCGTGAGCACGTGTAGCAGTAGTAGTAGTATTAGTAGCAGTATGTGTCGTCTGCCGAAGCAGTCGGAGACAGCAGGCGCAGGGGGCAGGTCTTGCTTTACAATTTTCTTCTTCATGGAGACCCGCCCCCGGCAATCCCGACTGTCCAATCACTGTCGAGAAAGGTTTGTGCCCTATAGTGATGAGGTGGTTGACCAGGCCCCCACGAAGCCATATACACAACACGGCTACAACACGAGGATGCAGCCCTGCTTAGGTGTGCACTCAGCCATCACAGGGCCTCAGATCTCGCTACTTGACCTGACACAGCTGCCACCCAGAAGGCCGCAGCAGTAACCTTCGCAATGAAGGCACGCGCGGCTGAGTGTATGTAGGCGATCCATACAACAGCTGCATCAGACGCATCCGAGAGCTCGCTAGGGGAGGTGATGCTGCTCACCTGCCAGTCTCACAACTGCCTGCTGCCCAACGGCATACTTTCAAAAAAAAAAAGGAAAAAGGAATGGGGGAGGGGCATGCCTTTTTCCGGACTATCTCGTGCACTTCGCTGAGCGGCAGGTGGTTCTTCGGCGCCTTCCGCGCCTCCTCCGCGGCGGCGGCGAGCCTCGTTTCGACGGCGTGCCGGTCCGCCCGCTCGTGGTCGATCTCGCCACGGAGGGACTCGACCTCTTGGCTGCTGGCCGCCGCCTCCCGCCGAGCAGCACTCACCGCTTTTTGGAGCTCCTCCTCGGCCTCCGACGCCTCGTACAGCGCGGCCTTCAGCGCCGCCACCTCTTCCCCCAGGGCGGCGGCCGCCGCGTCCGCCTTGCGGACTTCCAGCTCGGTCTTCCCCTCTTCGACGGCCAGCAGCCCGGAGAGCGCCGCCATGTTTTTGGCCGCGACGTCGTCTACGACCGCCCGCGTCTCGAGCGCGAACCGCCAGCAAGCCTCGGCCAGCTGGCCAGCGGCTTCGGCGGCGACGTGCCCCTTGGCGCCCGTGCACCGCGCCTCGAGGAGCTGCCGCTCGGTGCCGATCAGCTGGTCCTCGAGTGCAGCGTATGCGGCCTCGCGCTCGTGCAGCGTGAGCGCCTGCGCCGACAGCTCCTCGTTCTGCAGGTTCAGCTTCAGCACCTCGTCGTCCAGCGCGCCGAGCTGCGACTTCAGCTGCGAGATCTCCTGCACGGTGCGGTCCCGACTTGGGGTTCCACGCAGAGAGTGGCCGCCGAACGTCCTGTTTGCAGCGCGTGAGGTGCCTTATTGAGTAAAGTAATGCGTAGTTTTGTTTTATTATTTTACTTGTTAGTTGTCGACAACTTTTTCTGTATTGAGGTGTCATTCAGATGTAAATCCAAAGCCGCCCACGTCAAATTTTGTTAAGCATTGAGTTCTTTTAAGTACATGAACCACATGGATTAGCACGAACTGCCTTTGTTAAGCAGCGGCTGCCAAAACTTGCCATGACACCTATGATCAAAGTAAAGTTGAAGGGACTGGAGAAACGAAACTGAAGACGCCGAACGTCCTGTGTATCGAGGGTGAAATGCCAGCTTTAGCCAATGTTGCGAACTATGAAGAGGAGGGGAGATGCTTCTTGTTGGAGAATCTTAGTTTGATGTTACAGACAGAACACTGCTAGCGTCTAGTTGAACACTTCCGCCCGCCACTAAACCCAGATTTTCGTATGGGCTACAGCACAGTCACTGCCTTTGAGATTGGAATATCGTTGCGATAGTGGGGAGTCATCGGCATGCTGATGAGTGCCACGATGCCTTTGAGATTTGCGCAACTGGCGGTCTCCTCAAGTATTTCCTACAAAGCGGGTGCTTCTACAGAAAAAGAAGGGTGTGGGGGGGGTGGGCCCAGGAAAACACGACATACCGGAGCGGTGGCGACATGTGCTGCGTGGGAGACGCCTGGGAAAAAGCGGAGACCGACGCAGCGCGCGGAGAACTCGCGCCGGCGCCGGCGGGAAGCTCCCGCGGGAGCGCCGCGTTGGCAGCGGGCGGCGCCTCGGCTTCCGCATACGGCTCGCCGGACTCGTCGTCGGCGGGCAGCTGGGGCGGCGCAAGCCGCGCACGCGACAGCGGCTCCTGCGACCTGGGCGGCACGCGGCTCCGCAGCGACAGCGGCGAGGCGTCGGCGGACGGGCTCCGCCCGAAGTCGGCGAGCATCAAGTTCTGATACGGCGACAGGGAGTAGCCGCGGGCACCGGTAGCTGTGTGCGTGTGTTTTACTACGATTGACCCGCAGGAGAAAAACGTAGCTTCCCATGAACTTTCTCAGAACTTCCCAAGTACAGGTAAAGTGACTTACCTGGGTACAAGGGGTGTACTCGAGAAGTACTTGGGAAGTTCACGGGAAATACTAAATGCAAGAAATTGTCATTTTACCCTATTTCGGGTGTACATGGAGTCGGCTTTGAGTTTCCGACATGCTGTTTTTGAGTCCTGTGACGGGTGGGTGGGGCGGGATCCTTCGGGGGACGGATAGAGCGTGGAAGGCTGTCGGCTTCTTCATCTGGCAATCGGCTCAAGACTTCTGCTTTCATCTTGCGGTGTTAGCTGCACGGGGGTTTCGGCCCCGTGCAACAGCTGACAGGCGGCACATCTCACCCAGGGTCGCAAAAGGAGTGTGAGAGTCCGCAGATAGGGTATGAAACCTCGAGGGACTAGTCCTCTCTATTCTTTTTCACCGCGGTGTTGTGTGCACCTCGTTCTTCGTCTCGGGTTTGCGCTCGTGAACGCAGACCATCCAAAGTTAGAGCTCAACATCCTTCGGACGGGGATTTTCGGTCCTGTTACGGTGCTATCGCAACTTTCTGGTTGCATTGTTTCTCGCATCCTTCCTTCGTCAAACAAATAAAAGGGGGCGGGTTTGGGTCGTGGCTCGTAGCCAATCGCCACGGGGCACTGCTTCCACTAGTGTTACACCTTTTCAAGGGAGACGATGCAACGTAAGGGGGGAAATATTAGTTTAATGTTTAGGCAGAGCACTGCCTCTCATGTATGGTTGATGCTAGCATCAAGTCTTCTTCGAGAAAGATTCTAGGAAAGGGATGCAAAATAGAAAGAGTGAAAAGGGGGTCCCCGTGGGGGTTTCTGCTCTTCGTATTGTCTGACGAGAACTGCCTAGCAGAAAGGGAGAAGTAAGAACACGTCTTTGTAACTGATAGCACTGGCGCAAGGGAATGTTGAGTGACTGCCTTAACCCGGGGAAACGAGCTTGGGCGAGGTCACCCAAGAAAACTTGAATTTTTCTTTGAACCAACCAAACCCTGAAGGCTGTGTGAAGTTCTCTAATCGACTTTTCGTGGTGCATCAACTCCCTCAGTGAAACTGTGAGAACATACCTTGCGTGCCGCCTTGGACACTGCGGTAGCTTTGGATGCTGGCGGGCGAAGGGTGCTTGCGCAGCGACGCCAGGGCCGAGTCGCGCGGGACCGAGTAGCGCGTCGGGAGGGAGTACGCGGGGCTGTCTGCGAAGAACCCGGCCCTGGCTGCGCTGTTGGTGGGGCTCGCCGAAGGCGCGCCGGCGACGGCCGGGGGCGCCGTCAGCGACTTCCGCCGGGCCGCGTTCATCAGCCGCCGGCTCTGCTCGACCTTCTGCCGCTGCAGCTCCTGCGCGACGTCCTCCAGCCACCCGCCCACGCCCCCGCCGTCCCCTTCCGGCATCGGCGACGACCGCTGGGGGCTCCCCCCAGCGGTCGCCATCGTGGCCCGGAAACGGTCGAGGGTGCTAAAAAGAGGGGGGCCGAGTGAAGTCTCCCTTCCCCTCCCTTCCCCTCTGCGTTTAGAGTTGACGTTCGCTTGAGAAACCGGGATTTTTAGAGTCTCTGGGTGCGTCAAATGGGTTGTTTTAACGCGAATCCGTATTATATAGGGGGTGTTGTGTTGAGGACGGGGGAGTAGCACGTCGGGGGGAGTACGCGGGGCTGTCGGCGAAGAACCCGGCCCTCGTCGCGCTGTTGGTGAGGCTCGCCGGCGACAGCCGGGGGCGCCGTCAGCGACTTCCGCCGGGCCGCGTTCATCAGCCGCCGGCTCTGCTCGACCTTCTGCCGCTGCGGCTCCTGCACGACGTCCTCCAGCCACCCGCCCACGCCCCCGCCGTCCCCTTCCGGCATCGGCGACGACCGCTGGGGGCTCCCCCCAGCGGTCGCCATCGTGGCCCGGAAACGGTCGAGGGTGCTAAAAAGAGGGGGGCCGAGTGGGATGTGGGCAAGTCTCCCTTCCCCTCCCTTCCCCTCTGCGTTTAGAGTTGAGAAACCGGGATTTTTAGAGTCTCTGGGTGCGTCAAATGGGTTGTTTTAACGTGAATCCGTATAATATAGGGGGTGTTGTGTTGAGGACGAGGGCATGCATGACTTTTTGCGGGACCGAGTAGCACGTCGGGGGGAGTACGCGGGGCTGTCGGCGAAGAACCCGGCCCTCGTCGCGCTGTTGGTGAGGCTCGCCGGCGACAGCCGGGGGCGCCGTCAGCGACTTCCGCCGGGCCGCGTTTCATCAGCCGCCGGCTCTGCTCGACCTTCTGCCGCTGCAGCTCCTGCACGACGTCCTCCAGCCACCCGCCCACGCCCCCGCCGTCCCCTTCCGGCATCGGCGACGACCGCTGGGGGCTCCCCCCAGCGGTCGCCATCGTGGCCCGGAAACGGTCGAGGGTGCTAAAAAGAGGGGGGCCGAGTGAAGTCTCCCTTCCCCTCCCTTCCCCTCCCTTCCCCTCTGCGTTTAGAGTTGACGTTCGCTTGAGAAACCGGGATTTTTAGAGTCTCTGGGTGCGTCAAATGGGTTGTTTTAACGCGAATCCGTATTATATAGGGGGTGTTGTGTTGAGGACGAGGGCATGCATGACTTTTTGCGGGACCGAGTAGCACGTCGGGGGGAGTACGCGGGGCTGTCGGCGAAGAACCCGGCTCTCGTCGCGCTGTTGGTGAGGCTCGCCGGCGACAGCCGGGGGCGCCGTCAGCGACTTCCGCCGGGCCGCGTTTCATCAGCCGCCGGCTCTGCTCGACCTTCTGCCGCTGCAGCTCCTGCGCGACGTCCTCCAGCCACCCGCCCACGCCCCCGCCGTCCCCTTCCGGCATCGGCGACGACCGCTGGGGGCTCCCCCCAGCGGTCGCCATCGTGGCCCGGAAACGGTCGAGGGTGCTAAAAAGAGGGGGGCCGAGTGGGATGTGGGCAAGTCTCCCTTCCCCTCCCTTCCCCTCTGCGTTTAGAGTTGAGAAACCGGGATTTTTAGAGTCTCTGGGTGCGTCAAATGGGTTGTTTTAACGTGAATCCGTATAATATAGGGGGTGTTGTGTTGAGGACGAGGGCATGCATGACTTTTTGCGGGACCGAGTAGCACGTCGGGGGGAGTACGCGGGGCTGTCGGCGAAGAACCCGGCCCTCGTCGCGCTGTTGGTGAGGCTCGCCGGCGACAGCCGGGGGCGCCGTCAGCGACTTCCGCCGGGCCGCGTTTCATCAGCCGCCGGCTCTGCTCGACCTTCTGCCGCTGCAGCTCCTGCACGACGTCCTCCAGCCACCCGCCCACGCCCCCGCCGTCCCCTTCCGGCATCGGCGACGACCGCTGGGGGCTCCCCCCAGCGGTCGCCATCGTGGCCCGGAAACGGTCGAGGGTGCTAAAAAGAGGGGGGCCGAGTGGGATGTGGGCAAGTCTCCCTTCCCCTCCCTTCCCCTCTGCGTTTAGAGTTGAGAAACCGGGATTTTTAGAGTCTCTGGGTGCGTCAAATGGGTTGTTTTAACGTGAATCCGTATAATATAGGGGGTGTTGTGTTGAGGACGAGGGCATGCATGACTTTTTGCGGGACCGAGTAGCACGTCGGGGGGAGTACGCGGGGCTGTCGGCGAAGAACCCGGCTCTCGTCGCGCTGTTGGTGAGGCTCGCCGGCGACAGCCGGGGGCGCCGTCAGCGACTTCCGCCGGGCCGCGTTTCATCAGCCGCCGGCTCTGCTCGACCTTCTGCCGCTGCAGCTCCTGCACGACGTCCTCCAGCCACCCGCCCACGCCCCCGCCGTCCCCTTCCGGCATCGGCGACGACCGCTGGGGGCTCCCCCCAGCGGTCGCCATCGTGGCCCGGAAACGGTCGAGGGTGCTAAAAAGAGGGGGGCCGAGTGGGATGTGGGCAAGTCTCCCTTCCCCTCCCTTCCCCTCTGCGTTTAGAGTTGAGAAACCGGGATTTTTAGAGTCTCTGGGTGCGTCAAATGGGTTGTTTTAACGTGAATCCGTATAATATAGGGGGTGTTGTGTTGAGGACGAGGGCATGCATGACTTTTTGCGGGACCGAGTAGCACGTCGGGGGGAGTACGCGGGGCTGTCGGCGAAGAACCCGGCCCTCGTCGCGCTGTTGGTGAGGCTCGCCGGCGACAGCCGGGGGCGCCGTCAGCGACTTCCGCCGGGCCGCGTTTCATCAGCCGCCGGCTCTGCTCGACCTTCTGCCGCTGCAGCTCCTGCACGACGTCCTCCAGCCACCCGCCCACGCCCCCGCCGTCCCCTTCCGGCATCGGCGACGACCGCTGGGGGCTCCCCCCAGCGGTCGCCATCGTGGCCCGGAAACGGTCGAGGGTGCTAAAAAGAGGGGGGCCGAGTGGGATGTGGGCAAGTCTCCCTTCCCCTCCCTTCCCCTCTGCGTTTAGAGTTGACGTTCGCTTGAGAAACCGGGATTTTTAGAGTCTCTGGGTGCGTCAAATGGGTTGTTTTAACGCGAATCCGTATAATATAGGGGATGTTGTGTTGAGGACGGGGGCATGCATGACTTTTTGCGGGACCGAGTAGCACGTCGGGGGGAGTACGCGGGGCTGTCGGCGAAGAACCCGGCCCTCGTCGCGCTGTTGGTGAGGCTCGCCGGCGACAGCCGGGGGCGCCGGCAGCGACTTCCGCCGGGCCGCGTTTCATCAGCCGCCGGCTCTGCTCGACCTTCTGCCGCTGCAGCTCCTGCGCGACGTCCTCCAGCCACCCGCCCACGCCCCCGCCGTCCCCTTCCGGCATCGGCGACGACCGCTGGGGGCTCCCCCCAGCGGTCGCCATCGTGGCCCGGAAACGGTCGAGGGTGCTAAGAGGGGGGCCGAGTGGGATGTGGGCAAGTCTCCCTTCCCCTCTGTTTTTAGAGTTAACGTTCGCTTGAGAATCTGGGATTCGTAGGGTCTTCCTTCGTCGACCGGGTGCTTTTAAAGCAAATGCGTATTAGGGGGGGGTTGAGGAGGGCATGCATGGCTTCTTTCGTGTACACTTTACTTGCTTGTTGTAGCAAGCCAGGTTCGCAACAATTTATGACCGGCACCAAGATCTCACTGTGTTCGGAGTGTATTCTTTTCCGGGCAAGTGCACGTCTGCGGCATTGAGTGAGGGAGTTGCGCGTCTGGAAAGAGAATCAGACCGACGATCAACCTGGCACGGCTTCTTCTTTGAGCCCGAACTTGCGTTCCTCTCGAGAGGGTCACTGCCCGCAGACCGTGCACATCTGCTTCGTGACAATACCTAGCCCCATTGGCTTCAATTGGCTTCGTGGCATTGGCCGTGAGCTCTCTCCCCAGATGGCACAGTCCGGGTCGTGTGCAGCAGTGTCGAGTGAACACTTCCGCTGCCGTGAGCCGGACTGTTCTGTCTGCAATCACACAAGACACAAGGAACGTCCCGTGCGAAAAGAGCGCCGCTGTGAGTCCAGGGGGGATTTCGACAGCTGCACCGTGTCATGAATGTCAAGAGAATGTGGTTTCACTCTCGTGTCATGAATGCCGAGCGAATGTGGTTTCACAAAGTAAAAAGGGAGACGGAAGAAGGGCCGAAAGACCTCTTTGGTGCGAACGGAAACTGAGCGGCAATATCGGAAGAAATGGTTTTGCGAGTGTCTTATTTGTGTGTTTCCGACGATGAAACGCCGGTCGTTTTCTTTTAAACGAGGGGGTGGGTTTTTATTACTTGTATTGCTGTTGTGCGTAGGGGCACCAGCCGGATGCGGCCGGGCTGGATCTGGCAGGTGAGCAGCGACACCTCCCCTTCATTGCGAGACAGGGCGGGGAAGACTCTCGCTCCAAGGGGGCTAGCTTCGCGTGTTCGGCGGCACTGCAGTAAGCCGGATTACCCCTATCCCCTGGAACTGCATCGTATTGCCTGCCGCTGTCTATCACGATGTTACTAGGGTAACCCACGGCCATCCGTATTCATCGAAGTGCTGTTTGTCACGGTCGAGGAGGTAACCACCTAGTGACTAATGCACTCAAACTATCACGGCACACTACGGGCTATCAGGATGGGATGGACCGGCGTAACTGCAGAGCTACGAGCCTGCGGGTCTGGTACCGATTTCCCAACCATTACCCAAGGCGTTGGCGTAACTTGGGGCTTGGCACAGGCACGCTCCGCTGTTGGTCGCCACACTCTCCCCCCACCCCGGATCTTGCGAGCGTTTCCTTTTCCTTCTGCCCTTTCGCGGTACCAACCCTTTTTGGGGGGGATGGTTTGATGCCAAGAAGAGCGGAAACGTTAACTGGGAGGGCCAAACACAAAAAAGGAGGGGCAAGGGGCGGAAGCAAAAAAGAGCTCGCAAGGAGGAACAAGAAGGCTTTTAACTGCGTACAAAAAGAGGGAAAAGATGCCGGGGAAACAAGACGAGGCGGCAGCCGGCGCGTGGGTAGCGGGTACGCTGTGTGAGGCCGTCGGCTTGTCCCAAGCTCACTCCTCGCGGAGAGTCTCGCGCGCGCTGTCTAACCACAGCTGCCTGCCGTAAGACGTGGATATCGCATCATGCCCAAATAGCTGAGGTACTCGCACACGTGTTGTCATCACCCCCACGTCAAAAAAGAGAACTGGCTGCAGCCTTCGAAAGCGGATGTGCAACGGAATACGTAGCAAGCACTGGACTCGCTCGCAACATAAATCAGCAGCGAAGCCAGCAGGTATGCAGAGGTCGAAGACGCATTCCTCGGGCGGCAAACGCAAAAAGCAGCTTTTTAGCAATAGCAGCAATGGCAGCAATAGAAACGCGTTGCTCCATCCGCGCGCGGACTCACCAATGGGGCCGGGATAGCCAGCAAAATGTTGTACAGGAGATTCGAAGGCAAGGGAGTTGAGGTAAGGCTAGGCGGGTGGGAGGAGAAGGGTGTTGATTAGGTACAGGTTTGCTCTCTCTCGCTCTGGATTGCATACGTCAGGCATACTTGGGGGGGAGCGGTCGCGCTGCTGCCCTCAATCTTTGCGGCACTCGGTGTGCTTGCCAGCAAGAAGAGATAAAACGGCGAACCAAGGGAGACCACGAGGCCACACTTTGTGAACTTCTCTCACTTCGTGTACGATGTTCTTGACCCCTCTCTCTCGGCAAAGGTCTGCGGTGGCAATGCTAAAACATCACGCTGAGCAAACCGCTACGCTACAGTAAGCATGTTGGAAGTGGTCAGGTGGCGGACAGAAAGCACTGACCGACCGGCTAACAACACTTCAGGAATCACATCCGCTTTGTGGGTAGACTTTTACACGCGTTTAGTCCCCCTTTAGGCTGGACCCCACCGTGTATCCATTGGACTTGGGCTTCTTCCTGCGCCGTTTGCTATCTTCGGGGGTTTTCGGAACGCTCTCGACGATGTAAGAGACCTCCTCCCCTACCCTTCGATTACACGAATGCGGGGGGAAACCGTAGTTCAATGTTCGGCCAGAATCTGGCCGCTCACGGATGGTTGCCGCCAGCATCGAGTCTCCTTCGAAGAAGATGACGGAGGGGGGGCGGGGAAGGACTGCGGAAAAGAAAAAAAAAAGTACAATACATGAGCCAATGCTTTCCGCTCGGAGGAGGGGGGGACTCGAAGGGCGCGGACCCCTCGTTCCAGGCTAGATTTTCCCCTCTCGATGGAGGGAAACAGCTGAAAAAGAGCGGGCGGCGCCAGCTCGGCGAGAGTCGCCGACGATCGAGAAGAAATACTGGCGTGCCTTGTGCTTATTTTCGAAGGAGGAGCTTCTTCTTCTGCATCTTCTCCTGGGGACATCATGGAGCAGCTGGTGGTGGTGCCCCCCCACCAACCCTTCCCGTGGTATTTCAGGGGCGGACGCTTCTCGGACGTGCCACAATTTATTTGGAGAAGAACGGGAGACAGAGCTAACGCTACCACTTGGACACTGGCCGGTTCGCTACTTTTTAGAGTGCAAGTTCGCTTCGGGATCCGGGGTTTTATAGAGATATAAAGGTTCCTTTAAGGTGTAGTATGTTTGTGTGTGTATCTTTGCTGCCTATTGCCCTTATTTTAGCGCGCGCTCTTTTTTCAAAGCACTTTTTCCGCTAGGTTTTTGCAACCAACGGGCTGCACGCTACAGGCGGGGCCCGTGCCCGTGTCGGTGGTAGCTAGGTGCCGATGTTCTCAACTGAGCCGTTTTCGCTGGGCGGACAAAAGTCCCACAACACAATGTGCAAAAAACACAGCGCCGGCGACGAAGAGCGTGTTTTTATTTTATTTTTTTCGTTGTTGTTTTTTGGAGAGTAACAAAAAGTCCTGACAAAGACTTGTGACGACGTGTCTCTCTGCTTTTCCGGACCGAAACGAAACAGAGCAATAAAAGGGGCAACTTGCAGTAGTCGAAAGAAAAGGAACTGACTGGTAGTGTGAAGAAGAATGTGGCGGCTGTAACGCTGAATCGCTGTCTGTTGTGCAAGGGTGGAGTTGTGCAGGGTACCATGGGGTTGCTTTGTTTTTTTAGTGTTTTCAAGTGACGCTGCGCCCTTGTCTTTAAAAGTGCTTCGGCACCCTGACGGGCGCATGGCTTGCCTTGGCCAGGGCTTCGGGGATAATCTTAGTTTTCAATTTTGTTCAGGCAGTACTGTCTGCCTTGCATGATGCATGTTTGTTATGCTAGCATCAGGTCTTCTTGGGAGAAGAAAAGAGAGAAAATGGGAGAGGGGGCGCATTTACCAGCCTGGCTCTCGGTGCTCGAGTTTAGGGATCTAAATCTTTATCTGGCGAAACAGCAGTCAAGGACCGGACTTGAAACTGTCAGCGGGGAAAGAAGACCCTGTTGAGTTTGACTCTAGTCTGACTTTGTGCAGCGACACGAGAAGTGTAGAAGGTTATTTCGCTTTGGATTGCTCTTTTGGCCTTGTTAGACTACCACGGGTCGGTGATTAGATTCGCCACCACCGAAGGAGGGGTGGCAAATCAGGGTACCAGAGACACGTGTTAGACTGAGAACTGCACATGCCGCAGACACACACTGCGTAAATGCAAACCTCCCCCAACCCCTTGCTTTGACAGGGAGCCGTTCGAGCGTTGCACAACTGCAGCTGACTTCTTTTCGGTGAACAGCTGTCAAAGAGAAACTCTTTTTGCGCAAAGAAAAAGAAGACGGAACTTAGGAAGGAACCCCCATCTCCCCCCAGTTGAGAAGAGCAAAGCGCAGGCGACAACGTTCCGGCAATCGGCGACGAGGTGTAATGGTTAGAGTCGTACGCTTCGAGTGAGTGTGTGCTAGCGAGGAATCGCAAGTATTAAGGGAGAGAGGAGGTGCGTGAGGTCTCTGCGTAGCTGCAAGACACGGTTTGGCCGGCGTCGGTCCAGTTCATAAAATAATCAGCAAATCAGCTCGAAAAAGAACGAAGAACGTCGAGAAATAGCACAAAAGCGGTGGGTGTCAGAGCCCCTCGGGTTCTGACCGAGGGACTTGACGAGCAGATGCGGGTGGATATCCCCCTGCCACTAGTCCAACTTGTCCCGGCTCGTCCGAGCCTGTCCTGGGCCCCTGGCGTGTTTTATTTCGAACAAACGCACCGACGAAATCGTCGAAGTAAGAAAGCGGCGGGTCGCTCGCCGAGAGGCAGATAGACACGGTGGGGCTACGATCTGCACGCAAGAACAGCTGCATCAGCCGCGGGCTGTGGGAACAGCCCACAAGCCCCTGAGGACGATGTCCGCAATTTGCGAGGCCTGCAGAGCTCTGCAGCTTTTCAAGCCAAGGTACGTGTTGGTGCACCTGCTAACATAACGTTGGACGAGTTGTTGACGGACCCGGCGCTGCAGCTGTCGAGGGCGACCGAGAGCCGGGTTGCGCGGCACCTGCTGGCCTGGCTGCCGAAGGGCGACCTCCTGCACCAGTGGTCGGGGCTCATCGTGGCGCCATTGCATCCACCGCCAAATAGTATAACAACATGCGGCATACCCTGGCTTTCGGTTGCTCGGAAGGGGCCGCCTCTTCTCGTCCAGAGCCGTGCCTGAGCCTTCGCAACCGTCTCTGTTGCTGAACGACGACCCCATGGCCGGCAGCCGGGCGCCCGGCGGCAGCAAGCAGCGCCGTTCTTCGGCTTTCGCGCGCTTCAGCGAAAAAGACGACAAAGACGCGATGTCGCCGTAAGCGGATCTGATGCCGCAAGCAAGCATTAGATGGGGTCGCAAGCGCGAAACTCTCCACACGTTGCGCGTCGCACCGACCGCCGAAAAGGAGGAGCCGGTTTGCTACACGGAGGCGCACTTCGGGACCCCCTTGAGCATTCGCCTGCACGCGAAAAGATGGGCACGGGGTTCCCCTGGACACCCTTGCAATTGGTGTAGTGCTCACACTGCAGGCTCGCCGTGCCTAAGGTGCCTCGTCCGCGAAATAGTACTTGTTCAAGCACCACGACACGAAGGTCACCGTCATGAGGTTGTTGGACCTGAGCAACGGAATGAAGAACAAGGCGATGTCGCTTTCATCCCACGACACGCCGGTCACTGTGCAATCCAAAGGGTTGGAGTTCTGCATGAACTGCGTGATCGCGAAGGAAAGCGCGGGGGCGACGGATTCAGGGAGTCGGTCCCACGACCGCACCGTCAGCAGGATGATGATGATGCTGAAGTGACACTCTTGGAAACGCACGTCCTGCAGCAGTGACACTACGCTGCGGATTGTGGACGGGTCACGGATGAGAGTCCTGCAGTGAGGGTGTGCCAGAAGATTGAAGACGTTGCCCAGGATATTCTGCGCCAACTCGATGCCTCG
The DNA here is from genome assembly GCA_030068145.1 of Diplonema papillatum. Classification (NCBI taxonomy): domain Eukaryota; phylum Euglenozoa; class Diplonemea; order Diplonemida; family Diplonemidae; genus Diplonema; species Diplonema papillatum. The sequence goes on along the minus strand of JAPJBO010000460.1, from coordinate 129,081 downwards.
CATGCGCAAGTGCGCCGAGCGGACCAGTTTCTTCAGCTCCTTCAGGCACGCCTCCAGCAGGCGGAGGATCACCGCCGGTTCGAGCAGGACGCACGTGGGGCCCAGGAGGTTGAAAAACGCTTGGAAGATGTCGTTTTTCAGCCCGCGCGACACGCCCTTCGAGCAGACCGCGTCGACGAGCGCCGCGACCTTCGAGTCGGACCGCCGCGCGAACAGCCCCCCGCACCGCCGCCGGTAACGCGCGATCTCGAAGATCGCCTTGCAGAACCCCTTTTTCGCCGCCTCCGAGCTGCGCGCGAAGGGGCACGCGTCAGCGGCGAGCGCGCCCGACAGCTGCTGCTGCTGCTGCTGCTGTTGCTGCTGCTGCTGTTGCTGCAGCTGCAGCTGCAGCTGCTGCCGCGGGGCGGGGGGAAGGGCGGGCGGGGCGCCGTCGGCGGGGCGCGGGGGCGGCGTCGACGCGGACGGCGGCGTGGCCGCCGGCGCCGGCGGCTTGGCCGCCGCGGGGCCCGGCTCGGGGGGCGCCGGCGCGAAGGAGGCCGACGACGACGCGGTCGCGTGGGTCGACGAGACCGACGCGCCAGCATCCGGCCGGGGCCGCTCTGCGACCAGGTGGAACAGCGGGTTAAGCGGCGCGTCGAGCTCGAGGGACAGCGACAGCGTGAAGTGGAACACCAGCTCCCGCTCGTCGTCCAGCCGCTTGGTCGAGAACTGGAAGGTCTGACCCCCGTCGATGTCGACGACCCGCTCTTTGGTCACGTTCTTCGTGTTGTCCACGTTCCGCAGCGCCGCCGTGCAGTGCGAGCCGTAGTAGTGCCGCGCGCTGTCGTACGTCCACGTGTTCGTCGTGCACAGCCGGATGGTTCCCTTCATCCACTCCCTCTTCCCCTCGCCCGCCTCCTTCCCCTCCTCCTCCACCGCCGCCACCACCCCCGAGTTGCTAGCCGCTGCCTCAACGACACCCAACGGCGCCAACTCGACGACACCCCATCCACCGGCTTCCTGCGCCGGAACGGCCCCGGTAGCGTGCCCCGGAGACACAGCTTCCGCAAGCGTGTGCAGCGACTGTGCAGACGGGGCCTGGGGCTGGGGGCCGGCCAGGATGTGGAGCGGCTCGGCGAGCGAGGCGGGGTGCGCGGCCGGGCCGGGGTCGGCGGCCGGCGGCTCCGCCGTCGCGGCGAGCCACGAAAGGAGGGCGTCGGCGGCGTCCTCCTCCTGCTGCTGCTGCAGCTGCAGCTGCTGGTGCTCGCGCAGGAGCGGCAGCGTGAGGGCCGGCGACGCGGCGGCGGGCTCCACCGGGCTGAACACCGGCTGCGGGCTGTAGCCCGCAGTCCCGCCGCTTGTCGGGAATATGAGCGGCGAGCCTTCGTACACCCCCTCCCCCTCCCCCTCCTCCTCCTCCCCTATCTCCCCGTTGACCGCAGCGGGATCCGCGTACTGCCTCACCCGCTGGTGCACTCCGGAGCCCCCGCAGCAACGGGCCGCGCCTGGAACGGTCTCGTCAGGGGAGCACGCCGAAGCCGAGCGGCCTTCGTCCGGGTCGCCTCCGCGCCGCCTACGGCGCGGGGGGGACGCGGCGGCGTCGGGCGAGTGCTGCGGGAAGCAGAGCTCGCCGAAGGGTTCCGCGGAGAGCCTCGAGACCGGCGTCTGCGGCGTCCCGCGCGCCGAGGGACACGACGCGAGCGAGTGCCGCGGGTTTGCTTCGGCGCCGGCGCAGAGGTGCGGGGCCGGCGAAGCAGTCGGGCTCCGGGTCTGCGGCGTCAGCGCCTCCGAGAGGATCGGCTCCGGCGTCAGCAGGTCCTGCGGATGCGGCGACCGCAGCTCGTGCAGGTGCTGGGCGTGCAGGCAGTCCATGGACGACGACAGCTTGCTGCCCACGGATCGCCCGCCGCCCCTCCCCGACAGGTTAGACCCGTCCGCCCGGCAACCCCCCCGCGCCGGAACCCCCAGGCATCCTCCTCCCGCCCTTCCCCCGTCGTTCGCCGCCGGCGACGACGAGCACGAGCGCAGCCCCCCCCGACCCACGCAGTCGCTCCCCCCGCCGACGCTCCCCGACAGATTCGACCCGTCCGCCCGGCAACCCCCCCGCGGAACCCCCAGGCATCCTCCTCCCCCCTTTCCCCCGTCGTTCGCCGCCGGCGACGACGAGCACGAGCGAAGGACCCCCCGGCCCGCGCAGTCACTCCCCCCGCCGACACTCGCCGGCGGCAAGCACGCAAGCTCGCATTCGCGCGCCAGCGCGCCGTCGAGCAGTGAATCGCCGCTCAGCCGCGCGGACACGCCGCTAGGCGTCCGCAGCGGCGAATCGTTCGCGGCGTTGCTGTCCCGGGAAGACCAAGGGTGCAGCGCGTCGTCGCTCGCGGTGGGGCCGTCCCCGGAAGAAAGGGACGGCGTCGTCGCTGTCGCGTACGGGTCGAGCAGGTACTTCGACAGCGTTTCGGGGAACAACGGCGAGTCCGGGCTGGACGAGGAGTACTCCACCGCAGACGGTTCCTGCAGGCTCGAAAAGACAGGGGGCGTCTCGAACGGCGTGGGCGGCTGCAGATCCAGCTCGAGCTGCCAGAGGATGGGCGCGCCGAGGGCGTCGACGGAAAAGGTGAACTCGTCGGACCGCTTGCTGAAGGCGGCGTCGGGGCAGGCGGGCAGGGGGACGCGCCACGTGGCGGCGAGGACGCAGTTGGGGACGATGGACGTGGCCTTGACGCCGATCTCGCGGCGGTAGCAGTGCCAAAACAGCTTCCACCCGCACGGCGGCGGGAGCCGCGGCACGACCCACCCGCGCCGCGCCTGCTCCGCCGCCAGCAGCTGCTTCCAGCTGCCGCCGAGGTCCACGCACCGCTTGACCCGGCTCGACGCCAACTCGGCGGCAAAAAGCTCCTCCGGCCCCACGAACGACAAGCAGTAAGCGAGCAAGTCGTCGGACACCCGCAGCAGCGCCGAGCCCCCGCCGCTGGAGTGGCTGGGCGCCCGCCGGCTCCGGGCGGCGGCCGGGGGAGAAAGCGCCAGCGCCTGCATCCTCGCGCTGACCCGGGGGAGGGCAAGCACGCGGGAAAAGAAGGCGGGAAAAACTGGCCGAAACTGGGTTCCTCCCCCGGCCCGCGCCCCTCGAATGCACGCGAACGCGGCAGACGAGTTTCGCGGTTCCGGGTGTCGGGAAACCCCTTATAGGGCGTATATGGTAAGAAGTGTTTTTTGTGTTGCCGACAATCAACCGGGGTTGATGCGGTCTGGTGTCTTTCGACGTTTTTTTTTATTAGTTGAGTCGGAGCGAGGGAGGCTGGGGAACGAAGCGAGCGAAGACAGCAGGAGAAGCGCAAACCCCAAGGTTCGGTTGACGAAAGCAAGTTTGAACCCGGGTTTGCGACGACTGCTCCTCTGTCGGCAACCTTAGGCCCTCGCAAAGAAGCCCGCTCGTGCGCTCCCCCCCCAACCCGAAAACTGCCCGCCCCCCTGTTGTTTCGGGTGTCCTTCGACCCCCCAGTTCCTTTTTCACCTGAGTTGTGTGCGCGTGTGTCGAACGAACGAAGTTCGTGTCATTTGAAACCGCCAGAATTTGTGCGTAGCAAATACTTCGTACGTGTGATGGTTGGTAGCGAGGTCGTCGAAAGTCGACCCTTGAACCCTGCGCCTAGACACGCATGGTGCCGCTTGACCCGTGGTGGCAGGCTTATCTTCCCCACCCGGCACACCTCCACTCGCCCAAGGGGGGAGTCATTCGCTGCTCCGCTTGTCGACGCAACACAAACTCTTCCTCGCGTGCTGCTATGACACCGAACTTTGTGGGATCTGATGAGCGATCACTCGGACACTCACAGTTTCACTGAGGGAGTTGATGCACCACGAAAGTCGATTTGAGTTTTGGGTTAGAATGCAAAGAATCTGTAGCGATAATCTGCATCGATTAGAGAACTTCACACAGCCTTCAGGGCGGGGTCGGTTCAAAGAAAAATTCAAGTTTTCTTTCGACGTGTTCTTACTTCTCCCTTTCTTCTAGGCAGTTCTCGTCAGACAATACGAAGAGCAAGTCAGCTCTTGTCCATCCCGCGTCGCCAGTCCTGCTGAAGTGGCCCACTTAGAACCAGAATTCAACGTCGGGGTAGAATGAAGTAACCCCGGGCCCACACTCGCTTTGAGTTTGGGAACAGGTCGAGGAAACAACTTCCCCAAACGCAATCATTCGCTTTAGCTGCGGGCCCGTCCTACAAATGGAGAAGGCGGGAACAAAGAGGGTGGGTGCTGCTATTGGTTTGTTTCTCTTTCCCTCCGGGAAAGCGGCGGCCTCCAAAAAAAAAAACGATGGTACGATGAGAAGAACGCGAACGAGACGCCTTTCTTTGAAAAGGTGCAAAGGAGGGGGATGTTTGGACCCCCCTCTGGGGCGCGAATGGCAGAATGTAAGTAGGCAGAACGGCACCATCGGTGACCGTGCATCAAGCACGGCTAAAGTAGAAGAGGCAAAAAAAAACGAAGTGAGGACAGAAACAAGAAGGGATGAGGAAGGAAAAGAAAGGGGGGAAGATAAAGGGAAGACAATGTGGAAAAGTTTTGACGGGACGTAGGACAGGGAAGATTCGAGGGGGGGGGGGGGGGGGCGGGCTTTTGTTAACTTTTGGCATTTGGATCTCCGGGCAGGTGCCGTTGACGTGTACAAAGACTCTCTCCTTAGACAAGGTGAGGAGTTTCTCCTCCGGATGGGCGGGCAATAATTAACAGAAGCCCTGGGGGGGCGTCGCTGATGTTTCAAAGGAACCGGGCGACCACAACAAGTGGTGGCTTGGGCTATACTTTTTTATGGGGAAAAGGAAAAGAAAAAAAGAATGCCGCTAGAGAAGGGGGTGGAGGAACGCTGGGCATGTGTTTACACGCGCCAGCGATTTGCAAACTCGTATTCGCAGTAACCCCGGGCGAGGAGCCAACGTTTTCTGTTAAGTCTTGTTAAAAACGCTGGTTGCATCGTCAAAACCCCCTGGCACTCTTTTCTTTTCTTTTTCTCTGGGGGGGGGAGGGGCGACAAGTCCGTCAAGAAAAAACAGGAGAAGAAAAAAAGAATGGAGAAGATAAATGTTGGGGTACGAGCAGAACCATGGAGGGGAGAGAGCGGCGAAAAGCGACGATTCTCCGCGCGAGGGCAACCAGTCGGGCCCGTGGACGGACTGGAGAAGAAATACGAAGCGCGCGTGGTGCCTCCACCTCTCTCTCCCCAATGGCGAACGACAAAAAAAAGTCAGCCACCTCGCCTTGGCTCCATGGGCTCACCGAGTTTAGTGAAAGCAAGACGTTCCTGCTTTCGTCCCTTGGGTGGGGGTGTCTAGGGGTCGCTCTACTAGGTTTTGCGAATGAGTAGTAGAAAGTGGCCTAATAAGTGTTCCGGAAATGCGGATACCCCTTAGATGGGAGTCGCGTGAAAGCAGGCGAAGAAAGGAACAAGCTAACATTAGAGAGAAATAAAAAGGAGAACCCGGGGGAAGGTGTGTGAGGGGGGGGTCGTTGTATGTGAGGGGGGGGGGGGGGGGGCACGGAGCACAAGTCAAAAAAGCGAACTTTCAGGAAAGGATGCGCTGCTGGAGCATTTTCGCGTGGGGGGTAGAAGGGTCTTTCCCTGCTACCCCCAGTCTGAAAAAGGGGGGGGGGGGGGGGGGGGGGAAGGTAGAAACGCAGCTTCCGGGTGTTAAAAGCCGCTCTTTGTCATCCAGCCGACGAGTGCGCCGCGTGCGGGGGGGGTGTGGGTGGTGCTGTGCGAGCCCGCTCAGTTCTTCTTCTCAATGGGGTTCGCGGCCGAGATGGCGGTGGCCTTCGCGACGCAGTCGGCGACGTCCATGTCCTCGAGGGCGTCGAAGATGGAGCCCTTCTTGTCGGCTCCGCTGGCGAGGATGACCTGGGGGTCCTGGGTCCACTCCCTGATCCTGGACTTCGGCACGCCGGACGCGGACAGGAGCTTGGCCATCGGGTTGCCGTCGAGCGACTCGCCCATCCAGTTCATCCTCTCCGACAGGCCCTCGAACGGCGAGGCCGACGCGTGCACGCCGTTGTCGCCAACGTTCGGCTGCTCCTTGAGTCCCAACGCCTTCCAGTCCTTCATCACAATGCCTCTCAGTGAGTCCGCCGGCGCTTCAGCCGGGTCCGTAGGTCCGAGCACCTGTTCGTAGAGGGCAGAAATTCGTAAATCCGGTGGTATGTGACACTGGCGCTTTCTTTTCGTTGGTGCGCACTGGCGGAACTCGCCCGCGTTGGTAAATTCCATGTAGTACGCTGCCAACTGCTAGTTTCTCGGCGCGGTGAGACTCCGGGGATATTGGGGTTTCCTTACCTTTGACAAAATGGGGGTTTGCAGAGCAAGCAGTAAGGGCTATGTGCGTGTGGGTTGTTTCTGGTGGACACTTTCAATGTTAATTATGGTTAGCCATGTCCGGAATTTTTCTGACCGACATCCGGCAAACTCCTGCAAGGGATGTTTTTAGAGTTAAATCGCTTGAAAACCCGGGGGTTTAGGGTCTCCGTGTGACCGTTCATGAATGGGTTCTCTTAGGGCAAGAAAGGGCTATATGGGTACGGGTATGACCGTTCATGAATGGGTTCTCTTAGAGCAAGAATGGGCTATATGGTTACGGGTTGTATATTTGGTGCGCACTTTCGGTATGGGTTATGGCTAGCGTTTTTAGCTTTATTTGTGGATTGGTACCAACTATGCGTTGCTAACACAAAGATGTGCGAGGTCGTTTCAACATTTCGCAACCGAAGGGGACACTGCCTTTGCCGGAACAATAACGAACGTCACTCGAAGGCGGCACCGTCTCGCTCTCTTGAACATGAACAATGGGAGTGTGCCATGACATGGTGGACCCTTTGGGTGTGCCTCCTACGCCGTCTGAAGTGGTGCGTACACGGTGGAGTTTAGCCTCACCTTGTTAGCAATTTTCTTAGCACGTGAGAATGAATGCTGAGGCAAGGTAAACGTAGAGTGCAAACGTAGCAAGTCCAGAAGGACGCGGGGGAGATCTGCGGGCGCATACCTTGTTACGGAAGTCAGTCCACGAGAGCTGGCTCGGCTCCCATTCGACGGCGTAGTAGTAGATGCTGAGTCCCTTCGTCGTGAACTTCGATCTCATCGACATGAAGAAGCCGTTGAACACGTAGCTGTGAGACGGGGAAGGTGGCGGGGTGACAAAAAAGAAAAAAGAATGCAACTTCTTGCCCCGATTTTGTATTGGGGTAGCTGGGTTTGCTGCCCTGAAACGTTTCTTTGCGGACAAGATGGAAAACGGTGAATACAATAGCTACCCGGCACGATTTGTGCCGAAGGGGAGATGCGTTGGTGTGGTTTGTTCGTGGCTTTGCTGTGTTCAAGGAGTTAGCGTGTGTTCAAGGATGTCGGTCTCCACCGTTTGGTGGGCCAGTTAGACCCGGGACGGCTGTCGCCCTTCAGATATGTTGAGTACATATTGATGCAGCTCAGAAGAGCTGTCTGTCAGGTCGATCAATGCTGTTCGCTACGGGGCACTATTCGGAGGGGGGAGGATCTAGCACACGCATCTGACCCTGAAGCGACCAGGAACGCAGCAGGAAACACATTGTGTGCATTTGGGGGGGCCGTTTGGTAAACAGGCCAATCAACAGTGTTCACGACTGCTTACGTATTTCCGAGGGTTGACGGAATCTAGCATACGCATCTGACTCTGAAGCGACCAGGAACGCAGCAGAGAACACATTGTATGCATGGGTGCAGCGTTTGGAGCTCACACGCCGGTCCCTAGGGTAAACAAGTCAATCAACACCATCCACTACTGCGACACAATTCCGGGGATGTTTGGGAATCTAGCATACGCATCTGACTCTGAAGCGACCAGGAACGCAGCAGAGAACACATTGTATGCATGGGTGCAGCGTTTGAAGCTCACACGCCTGTCCCTAGGGTAAACAAGTCAATCAACACCACTACTGCCGACACAATTCCGAGGATGGATGGGAATTTAGCATACGCGTCTGACTCTGAAGCGACCAGGAACGCAACAGAGAACACATTGTGTGCATTTGGGTGCTGTTTTCTGGAGAAACATCTGCCCCTAGGGGTAGAAACTGGACCAGGTTAAACACTAGTGTTCGCCACTACGTAACACAATTCGAGAGTTTACGGAGGAATCTAGCACACGCATCTGACCCTGAAGCGACCGGAACACATTGTGCACTTGTCGACTGCGGTTGGCCCTATTGTAAGGCGCCGAAGCCTTTGACCGTCCTATTTGGGAACCCGAAGTAGGGTGCAGTATCCACCCACACAAACTAACAACCAGGATGGTGGTACATCCACTCCGCGTGGGGTGAACCTACCACGTACCACAGACTAGAAGGGTGTATGGGATACTGTAGATGGACATGTCACTACAACGTAGATACGTTGCATCGTACGGTCCCTCGGTGATCGCATGGAATAAAATTGTGGGCATACATGGAGTCCTTGCCCTCGACCTCGATGAGGCCGCAGTAGAAGCCACCACCGAACTTGACGAGCTTGTTGGCCTTCTTTGCCTTTGCCCACTCGGCGTCGAGCTGGTCAGCGGTGAGGTCCAGCTTGGCGCAGGCGTCCATGGCGTTGTAGACGACGCCCTTCTCGAGGGCATCGCTCCACTTGAGGCCGAACTTCTCCTCGAACTTGTCAGCCGGCACGTTGAGGTCCTTCGGCTTCAAGATGGTCGCCTTCGACGCGATGGCGTAGTAGTGCTTGTCGATGAGCTTCTTTTTGTCGATGACCTCGGCATCGATCGAGCCTTCCTTGGTGATCTTCAGTCCCTTGTCAGCGAGCGTCTTCTTCACCAGCTCCTTCACGTCGGCGGTCACTGCGTGCGGCTTGATGAACACGAAGGCCTGGTTCTTCGCCGCGGCGATGCGCTGCTTCAACTTCTCGGCCTTCTCCTCCTGCTGCTTCTGCAGCGCAGCGTCGAAGCCGGCGCTCTTCTTGACCCAGCACTGTAGTGTGTGGGGCATGTGTTCTCGTTGTCATCGCTATCGCGCTGACTTTCCGAGGACGTGCTAGTGCAGGGGACCATGTGACGCATGTGCGAGGCTTAGGGTGTCAAACCCACAAGCCGCACTGGAAAGGGTGATGTGCCGATCCTTGAGGACGCAGCACAGCCCGATCCTGATTTTACTGGAAAGGGATTGAAGGCCCAGTACACTTGTTGGATCCTGAAAGGTGGTGAACTACTCTTTCAGGAGAGTTTCCGGTCGCCTCACTACTTTAGTACACGGTAGGAACTGGGGCAAGGCGCATGGCAGGATGAGCAAACCACCCGAGCCTACAACAGGAGAATTCGGGTGGGTTGAGGTGGGTCTTCTGAGGCTGAATTTTTCTTCGCACCCTCCCTTGCCCCCAATGTGATCTCGCCTGGTTGGCCCATTGACATGGTCAACAGGCACACTCTATCCCATTCGCTAGTAAGCAAGTTATCAGGCTTCTGTCAGACTTCTCTCCTTCCTTCCCTTTCCGATGAAGAATGAACTCAATGACCCAAGGGCGATGAAGCCAGAAGCTAGCTGCCAATTCCTACCCCGTACAACGGATTATACGATCTGCCAAAGCAGAGACAAGCCGGCGACGGAAAGAGAGCAACGTACCTGAATCTTCGCGGTGCGGTTGGTGCGGCCAGCGATGCCAGTCTCGAGCTTGGAGATCTCGGCGAGCTGCTGCTCCCGCAGGATGTCTGCGACGGAGACGACGGTCTGCGCGGTTTCGGGTAGGTATGAAAAAGGGGCGCTTCGTTTTGATTGCGCGTGTCGGTTGCTTGGGTGCCCGCTTGCTTTCATCGTTTTGCATGGTTAGGAACTGCCAACGCACGCTGCATGCATGTTCGATGCTAGCATCAAGTCTTATTCGAAAGGTTGGGGAATCTTGTTGCGGTGTTGACGTGAAAATTACTCGTCAAAGCTGGGTACCGGAGGCAAATAATACAACCGGTTCGCTCCCAAAGTTACCCTCGAGATAGCTAAGCCCAAGACAGGAGATGAGATGCGCCGCGCAGAGCGAATGAGAACGCGGTGTTGGGGAAATCACTTCCTCAACCTGAGCTTCTACTCTCAAACTTGGAGTGATGGAACGGCAACAGTGGATTGCCGTTAACGAATGTTCATGTTGTTCAGCTGCATACCAGGATGGAGGAGCCAAGACCAGTAAGCTCGAGCTCGTCGGGCTTGTCAGCGTCAGCGAGGTGCTTCTTGGCGAGGTCGACATAGAAGAAGATGTCTCTGTTCGCAGAAACGTTGATTCTGCCCTCAGCACGTTCGGCACCGTCAGCGTCAACCTCCTCCTTGGTCTCCTTGGTGGGTTCCTTGGTGGCGTCCTTGGTCGGCTCAGTCATTTTCGGTTCTTTTTTGTTCTTTTTGGTTAAGGGATACTGCATCCGATTTTTTTGGTGACGAATTTTGCGGCACAAGGGGGTCGGGCAGAAGTGTGCGTGCTGTCCTCTGCGCACCGTCAAATCGCGGGCCAGTAGGCTCTGCGTTCAGCAATGATAGGTCGATCGGTTGAGTCTGTCCACCCTGTTCATACGATCCGTGCTGCATTACGATGAACTGCGGAAACTGCGGCAGGTAATTCGATAGTTCCAGGGGCTTAGGGGTGGATCATCTCAACGTGACAGCAGCCAACATCAAGAATAAGACGTCCGGAATCATGCATGAAACTGTTTGCGGATCAGAACCCTTAGTAATCTCATGGCCCTGAGGGGCTCTTAAACACGGACCAGGGTTAATGTATTCATCACGCCGCAGACGTTGTGAAAACTGCCAATTTCGTGAGCGCCAACTGAAAGACTTCGCGAAAAATGAAGCCGCTGGAATCACGAGGCATTGTCGCAAGGCTCTAAGAGGACCTTTGCGGCAATAACTCGTGTACTCTTGCGAATCCGAACCCTTCGCAATCTCACGGCCTCTGGGGACTCTTAAACACGGACCAGGGATGGAAGTAGTCATCAGGCTGCAGAGAAACGGAATGCAACCGTGAGACAGTTTTGGCAACGGAAACTGAGCAGCAACCTGCGAGAAAAAATACACGCAAGTTCGTGCGAACTCTGAAAAAAAGACAGAGACCTCTGCAAGGTCCCGCACGGTCGACAACTGCGGATCAGAACCCTTGGCTATCTCATCGCCCCTGGGGGCTCTTAAACACGGACCAGGGTTAATGGATTCATCACGCCGCAGAACAAGAAAAAACTGCCGAGATACGGTGGAACAGGGGTAAGAAAGTTCACGTACGACAAGACAGCGAGGTTTCGCATGGTCGACAACTGCGTATCAGAACCCTTGGTAATCTCATCGCCCCTGGGGGCTCTTAAACACGGACCAGGGTCAATGTATTCATCACGCCGCAGGAAGGGAAAACAGCCGAGAACGGAAACTCAGCAAATAGAAGACCGGCGTGGTGCAGTCGAGAAAATCTGTGTACGGATTCTGCAAAAGACAGAAACATCTGCAAGTTGCCGTACAATCGAATGCGGATCATAACCCTTGGTAATCTCATCGCCCTGGGGGCTCTTAAACACGGACCAGGGTTAATGGATTCATCACGCCGCAGAACAAGAGAAAACTGCCGAGACATGGTGTATGGTCGACAACTGCGGATCAGAACCCTTAGTAATCTCATCGCCCCTGGGGGCTCTTAAACACGGACCAGGGTTAATGTATTCATCACGCCGCAGAGAAAGGGAAAACAGCCGAGAACGGAAACTCTGCATCCAGAAGGCCCACGTGGTGCCGTCAAGAAAGTCCATGCACTGAAAAAGACAGAAGCTTCCGCAAGGTCTCGTACAATCGAATGCGGATCAGAACCCTTGGTAATCTCATCGCCCTGGGGGCTCTTAAACACGGACCAGGGTTAATGTATTCATCACGCCGCAGAACAAGAAAAACCTGCCGAGATACGGTGGAACAGGTTTACGTACGACGAGACAGGAACATATGCGAGGTTCCGTATGGTCGACAACTGCGTATCAGAACCCTTGGTAATCTCATCGCCCCTGGGGGCTCTTAAACACGGACCAGGGTTAATGTATTCATCACGCCGCAGAAAAAGGGAAAACAGCCGAGAACGGAAACTCTGCATCCAAGGCCCGCGTGGTGCCGTCAAGAAAGTCCATGCACTGAGTCTGAAAACGACAGAAGCTTCCGCAAGGTCTCGTACAATCGAATGCGGATCAGAACCCTTGGTAATCTCATCGCCCTGGGGGCTCTTAAACACGGACCAGGGTTAATGGATTCATCACGCCGCAGAACAAGAAAAAACTGCCGAGATGCGGTGGAACAGGGGTGAGAAAGTTCACGTACGACAAGACAGGAACTTATGCGAGGCTTCGCATGGTCGGCAACTGCCTATCAGAACCCTTGGTAATCTCATCGCCCCTGGGGGCTCTTAAACACGGACCGGATGCCGGCGTGGAGCTGTCAAGAAAGTACACGTACGAAGTCTGAAAAAGCCAGAAATTTCCGTATCGACCACTGCGGGAGACCGGGGTCAAAATAGTCATCACGCCGCAGGCGCGAACGCGACCTTGGTCGGTCACTGCACGTGCAGCTCGCATGCAGTTGTCGTATGTTGCGGCGGTGAACCGCAATACCAGTCGCGGAAGCGACAACGCCGGCTGCAGCTTCGTGTCCCATGAAGAAACTCTATGCGATGCGCTCAACACAGACGCAAGACGTGCGATGTTCAAACATTGGGCAGCTGCGGATCAGAGCCCTTAGCAATCTCATGGCCCCTGGGGGCTCTTAAACACGGACCAGGGTTGATGTAGTCATCACGCCGCTGAAGATGGGAAGCGATCCTTGGCAAGCGCGTGCAAGGAACTCTAGCCTGCGCTGCTCAAACATTTGACAGATGTGGATGGAACCCTTTGCAAACTCATTGGCTTGGTGGGCTCTTGAACACGGGCCAGGGAGAGTGAGAGAGAGGGAACAAGAACTTCGTGAACGAAGTGAGTGAGTCAGTATGTGTGTGTGTGAGTGAGAGACGAGTTAGAGTGCAGGGACCATGTCTCGGGGAGTATCCGCCTCACTACCACCCCTGGACATCGTGCACAATGAGATGTTTCAACGCTTGACCGAACCATCTCCCGACGACGGTGGATCGCACCCGCAGTCTCATCTTATGGTTGGGTGGCCACATTGAAAGCAGGGAACGTTTCAATGTTTCCGCGGATTTCCCCGAGCTTTGCAGCCTTTTGCGCATGACTTCGGAAAGGAAACGCGTGGAGCCGGGATGCGGGCAGTGAGATCCGTGTTCTTCTCGCCTTCTCTGGCCATCGCACTCTCGTTGAGCTGCCGCGGAACGAAAGGAAGAGGGGGTTCAAATGCCGTTTTTTGTTTACTTGTAGGAGTCGCAAGAACGGAGAAATAATATGTCGCCTACGGCGAAGCTTGGCCACTGCAGCTGAGGCGGCGGGGTGAGATGACGATATACGCGCAGGTGCCGACTACTCACCGCGCGGGAGAGCGAGCTGATAGCAGGTCTTCGATGCTCGGAATCCTTTACGGACGGGGGGGGGGGGGCACCAAATTGTGTCGAAAAAGCGAGAACCCGAGCTGGTGTCCAGACAATGGGTCTCCAGAGCAACGACACGTCAAAAAGGGTCAATGTTTTGCTGCTGGGGCGAGATGTGTTACGAAACCCTTCCAAGGAGCACCAGGTTTCCCATTTTCGTAAAACTCTCGAGCTTCACCCATAGATTCCCCAGAAGGCTTTCTGCGCGCTGGACAACCTCTCTCCCCCTCCGCCCGTAAGGGGTTACATGCCCTAGGCCACGCGCACTACGCCGACGCATCGAGTTAAACGAGGCTTCCGGCTATCTATATCGTGCTTACAAACTTGCGGGAACTGTTCGCTTCAGTAGAACGACACTACAACAAACGGAAAGCGGGCGCTTCGTTTTGCTTGGTGGCAGTCGGCCGGCCATCCCGCTTGTGTTTACCTTGTTTCTTGGGCAGGTCCGGAATTCTGATCAACCGCCAAAACACGCAACGTCTCCTTGAGAAAAGTTAAAGGAGAGACGAGTTAGAGTGCAGGGACCATCTCTCCGAGGAGTATCCGGTCGCCCCACTACTATCCCGTACTACTACGGCGGGCGCAAGTCGTTGCGCCGTGGGCGCGGAGCGAGCTGTGGCCCAGTCAAAGATGATTGTTGCACCGAAAAACAAAACCACAAAAAAAAATAGCTCATACAAGGGGACTCCACGCCCCAGAGAGGCGCAGTCTCTGTTCGCGCGAAGAACCTGCGGGGATGATCCTTGATGATGACGTTTTGATCTTGTTTGTTGACTGTTGCCAGTTGCCAAGGGGAGTGAGGGATACAAGGCATTGCCCAGCTGTGCCAGTGTGCCAGCTCCCGGTTGTGCCCTTTGTAGTGTGCAGGCGTAAAATCACCTGCTTGGAGTTTCTCCGTCACTTGCCATAACAACCGCGCGTGGTCATGGTCGCGATTGTTTCCATACAAATGGTTTATTCGTTACTTCGCAAATATCGGTCACCATGATTTAGCCAGGTGCTCCCCCTTACAAAAAAAAAAAAACAGGAGTGCAACATAGCCGAAAGCAAAAGAGCGGGGGAACACACGGAAGAGGAGACGAGCATGGATGGTTTGGCGAAACGAAAGGAGGAATACTCGGAGATGCCGCCTGGACTCATTTTTGAGAAGATGAAGCGGGAGAGAGAAGAACAAAACGAAAGATAAACAAAGGTCTTACACTCCTGGGAACTACGACAACAGTGTCCCGCTGTACATTCGCAAAAAGGCGGCTTCCACGAGTATTTCCTAGACTAAAGCAAGTGCTGACACAAGAAGAAACAAAGATTCATCCATGACGCAGCAGGTGGGCTGGTGGGAGAAGCCTGCAAACCCCAGCGGCAAAGCTGGTCGAAACCCGTACGCATATTGCAACAAGGGCTCAAGTTCGCCCTTTTTGGCGTTCTGGGGCTGGGAATTCATGATTCGAAGCATATGCCTTGCTGCCCTTGGAGGTCGTCGACGTGCCCACACTCTCCAGTAGGTGTGTGTGCAGGTCTTTTTTCCGGTTACAATGTGCGGTTTTTACTTCTGGGCTCTTCACTGGAATACTACTGTGAGCTCACGATTCACTTCGGCTTCTGCTTCTCCAAGGAGGGGGATCAGCAAGGACGTGCTTGGAATGGGCATGCCGCACTGGTCCCGTCTGCGCCGTATTTCGGTCCTTTAAGCAACGGACACATAAGGCAGACCATCATCAGCGCGGAACCTGAGTGTCTGCAGACCGGACAGCGGTGTGAGTCTGGTTTGTCAGGCGGCTGTGCGGTCTGCAGACCGGACAGCGGTGTGAGTCTGGTTTGTCAGGCGGCTGTGCGTAGCTCGTCACGCCACCGACAAGAGCACAGGCGAATCCGTCCCGGGGAGAAGGCCCCTACAACCGTGTCTGAGCATTCAGTTAAAAACTCAGGGCACTCGCCCTGATTGTGACTGCGACTCGCTAGGCAGCACTGACTTGTCTTCTTTTTACGGTGGCAATCTGCGAAGTAAACTCCGCAGAGCACAGTGGACATGGGGTTGCCGTGTGCAGCACCAATGGTTGAAGTGCCAAAAGGAAGGAGGGGGAGGGGGATGCAAGAACGTGTGTGTAAAGTGTTCAAAAGACACCGCGTTTCGCTTCTTAGCAAGGCGGACCCCATCAACCTGAGTGTCTCAGACAGGACAGTCCGTAGCTCGCCGCAGCCAGGACCCACCCATGCTATGAGAGAATGGACAAATGCCTTTCATAAAGTTGGGAGGTCGGTCGGGTAAGCACTGCACCTACGGACGGCGGAGCCTGCCGCAGGGTCTTCTCCCGGACCAGAATGTCGCTGCCAGCCCGACAGCTATTGGGGTCAGGATGGGCTCGGCTGTGTTTTTTTTTTTTTGCTCTCGTGTTTCGTTATTACCTCTTGTGTTTCCGACGATCCCGTGTGGGCGTACATATTGTCTTCGAGCTTTTGTTTGTTTGGGGCGTTTTGTGTTCTTTTAAGACATTTATTTTCTTTTTTTGGCTGACTTCAGATTTAGTTTCACTTTTTGGGGCATGCTTTCTCCTTCGGATTCTTCCTGTAGATTCTGACGACCAGCATATGTTCTTCTCGAGTAGAACGGGCTCAACGTTACCCTCTCAAATTGGGTCGAGGTTGTTTGCCAGTACATCTGCTCTTTTTCTCTGGTTGCACCCGGTTCAGATGTGGGTGCACATCTGGTCAGATTGGGCGACAAGCGTCACAGCAATTTTCGTATCGGTTTCGACAGCGGCGTGCTTGAAATGGTGTTGTGCGCAACGCCGCACGGTGTCCAAGGAAGAAATGAAATGCCTTCTCCACCAGGCCCTCCTCACCCCCTCGCCATTTTCGCTCTCAAAGCTACCCTTTTGACGCGTCGCACTTCTAAAGATTGACCGGCTTTGCGCAGGAGACGATTGGCGATGGAGGTGTAGCGCGCTCAGGAGTGGGGGCGCGTCGTTGCCAGGTGACTCTCGCTCGTTTCCTCTCCTTTCCACCCTCACTCTCCGCTTCCTACAGGTTTCCTGTAGGAAGAGTGTAGCATGCAGGGTCAAAACCTTGTGTCTTTTTGGTAAACGCTGCCGCGGGCCGATGGCCACCAAGAAAAAAAATGTGGGGGGGGGAAAAAAGTTGCTCAACTTCATCAAAAATCACCGCAGTTTTTGTTCCAAATATATTGTTTTAGAAAAAATGGGTGGCCACTTGTTTTTGGGGTCTAAATCCCTCTTACCAAAAAAGAGAGAGAGACGAGTTAGAGTGCAGGGACCATCTCTCCGAGGAGTATCCGGTCGCCCCACTACTATCCCGTACTACTACGGCGGGCGCAAGTCGTTGCGCCGTGGGCGCGGAGCGAGCCGTGGCCCTGTCAAAGATCAAAAAGACACAAGGTTTTGACCCTGCATGGTAGGCTATCTGCACGCATACTTTCGCAGGGTATTATACAGGCACTTCCCAGATGTGGTCAGCGCTGGTCAGATTCGGTCAGGATCACAACACGACGAGGGGCTGCCTTGTGCTTACTTCGAAGGAGGCTAGAGCGGAGAACCAATACATCTACAAAGTGGGTCTTTTTTTGTTTGAACGCTTACGCCCGCCACGAAACCCAGATTCACCGGTGTTTCGTGTTACAGCACATTTACCTCCTTCCAGATTATTGGACTCCTGTTGCGATAGTCGGGAGTCACCGGCCTTTGAGATTTCGCACCTGGCAGCCTCCTCAAGTGTTTCCTACATAGCAGGTGCTTATACAAAAAAGAAAATCGGTTTACACAAAGGTTCTGTCGACAGAGCAAGCTGCAGAAAAAAGATTTCCCGCAAGGGAATCCACTTGACAATATTGTTTCCCGTGGCGACGAAAGGTACACCAGGACTTTTTGGCAGCTGAAAGGTCGGTGAGACCTGTATTTCGCAGCAACTTAGCAATTCCGGCTCAAACGACTAGACGATCGGAAAAACTGTGGGTGAAAAAATGAGCGCTTTCTTCATAAGTCGTACGTGGCAGAGGGCTGCAAGAGCGATACCTCTCTCACCCCTGTTCGGTCTGTGACACACAGGCTTGTGGACACAGCTCTATTTGATTAGAGTGAAAGAGAGTGAAAGTTCGCTTGTTATTTTTTGGGGTTTGCGTACGACAAAAAGTACGCGTGATCATTTTCAGGGGGGGGGGGTTAATTGGCTCAGGAACTCACCCTGCTTTGGGCCAACTGCTAATTCTTAGTACCAACAATGCCTTGTGCTGGCTCAAAAACTTCAAAAGAAAAAGGGGTGGAAGACAAGGAAGGGCCCCCTCAGCAGACCATGCCCCCTTGGAAACGTACAAAACTAAGTGCACGTTTTTTTTTTTTTGCCGGGACAGGGAACGCCCGGAAGGCCCCAGGCAGTAGCTCATGGGTGAGAGGGGTGGCAAAAAGAAAAGAGGGGTGGCAAAAAGAAAAGAGGGGGGGGGGGGTTGCAAGAACGTGCTTGGAATGGGCATGTGCTCAACACCGCACTGGTCCCGTCTGCGCCGTGTTTCGGTCCTTTAAGCCACGGACACATAAGGCGGACCATCATCAGCGTGGAACCTGAGTGTCTGCAGACAGGACTGCGGTGTGAGTCTGGTTTGTCAGGCGGCTGTTCGTAGCTCGTCACAGCCAGGACCACCCGTGCTACTTTTTGTTTTTAGAGTTAAAGAAAAGAGGGGGGGGGAAATGTTTCTTGGGTTTGAAGAGCGCGTGGTGCTTGCACCACTGAGGCCAGGTTATTTAACCGCGGATTTAGTGAAGGATTGTTCAGGAAACGGTCGCGAGCGAAACCCGACCAGGTAACGACCATTTCACTGTCTTCTTTGTTTTGTGATGCGAACATCACGAGGTGCTGTCCGAAGACACCGCCCACGTGAGCACTGTTAAGCAGCGGTTGCCAGATACTCCCGTAGCACCTATTCACGGGTTTGCAGGGGTAAAAAGGAAGCCCGGGTTGGGGAGGGTGGTGGGTTTGGTGCGTAGTATTCTTCTTTTTTTGTTCTTTCTCGGTTCTGGTGGTGCTGCTCCTTCCTTCTGGTCCTGTGTTGGGTTACGACTTTTTTTGTTCTTTATCGGTTCTGAGCGTTTCCATATGGGGGGGGGGGGGGGGGTCTCGTTCGGACCTCCACGTTGCTGGCAGGGAGTTATTGAGCTTCCACCCAGGGCTTGTCGCCAACATAACATCCCTTGTCGCTCGACAGGTCCTGGGCTGAGTCCCTCGAGACACATCGAAGGTGCTTCAACAAGGTTGCGGGAACCAAAGGGCCATTGAGCACTGTGGACTCGTTGTTTTCACGTGGTGCCCTCCTGTGCGAGAGGCGTCCACGTGTGTACGTGTGTGAGCGTGTTTAAGTTCAGGGCTTTGAGTGGGTAACGTCTGAATCGAAGCCCACTTGTCACTTTCACCAGTCGGCTTTCAGTTTCCGACACGTTGCTTTTGGGTCCTGCGACTCCTCTCCGAAGGGTGGGTGGGGCGGGATCCTCGGGGGACGGATAGAGCGTGGGAGGCTGTCAGCTTTTCCATCCGGCACTCGGCTCAAGACTTCTATATTGCGGTGTTAGCTGCACGGGGTTTTCGGCCCGTGCAACAGCTGAGTGTCTTCACGCAGGCGGCACATATCACCCGAGGATCTGGAGCTCTCTCTGTGCAATGAGCTTGGCCTGACTAGTTGTTCCAAACTCCTGGGGTAAGCACCCGTCATGGTCAGCAGTCACTACTGGGTCACAGTTTTGAGTCCTGTTCCGAGACTCGCTCGCACGGGGAAGTGGCGCGAATCACTTGTCGCCAAGCATTCTGCAATGCTGACGACTGCTACCCCGTGTGTGGGCGTGTGTTGGAAACCATCATGGGCAACCCCTGACGCGGAGGATAGCTCAGTAGAACAGCCGAGATGGGGAATACCACACCCCCTCAGTGCCTCAGTAAGAACACCGGACCCCCTTGGAACTTTCCAAGAACGAGCCTGCAAGCCGATCCAGCAATATTCCAGATACGCAACTCCATCGAAACTCTTTTTTCAGCATAAAAGCTCGCTTTGAGTCGTTGGCGCAATTTCTTTTACATAAGCGCCAGCTTCGAAGGAAACGCTCGACAGTAGCTGCCAGACAAAGAACCGAAGGGATCCCAAGTGCTGTAACTAACCGAACCACGTGTTGAACGGACGTGAGGTCATGCGGGTCTACCCCAACACGACAAATCACACAAACACAACAGGTCAAGTCCTGAGTCCTCTATATTTCCTCCCTTCCATTCGGAGTCAAAGCAGCTACGTCGAGTATTTCTCTTGTTGTGTTGATCACGATCGGATTCCAGAGTAAAGTAATTCGCTTGATATCCCATGTCTTTTGTGCAATTTCCCTCTTGTTTTGTTTTTTCACGATCGGAGTGGTCTGCTTTGGTTGAGTTTGCTTGAGCTTGGGCTGGTTGCGCGGGCTTCTCTCGTTTGTTCTCTAGGTTATTTTGACGCCAGGTGCTGGCACTGCCAGCGGGCGCACACCGCTTTTGAAGAAAAAAGAAGGCCTGTGTTGGTCCGGCTAGCCTTTGGGGACGTCGTACGTTCTCACACCAGGATGATCTTCGCTCATTTTGTGGGGTGTTGGTGAGGGGGAAAGAAACCCCTGCGGATTGGATGTTCGGGGACACCCGTCTGCACACAGCACTCGCGAACGACGAATACAAGGGCACAGTGCTTCTGTCCTGTCCTTTGCTTACTGCCTGATACCTGGCTGGCTTTTCTCATGTGAAAGGGCGCGAGCTGGCGTCAAGTGCCCGCAATCACAGTCGGGGGGGGAAGAGCTTGTTACTCCTTGCTACCGGTTACGTCCCTGCAACTTGTACACACCGCCCGTCGTTGCTACCGATTGGCTGTGGATAGAGCTTGGGAGAGTTCTTGGCAACAAGTTCATGCACAGGCCGAACTCAGTAGCAGACAACCGTTTGCTGGCAACACGTCGAACCGACGGTCGGCGGTGCCTTCTCCTCGAAAGAAGCGAGCGGTGCATCTTGTCAATGGAAGCGTGTTGAGGTACCAGCACGGTGTTCGTTTGAACCAACCTCGAAGTCTCGAACTACACAGACGCTGGCCCCTCCATCCCCCGGTCGTACACGACATCTTTACTAAGCATGCAGTCTTACACAGCCCATGCTACCAGGCGAGTGGGTTCGTGTGTCCGCATCCGCACATATGGAGGTCAATACCCTTCCCGCTAGGAGGTGGGTGGGGGCCGCCGTTAGCTGAAGCAGAAGGAGGCCCCGCGGCGCCGATCGATCACATGCAGGACGAAAGGATCGAGCCGCGCTTCGCGTTGGCCTTCGCCCACTCCTCGTGGAACGTGCCGTTGGGGCTCATGGGCACGCACAGCGGGACCGCGTTGCGCGGCAGCGGGTTGCTGCTGTCGAGGCGCCGGCGGCCGCCGCCGTCGGACGGGTCCTCGGTGTGCCCGCGCGGCGACCGCTTCTGCTGCTCCGGGCGCGACTCACCGCCGTCGCTGCCGGGGCTGCTCGGCCGTTCTCCGATCTGCACGCGCAAGTCGCGGTTGATGCGCTTGCTCGTCTGCGTGGGGGGGGGGTGTGCGTTTTCAGCTAGGTCGGAGTATACACTATCAGCGATTCACTCGAATCAACCCGTGTGAACCATCGAACCGAAAAACAAACAGACTGGTCTAAAGAGAAGGCAGAACCTTCGCGTCAGTTGTCCTTCTTTTGAGAGTTAAAGTTCGCTTGAAATTCCGGGCTTTTATGGTCACCAGGTGACATTTGTTAGTTGGATTGTAGCGTTATTTGTGGATTAGAAGGTCGGTATTTTGAAGTCTCCGGTTGACCGTAGAGGCTTGAGTATGGAGGGGGGTTGAATTGATTCTCTTAGAGCAAGTATGGGCCATGTGGGTGTGGGTTGTTTCTTTGGCGTACACTTCAATTATGACATGGCTAGCCACGCTCGGGACTGGTTGTGTTCTTAGTTAGTTGCTTCGAGAATACGGGAATTTTGCAGCATCTGGGTGATCTTCGTCAAATGCGTGTAAGTTCGCACCCTTTTGCGTCAAGTCTTAGTTTAGTGTGTGGGCAGATCGATGCTAGCATCGAGTTTTTTCCGAAGGAAATGCGTAGATTTGTTTTATTCTTTTACTTGTGTGTTGTCGACAGCATATTGTGGTTGAGGTGTCATTCAGATGTAGATCTAAAGCCGCCCACGTCAATTTTGTTAAGCATTGAGTTCTTTTAAGTACATGAACCACATGGATTAGCATGCACTGCCTTGAAAGTCAGGTTATCGGATGACGTCGTCACCTGCCATTGCGTCGTCAAGGTCGAGCATTTGTGGAGCTAGCGGGGTTTGGCTTTCTTGCGATTCCAGAGACTGAGTCGGCGAGTACGAGGGCGGGCACGTGTGTCCGTTTTTCACTTTCGAGGGCATTGGTGTGCCCGTGGTCCCCGGTCGTTTCTGAGAGCTGCTTGCCCTCGGTACCTTCTTCTTCCTTCGTTGCACCCCTGAGTCGGGGGTGGTCGCCTTCGTCTTCTTCCGCTTGCGGCCGGCGATCAGGCCTTCCTTCGGGGTGCCGAGCACCCTCTTCTTCAGCGCTGGTCGTTCGCTGGTTCCTGGCGTTGGTGGCGGCCTCTTGGTCGCCCGTCCGGTCGTCGCCGTCTCCTTTTTAGTTGCCGCGAGCGGCGCTCGCGCCGCTCGCGCCGCTCGCGCCGCTCGCTTTCCTACTGGCGTTTCCCGCTGTACACCCACCTGGGTGGGTGAGGAGGGCCTCTTCTTCTTGTTGCGTCCGGGGGTTGACTCGACGTTCGGCTTGTTGGACTGGTGGTGGCCGCGGCTGCAACATGCCGCCGGTCGCCTCTGCGTCAGCGTAGGGAGCCTTTTGCACTCTTGGCAGGTCCCTCTGCCATGCGTGCGGCAGGCATGATGCCCGCTGCGGCAACACGCCGCCGCCGTCTTGCACTCGCCGCACTTCGTCGTGCTGTGCTCTGTGCACACCGCGATCGGCTGCCCATCGTTCGCGTGGTGATGGTGCCGGCAGCACATCTCTACCGTGGGAACGTCCCTTCGGACGAGTGCTCTGCACGCCTCACACTTCCCTTTGTGATGGGTCGCGCACGTGACGAGTGCCTTCTCTATACCGACACCCGGCATATGCACGGGGTCTGGGTGTAGTTGTGGTGGGGCAGGCAGGGCCCACCTCGCCGCTCTCCCGATCGTCCAGTCAGGGTACGTCGGGCACTGCGTCCCTACATCGCTTCCTTTCACTTGTTCCTCAAGTATCGTCCCCGTGTGTGCCTCGCGAAAGCGTGGCCTGGGCCGTATACCCGATATCCCCGTGATGCCCATGAACGACAGCGACGTCGTCGGGCACACCCTCTCTCCTCTCATGCAGCTTCCCAGCCCTTGCTGTGCCGCCAGCTTGTCCAACGCGCTCATCATGCAGCGCAGGACGTTTCCCCGTTCTCTCACCCCCTTCGGCGCATTCCCGTGCAGCGGCATGCTGAGGCCCGAGAAGAGTTCAAAGTCGATCGCAAGCTCCAGCATTGACGCCTGCCCGTTCTCGGTCCATTGCATGTCCGACAGCCACGCTACCAACGCATAAAACGTCGGTAGTCCCCAGGTCTTGTTCCGCTCCCACGTCCATGCCGGGGCAATCCGCGCGAAGGGGTGGTCAAATTTCTCGGCAGGCAT
This sequence comes from Diplonema papillatum, assembly GCA_030068145.1. Lineage (NCBI taxonomy): Eukaryota > Euglenozoa > Diplonemea > Diplonemida > Diplonemidae > Diplonema > Diplonema papillatum. The sequence continues at coordinate 105,877 of JAPJBO010000460.1, read as the reverse complement.
CGCATTCGCTCTCGACCAGGGGGTCGTGGGGTTCCTGGCCACCCAGCCACGTGCTTCGAGCCCAGCCCGTTCCGCAAGGATTTCAGCCATCATCTCCTGGAGCCGCCTCGAGAATTGGGCATTCTCGGGTACTACCACACCGTGTTCCAGCGTGCATCTGGGCCAGTCGGCCCGGTTGGCTGCCATCAGCTCGGCATGTGCCTCTCGTCGCCGTATGTGCGAGTACGCTCCGCAGTCCCAGAATACGTGTTTCTCGTCCTCGGTGTCGCCGCTTCCACAGTGCTTGCAGCTGGGCGCCTGCGGCTCAGCTCCGGCCTGCCTCATCCGCGACGTGTACTCAGCCGTGTTCACCCCCCCCGCCAACGCTACACGTATAAGCCTCGCGGTGTGCGCGGGACATTCACGCATCCTCCAGAAGGAGTTCGTCCGCTCCAGGTCGGCTCTCTGTATGCCCTCGAATCCCGGCCGCCTCGCCACCAGTCGGGACCACGTCTTCGCCCTCAAGTCCGCCCTAACTTCATGTCCCCTCTTCGAAGGTGCCGAGGTTAACGGGTCATACGTTGCTCCATTCCTCAGCGTGCGAGACAGGGGCCCGGGTCCCCATACGTGTCCACACTCCTCCATGCTCCTCATCGCCAGTCCAACTGGCCCCAGGGGTAGGTCCCCCTCGGCGTATCTTCCCCGGATGCTCTCCATCAGAGGCAGCAGTCGTGGCAACCTCTCGCACGCCGCGTAAAACGCTGTCGTCACCCTATATGCTAGGCATGTACCGGGATCCGTCAGGTGGCCCTTCTCCTGAAAGTTTAGGACCATCTCCCTCGCGCGCTTCGGGTTGGATCCACCCCAGATCAGTCCCATCACCGACGTCGTCAGCCGTTTCATCGCCACCTTCGATACCGGCGCGAAAGAGCAGCCTGACAGCGCCGCCGGTAGCACATTCGACTGCACAATCCGGACCCGCTTTTCGTACCGGAACGGCGCATGGCGGAGGCCTTCCGCCAGGGCAGCCGCCTTCTCCACCCTCTCCGAGTCGGACCTTTCCGTCCTATTCTTCGCCGTCGAGACTAGGACCCCGAGGCACTTGACGGATTTGCTAAACCGCAGCAGCGCATCCACGCTGCGGAGTTTGAGAGTCGACTGATGCCTACGTCTCGTCGAGAACGCGACCGTCTTCTGGAGGTTTAGCTCCATCCCGGTGAGTGTGCAGAACTCGTCTACTACGTCCACTCCCTTTTGCAGGGCGGCCTCCGACAGCCTGGACAGCAGTGTGGCGTCGTCCGCGTATGACTTTGGACTCACACCCTCCGCTTCTTTCTTGACCGCTTTCATCACTACCGACAGCAGGGCATTGATGAGTATGACGGATACAGGGCACCCTTGAAGGATACCGTTGGTCACACTGAACTCCCTGCCCACCCCTAATGGTAGCTTGAAGCGTCTCGCGAGCAGTCTGTAGATAGCCCTCAGCGGCTTGAGAACCCGATTGTGCAATCCTAAGTCCTCGGCTAAGCGCAGTACTATCTCTCGCGGGACCATGTCGAAGCATTTCCGGAAGTCCAGCGCCACACCGTAGAGCGGCTCCCCGTCTAACAAGGCGTCCTCCATCTCGAGCCCAATTTCCATCAAGACGTCCTCGATCCGGTGACCCGGTCGAAAGCCTTTCTGTCCTTCTTCGATCCATTCCTCTTGCCACAGAACTATGTCCGCCAGCCTGCGGCAGGCCCATAAGCGGTACACGGCGGATGTGACGGTTATCGGTCTTGTGTGCAGCGGGTCTTGACTCTCATCCTTCGGCACCATCGACACCAGCGCAGTTGTCATGCTTGCCGGCCAGTCTCCAGTTGCTTCGACCAGGTTCATGACGTCTGCAAGTGCATTCAGCAGGGGGAGCGGCAACTCCCGCAGTTCAGCCATACGCCAGCCATCCACCCCTGACGCGCTTTTCTTCGGCTTCTTCCTCAGCAGAATTCGCAGCTCCTCCCCCGTGATTGTTCCGGCTTCCATCATATGTGGGCCGATGTGATCCCGGAACCGATCCCGAAACGGCTCGTACTCCGGCTCTGGCCCGTCCTTGTACTTACGCAGGATAGGGTCCCACGCAGTGTTCAGCACCTCGTCCATCTCGTCAACATTTGCAGTCACTCCCGCCCCCTTTCGCAACACCCCCGACGGCTCAGCGCGTCCGGCGCAGATGGTTGTCAGACATCGTCTGCTCGCATCGGCCCTCTCGTTCAGCTTGTCTCGGTATTTCGTAAACCTGGCCGCCGATCCTTCCTTTCCGAGCCTGCTCGTCTCTTCCCGCAATGCCGTGAGAAGCTGCTTCGCCTCCTCATGATCCGGGAATCCTTCTGTCCCTTGGCCATCTTTCATGCACGCCTGTGCCAGCCGCCTGCTGTTCTGCCAGCAACGGGATACCTCATGCGGAACTGCCTCCGGCCCGCGCCGTTGCGCAAGGTAGCTGCAGATGCGTTCCATCCTGTGGATGGCCTTCCGGAGCCGTAGCTGTCTGCTGTTCGCCGCCCCCGACCCGTCGCTCGCAGTGCTTGCCGTGATGCAGACTCTTTTAGGTGACGTCTTTATCCCCCGGCCGGTACTTCTTCCCCTTTCTTCCGCAGGGATTCCGAAGGCATCCTGCAAGTACTGCTCACTGACTCGTGACCACTCGAGCCAGGCCTCTTCCACTCGCTGTGCTGCCAGCCGTTCTGCGAAATCGGAGTTGGCCAGTCTCTGTACGGCTTCCCTGTAAGCTTCTGTGTCCGAGAGGCCCCACTTGGGTCCCCCCTCCGTAGAGATTTCCCGCGGTACTTTAAATCGCCACACGATTTGGCGCAGCGCCGCAATGTCCAGGGTCATTGTCACGAGCCGGTGTCCCGGCACGTTCACCGCGGTGGTGACGCATTGGCGGAAAGCTCCCGTCGTTATTCGGTTGAGGAGTATGCGGTCGATCCTCGTGCCCGATGTCCGGGCGTTGGTAAAGGTCGGTGGTGGTGGTGTGTCACCGGTACGCGCATGGTGCAGTTCCGCTGCGTCGGACCATCCATTCCTTAGTGCCTTCCGCAGTACAGGGGACCGGTCTTCTTCCGTGTTCAGGTCACCCATCACCATTATGGGGACGTCACCGAGGCTATCCGCCGCTGCGAAGAGGATCTTCTCCAGCATGTCCTCACGCTCCTCGCTCTCCGCCCTCCCGTTTCCGGAAGGGCAGTAGACATTGAACACGTGCACGAACGTGTTGCCGGCCCCTGTTGCTACTACCGTATGGCTCACTCGGTCCGGGGACCGTACTGCTGCGTGCGCGAGCGCCGTCATCGTATCGTACGCCGGTATCGGTCTCAGTACTAGAGTGGAGAGCCCTCCGTTCGCGGCGTTCATCGTCGAGCGACTACCGGAGTTCCTACAGAGTCTTCCGGGTGGTGGCAGACCCCAGTGGCAGCACCATTTCCGCAGGTATTCCTCTGCCTGCACCCGTTTGCACGGAAGGAGTGTCACCTCCTGGCAGCAGAGAAGATCCGCTTCCACCGCGTCGGCCGCTGGGAGATACTGTAGTAGGTTGGTTACGTTTAACGTCGCGAACCTCATCTCCGCGCGGCCGGGACCAGGGTTTTGTTCGACGTCCCCCGCGGTTATCAGCCGCTGTCTTGCTGATTCTTTGATTGATTGTAGAGTTCTTTGGTGATGAAGCAAAAGTGTCCGTGGCGCGGGGCTGGACTGATGTTGGGGGGGTGCAGTGGATGCCTGAGGGCTGGGCGGGGGGGGTATGGGAGCTTCTTGCGGGGTGTCCCGGCCTTGCAAACTTTGGGAGGCGGCCTCGCGCACGGCCCTGTAGGTCAGCGAGACCCGGTCGCGTGCGACATCATCGGGACGAATCCCGTGCGTCCACAGGTTCCTGGCCTCGCCTTCCATGTGGCACAGTGTGCCGACCGGCAGAGGGGTTCTCAGTCTCCGGCTCCCCCTCTCCCATTCCATGACCGTGTCGCTCAAGAGCGATATGGTCGCTACCCTCGGACCCAGTTCTCTCTGGTCTCTGTGGGGGTTGATCCCCACTCCCCTCCGGTACCAGTTGGCCAGCAACTGGTCCGGTTCCCACCCAAGGCGGTCACGTATGAGATCCGCCGCTTCTTTCAGGGGCCCCTCGGGGATACCCCGTTCCAGTCTGATCGGGGGTTCACCTAGTCGATAGGCGTGCCCCCACTGCTGGGTTTCCCTGCTGTGTCCACCCCCCAGCCTTCCCCATGGGGCTTCCGGGTTGAGCTCGGGTGCTCGGCTCAGTCTATCCAGAAGATCCCGAGGGATCGCCTGGAAACTAAGCCCCGGGATGGGTCCCTCCACCCTGGCGGGGGGGCCCTCGTTGCAAGTTGGCCGGGCACACTGGCTATTGTAGGGGGATTGTTTGTGCGCAAAACCGGGCCCTCGGGGTATCACTCCCGGGCGATTGAGGCCAGGCGCGCCGTGAGAGAGAGGGAGGGGAAAAGAGGAGGAGCAGGAATTCTCTTTTTCCGTCTCTGCGTGATCGAACTGCCTAGCAGGGGTGCTAGGACTCGGCAGCCCGAACGAGGGCCTCGCGCGCAGGGCAACCCGTAATGGGCTGGCGGGGCCACTGGCGCCGGGTGCGGGCTGTGGAGGTAGTCAGCTCGTGCAAGTCTTGCACGCGCTGACGTCGCAGCCCTCGCATTCCAAGCGAAGCTGACCCTTCGCCTTCTTCTTCCTACACACGCCGCAGGTGTAGCCAGCTGCGGCCTTCGTGGGGGTCCCGAAGGCGTGGACGTGCTCTGCACCGTCCATCCGGGCGTCGCTTCCCGCGGGAGCCGGCCCGTCCCCTGCCGGCTCCGGCGTCTTCCTCTTCTTCTGCGCTGCCGCGTCCGCTGGCGGGGCCGCCGGCGGGGCCGCTGGCGGGGCCGCTGGCGGGGCCGCTGGCGGGGCCGCTGGCGGGGCCGCTGGCGGGGCCGCTGGCGGGGCCGCTGGCGGGGCCGCTGGCGGGGCCGCTGGCGGGGCCGCTGGCGGGGCCGCTGGCGGGGCCGCTGGTCTTTGTTAAGCATTGAGTTCTTTTGTAAGTACATGAACCACATGGATTAGCATGCACTGATTATTACTAAAGCCGCCCGCGTCAATTTGTTAAGCATTGAGTTCTTTTAAGTACATGAACCACACGGATTAACATGCACTGCTTGTTAAGCAGCGGCTGCCAAAACTTTTTTCGAAGGAATGCAGGGAGGGGTGGATACCTTCACATCCGCCGCTGCGCAGTTCAGGACGTGAACAGAAAAGACGTCGCCCACGTCGGTGAGGACGCTCGCGGTCTTGAGCATCGACGACGTGCGCAAGAACTCAGGGACCGTCATTTTCGACTCCGCCAGGCCCGCCAAGAAGTGGATGAGCGCGGGGATGGTCGGGTCGCCGGCCTCGCCGCCTTCGTAGTCGCTGACCAACACTCCGTTTTCGGGGTTGCCGCGGATGCAGTCGGGGGTGTTCTCGATGATGATCACCCGGTCCATGCTCCTCCCGAGCATCGTCAAGTCCTTCTGGTACCCCGCCCTGCCCGAGAACCACCTCTTGTGCCGGTAGATGCAGTGCTCGATGATTCCCTCCGGGTCGATGTTGCGGATGATCGACTGCGCATAGGCCTTCACGCCGGCGGTCCACACCACCGTCTCGAAATGGTCCTTCAGCAGCTGCAAAAGCAGGTCCGTGTGCGGGCGCGCGTACAGCGGGCCTTCGCGGGCGTATATGAGCGTTTCGTCGAGGTCCAGGACGACTGCGGGGTTTTTAGAGTGCAAGTTCACTTAGGGATCCGGAGTTTTATAGTCTCCGGGTGACCATTGTCGTAAAGGTTCCTTTAAGGTATAGTATGTTAGTGCGCGTATCGTATCTGCTGCAGTGGCAGCACGTGTACTTGTGCGTGCATCTTTGTTGTTGTTTTTGTTTTTTGAGCGGGGGCATTGCAAGAACGTTCTCAACACTGCGATGGTCCCGTCTGCGCCGTGTTTCGGTTCTTTAAGCCACGGACACAGAAGGCGGACCACCCCATCAGCGCGGAACCTGAGTGTCTGCAGACAGGACAGCGGTTTGCCAGGCGGCTGTTCGTAGCTCGTCACATGGAACACGTGCGCCCGGCACTAAACCCGGATTTGCCTTTGTTGCCGGTGGGTGACATCACGTTTTCAAGAACGTTGAAGTATGGCTAAAGATAAAGTGGTGTCACCTGAGGGGGTAATCTCAGGGCCGCCCACGTGATAAGCCGTTAAGCATTGAGTTCTTTTAAGTACATGAACCACATGGATTAGCATGCACTGCCTTGAAAGTCAGGTTATCGGATGACGTCGTCACCTGCCATTGCGTCGTCAAGGTCGAGCATTTGTGGAGCTAGCGGGGTTTGGCTTTCTTGCGATTCCAGAGACTGAGTCGGCGAGTACGAGGGCGGGCACGTGTGTCCGTTTTTCACTTTCGAGGGCGTTGGTGTGCCCGTGGTCCCCGGTCGTTTCTGAGAGCTGCTTGCCCTCGGTACCTTCTTCTTCCTTCGATGCACCCCTGAGTCGGGGGTGGTCGCCTTCGTCTTCTTCCGCTTGCGGCCGGCGATCGGGCCTTCCTTCGGGGTGCCTAGCACCCTTTTCTTCAGCGCTGGTCGTTCGCTGGTTCCTGGCGTTGGTGGCGGCCTTTTGGTCGCCCGTCCGGTCGTCGCCGTCTCCTTTTTCGTTGCCGCGGGCGGCGCTTGCGCCGCTCGCTTTCCAACTGGCGTTCCCCGTTGTACGCCCACCTGGGTGGGTGAGGAGGGCCTCTTCTTCTTGTTGCGTCCGGGGGTTGACGGGACGTTCGGTTCGTTGGACTGGTGGTGGCCGCGGCGGCAACATGCCGCCGGTCGCCTCTGCGTCAGCGTAGGGAGCCTCTTGCACTCTTGGCAGGTTCCTCTGCCATGCGTGCGGCAGGCATGATGCCCGCTGCGGCAACACGCCGCCGCCGTCTTGCACTCGCCGCACTTCGTCGTGCTGTGCTCTGTGCACACCGCGATCGGCTGCCCATCGTTCGCGTGGTGATGGTGCCGGCAGCACATCTCTACCGTGGGCACGTCCCTTCGGACGAGTGCTCTGCACGCCTCACACTTCCCTTTGTGATGGGTCGCGCACGTGACGAGTGCCTTCTCTATATCGACACCCGGCATATGCACGGGGTCTGGGTGCAGTTGTGGTGGGGCAGGCAGGGCCCACCTCGCCGCTCTCCCGATCGTCCAGTCAGGGTACGCCGGGCACTGCGTCCCTACATCGCTTCCTTTCACTTGTTCCTCAAGTATCGTCCCCGTGTGTGCCTCGCGAAAGCGTGGCCTGGGCCGTACACCCGATATCCCCGAGATGCCCATGAACGACAGCGACGTCGTCGGGCACACCCTCTCCCCTCTCATGCAGCTTCCCAGCCCTTGCTGTGCCGCCAGCTTGTCCAACGCGCTCATCATGCAGCGCAGGACGTTTCCCCGTTCTCTCACCCCCTTCGGCGCATTCCCGTGCAGCGGCATGCTGAGGCCCGAGAAGAGTTCAAAGTCGATCGCAAGCTCTAGCATTGACGCCTGCCCGCTCTCGGTCCACTGCATGTCAGACAGCCACGCTACCAACGCATAAAACGTCGGTAGTCCCCAGGTCTTGTTTCGCTCCCACGTCCATGCCGGGGCAATCCGCGCAAAGGGGTGGTCAAATTTCTCGGCAGGCATCGCATCCGCTCTCGACCAGGGGGTCGTGGGGTTCCTGGCTACCCAGCCACGTGCTTCGAGCCCTGCACGTTCCGCAAGGATTTCAGCCATCATCTCCTGGAGCCGCCTCGATAAGTGGGCGTTCCCCGGTACAACCACACCATGTTCCAGCGTGCATCGGGGCCACTCGGTTCGGTTGGCCGCCATCAGCCCGGCGTGTGCTTCCCGCCGGCGAATGTGTGAGTATGCGTCGCAGTCCCAGTAGATATGCTGTTCGTTCTCCGTCACGCCGCTCCCACAGTGCTTGCAGCTGGGCGCCTGCGGCTCAGCTCCAGCCTGCCTCATCCGCGACGTGAACTCCGCCGTGTTCACACCCCCCGCAATCGCAACTCGAATTAGCTTCGCCGTGTGCGCGGAACATTCCCTCGTCTTCCAGAACGCATTCGTGCGCTCCAAGTCGGCTCTTTCCAGCCCCTGATATCCTGGCCTTCTCGCCATCAGTCGGGCCCACGTCCTCGTTCTCAGGTCCGCCCTCACTTCGTGCCCCCTCTTCGAGGGCGACGAGGCCAGCGGGTCGAACACTGCACCATTCCGTCGTAGCGTGCGAGATAGGGGCCCAGGCTCCCATATGTGTCCACACTCCTCCATGCTCCTCATCGCCAGCCCGACTGGGCCGAGGGGTTGGTCCCCCTCGGCGTACCGCCCCCGGATACTCTCCATCAGAGGTAGCAGTCGCGGCAGCCTCTCGCACGCCGCGTAGAACGCCGTCGTCACCCGGTACGCTAAACACGTACCGGGGTCCGTCAGGTGGCCCTTCTCCTGGAAGTTCAGGACCATTTCTCTCGCGCGCTTCGGGTTTGCTCCACCCCAGATCAGACCCATCACCGACGTCGTCAACCGCTTCATCGCCACCTTTGACACCGGCGCGAAGGAGCAGCCCGATAGCGCTGCCGGCAACACATTCGACTGCACAATACGGACCCGCTTTTCGTACCGGAATGGCGCGTGGCGGAGGCCCTCCGCTAGGGCCGCCGCCCTCTCTACCCTCTTAGAGTCGGACCTCTCCTTTCTGTTCTTCGCCGTTGAGACTAGGGCCCCCAGACACGTGACGGACTTGCTAAATCGCAGCAGCGCATTTCCGCTTCGGAGTCTGAGCGTCGACTGGTGCCTCTGCCTCGTCGAGAATGCGATGGTCTTCTCGAGGTTTAGCTGCATTCCGGTGAGTGTGCAGAACTCGTCAACAATGTCGACTCCCTTTTGCAGTGCGGCCTCCGACAGCCTGGACAGTAGTGTGGCATCATCCGCGTACGACTTAGGACTCACACCCTCAGCTTCTTTTTTGACCGCTTTCATCACTACCGACAGCAGGGCATTGATGAGTATGACGGACACAGGGCACCCTTGAAGGATACCGTTGGTCACACTAAACTCCCTGCCCACCCCTAGCGGCAACTTGAAGCGTCTTGCGAGCAGACTGTAAATCGCCCTCAGCGGCTTGAGAACCCGACCGTGCAGTCCTAAGTCCTCAGCCAGGCGTAGCACTACCTCTCGCGGGACCATGTCGAAACACTTCCGGAAGTCCAGCGCCACTCCGTAGAGCGGCTCTCCGTCCAGCAAGGCGTCCTCCACCTCGAGCCCTATCTCCATCAAGACGTCCTCGATCCGGTGGCCCGGCCGAAAGCCTTTCTGTCCTTCTTCGATCCACCCCTCCTGCCACAGGACAATGTCCGCAAGCCTGCGGCAGGCCCACAAGCGGTACACGGCGGACGTGACGGTTATCGGCCTCGTGTGCAGCGGGTCTTGGCTCTCATCTTTCGGCACCATCGACACCAGCGCAGTTGTCATGCTTGCCGGCCAGTCCCCAGTCGCTTCGACCAGGTTCATGACGTCTGCAAGTGCATTCAGCAGGGGGAGCGGCAACTCCCGCAGTTCAGCCATGCGCCAGCCATCCACCCCTGACGCGCTTTTCTTCGGCTTCTTCCTCAGCAGAATTCGCAGCTCCTCCCCCGTGATTGTTCCGGCTTCCATCAAGTGTGGGCCGATGTGATCCTGGAACCGATCCCGAAACGGCTCGTACTCCGGCTCTGGCCCGTCCTTGTACTTACGCAGGATAGGGTCCCACGCAGTGTTCAGCGCCTCGTCCATCTCGTCAACATTTGCAGTCACTCCCGCCCCCGTTCGCAACACCCCCGACGGCTCAGCGCGTCCGGCGCAGATGGTTGTCAGACATCGTCTGCTCGCATCGGCCCTCTCGTTCAGCTTGTCTCGGTACTTCGTAAACCTGGCCGCCGATCCTTCCCTTCCGAGCCTACTCGTCTCTTCCCGCAATGCCGTGAGAAGCTGCTTCGCCTCCTCATGATCCGGGAATCCTTCTGTCCCTTGGCCACCTTTCATGCACGCCTGTGCCAGCCGTCTGCTGTTCTGCCAGCAACGGGATACTTCATGCGGAACTGCCTCCGGCCCGCGTCGCTGCGCAAGGTAGCTGCAGATGCGTTCCATCCTGTGGATGGCCTTCCGGAGCCGTAGCTGTCTGCTGTTCGCCGCCCCCGACCCGTCGCTCGCAGTGCTTGCCGTGATACAGACTCTCTTAGGCGACGTCTTTATCCCCCGGCCGGTACTCCTTCCCCTTTCTTCCGCAGGGATTCCGAAGGCATCCTGCAAGTACTGCTCACTGACTCGTGACCACTCGAGCCAGGCCTCTTCCACTCGCTGTGCTGCCAGCCGTTCTGCGAAATCGGAGTTGGTCAGTCTCTGTACGGCTTCCCTGTTAGCTTCTGTGTCCGAGAGGCCCCACTTGGGTCCCCCCTCGGTAGGGATTTCCCGCGGTACTTTAAATCGCCACACGATTTGGCGCAGCGCCGCAATGTCCAGGGTCATTGTCACGAGCCGGTGTCCCGGTACGTTCACCGCGGTGGTGACGCATTGACGGAAAGCTCCCGTCGTTATTCGGTTGAGGAGTATGCGGTCGATCCTCGTGCCTGTCGTCCGGGCGCTGGTAAAGGTCGGTGGTGGCGGTGTGTCACCGGTACGCGCATGGTGCAGTTCCGCTGCGTCGGACCATCCGTTCCTTAGTGCCTTCCGCAGCACAGGGGACCGGTCTTCTTCCGTGTTCAGGTCACCCATCACCATTATGGGGACGTCACCGAGGCTATCTGCCGCTGCGAAGAGGATCTTCTCCAGCATGTCCTCACGCTCCTCGCTCTCCGCCCTCCCGTTTCCGGAAGGGCAGTAGACATTGAACACGTGCACGAACGTGTTGCCGGCCCCTGTTGCTACTACCGTATGGCTCACTCGGTCCGGGGACCGTATTGCTGCGTGCGAGAGCGCCGTCATCGTATCGTACGCAGGTATCGGTCTCAGTACTAGAGTGGAGAGCCCCCCGTTCGCGGCGTTCACCGTCGAGCGACTACCGGAGTTTCTACAGAGTCTTCCGGGAGGCGGCAGGCCCCAGTGGCAGCACCATTTCCGCAGGTATTCCTCCGCCTGCGCCCGTTTGCACGGAAGGAGTGTCACCTCCTGGCAGCAGAGAAGATCCGCTTCCACCGCGTCGGCCGCTGGGAGATATTGAAGTAAGCTAGTTACGTTCAACGTCGCGAACTTCATCTCCGTGCGGCCGGGGCCCGGGTTCTGTTCGATGTCTCCAGCGCTTAACAGCTGCTGTCTAGTAGTTTCCTTAATAGATATAAGAGTTCTTTGGCGATTACACAAGTCAGTACGTGGCGCGGGGCTGAACTGTTGCTGGGGGGGTGGGGAGGACGCCTGAGGGCGGGGCGGGGGGGGCATGGGGGGAGTTTCTTGCGGGGTGTCCCGGCCTTGCAAACGTTGGGAGGCGGCCTCGCGCACGGCCCTGTAGGTGAGCGAGACCCGGTCGCGTGCGACATCATCGGGACGAATCCCGTGTGTCCACAGGCTCCTGGCCTCGCCTTCCATGTGGCACAGTGTGCCGACCGGCAGGGGGGTTCTCACTCTCCGGCTCCCCCTCTCCCACTCCATGACCGTGTCGCTCAAGAGCGATATGGTCGCTACCCTCGGACCCAGTTCTCTCTGGTCTTTGTGGGGGTTGATCCCCACTCCCCTCCGGTACCAGTTGGCCAGCAACTGGTCCGGTTCCCACCCGAGACGGTCACGTATGAGATCCGCCGCTTCTTTCAGGGGCCCCTCGGGGATACCCCGTTCCAGTCTGACCGGGGGTCCGCCCTGTCGGTAGGCGTGTCCCCACTGCTGGGTCTCTCTGCTTTGTTCTCCCCCCAGCCTCCTCCAAGTGGCTTTCGGCCCAAGCTCGGGTACTCGGCTCAGTCTGTCCAGAAGATCCCGAGGGATCGTCTGGAAGCTTAGTCCGGGGATTGCTCCCTCCACCCTGACAGGGCCCCCCCCGCAGGCACGCTGGCCTTTGTGGGGGGATTGTTTGTGCGCTGCGGGTAAATTTCCCGGGCTAATGAGGCCTGGCGCATTGTGGGAGAGAGGGGGGCAAAAAGAAGAAGAAGAAGAAGAGGGATCGCCACCACCTTCGCCTGCTCCATCGTCGAACTGCGTGCTGGGACTCACGCGCTGGGCGGCCTGCACCGGCCTGGCGGGGCCACAACTGGCGCCGGGGACGGGTCGCGGTGGCAGTCAACCCGCACACGCCTTGCACGCGCCGACGTTGCAGCCCTCGCATGTCGTGCGGATCTGGCCCTTCGCCTTCTTCTTCCCGCATAGGGCGCAGGAGAAACCGGCGGTGGCCTTCGCCGGGCTCCCGAAGGCGTGGACGTGCCCGCCCGCCTCTGCACCGTCCATTGGGACATCGTCCCCAGCGGGTTCCGGCCCGTCCGCTGCCGGCTCCGGCGTCTTCCTCTTCTTCTGTCCGGCCGCGTCCGCTGGCGGGGCCGCCGGCTGCGGTAGCTCGTCCACCTCCGCCGCCGGCAGCCGCATCCGCCGCTTCCCGCTGGGGGCGGCAGCGAGCCGCCTGCGCCGCTCCCTCGGCAGCTCACCTCCGTCGTACGGGTTTACCCGGAGGTCGGGTGCCCCCTCCCGCTGCAGCACCCTGAAGGGAGGGTCGGCCGCCGACGTCACCACGCAAACCCGGGCCCCACTTCGCAGGAACGACGTGGCGACGTCGACCTGCCAGCCGGCCTCCCGCAGGACGTACTCGACGTCCGCCTCGTGCTCCCGCGGCGTCGCACCCACCACGAGGAAGCGCGGCTTCGACTCGAGGGGGGCAGCAGCGTGTTCGGCGGCCGCCGCACGCACCTCCTCCAGCACAGCGCCGCTGCGTGCGCGCACGAGGAGGCGGCTGCCCGTGAGCACGAGACCGGCTGCCGCCGCGCCTGCCCGCTCAGCTACCGCCAGCGCGACCGCCCTCGTGACCCCCTTTTGCAGGGCGACCACCGGCATGGCGTCCCGGCAGGCCTTCTCCGTCGACCGCCAGAATCCGCCGTCCCGGCCGGAGCTGGCCAGGATCGCTTCGGCCTGCGCGCGGGGCACCCGCACGACCAGCTCGCGCCTCCCCTGCTGCGACGACACGCCCCACATGGCGTCGTCGGGGACGCGGACCTCCGTCTTCAGGGCCGTCTTGACAGCCCTCCGGCACAGGCGAGTCAGGGCCGTGCGCGGGTCCCTCTCGACGCACTCCCAGGTCTCCGGCGAGGCGTGCTTCCTGGCCACGACGAAGGCCAGTACCGTCGTCGCGGCGTTCGGCTTCACCGCGCTGACGGGCATCTTCTGGACCTTCACCTGGCCCCGCTGGCATACCGGCCCGCCGCCCGCCCACAGGTACATATCCTGTACCCGCCCGCCTTCCAGCAGCACTGGGCCCCGGCGTGCGTCGTCGAAGGCCTCCCGGCACAGCACGCCGAGGCGCACCCGCTTCCCGTCGCGCTCTGCGACGTCCACCGCATCTGCTGCGGGACCCTTCGCTTCTTCGGCTGCGGCGGCGCTCGGGGCGACCCAGAGGCCAGCTTCGACAGCTTCGAAGTCGGGGGAGGGGAGTACCGGCGCGTCCCAGTCGGCGGCGTCGATTTTACCGGGTGGCGGGGGCCGCCTGGTCACTTCTGCCCAGGTGGGCGCGTACCCCTGCCGAGGCCGCTGTTGTGGTTGTTGCTGCTCCTGCGGGCGGCGCTGCTGCGTTTGCTGTTGCTGTTGCTGTTGCGATTGCGGTTGTTGCTGCTCCTGCGGGCGGCGCTGCTGCGTTTGCTGTTGCTGTTGCTGCTGCTGTTGCGGTTGCTGCTGCGGTTGCTGCTGCTTCGGTTGCTGCCGCTGCTGCTTCGGCTGCTGCTGCTGCCTCGGTTGCTGCTGCTGCTGCTTCGGTTGCTGCTGTTGCTGCAGTGGCGGCCGTTGTTGCGCCGGCTCCCCGCTGTTCGCCTCGATCTGACGCCGGAGCAGCGTCGTGGCGACGTCGAGGATGCCGAAAACGGCATCCAGCTGGTCGCGGTTGGCGCGTTCCGCCATCCCGCGCGCTTCCTGGATCAGGGCGTTAATCCTGTCCATTTTGACGGAGGTACGGGTAGCCCGCGTTCTTTTCGCGGATGGGTACCGCTGTTGTGTTATGGAGGGTGTTTGTCCTGGATGAATTCCGGGCGCACTTTACCGGCCGCGTGAGCAGCCAATAAAGTACAGAAACTGTAGCTTGTAAATCGTCGGCTGGATAAGCCGTTAAGCATTGAGTTCTTTTAAGTACACGAACCACATGGATTAGCATGCACTGCCTTGAAAGTCAGGTTATCGGATGACGTCGTCACCTGCCAATGCGTCGTCAAGGTCGAGCATTTGTGGAGCTAGCGGGGTCTGGCTTTCTTGTGATTCCAGAGACTGAGTCGGCAAGTACGAGGGCGGGCTCGTGTGCCCGTTTTTCACTTTCGAGGGCATTGGCGTGCCCGTGGTCCCCGGTCGTTTCTGAGAGCTGCTTGCCCTCGGAACCTTCTTCTTCCTTCGATGCACCCCTGAGTCGGGGGTGGTCGCCTTCGTCTTCTTCCGCTTGCGGCCGGCGATCGGGCCTTCCTTCGGGGTGCCTAGCACCCTTTTCTTCAGCGCTGGTCGTTCGCTGGTTCCTGGCGTTGGTGGCGGCCTCTTGGTCGCCCGTCCGGTCGTCGCCGTCTCCTTTTTCGTTGCCGCGGGCGGCGCTCGCGCCGCTCGCTTTCCAACTGGCGTTCCCCGTTGTACGCCCACCTGGGTGGGTGAGGAGGGCCTCTTCTTCTTGTTGCGTCCGGGGGTTGACGGGACGTTCGGTTCGTTGGACTGGTGGTGGCCGCGGCGGCAACATGCCGCCGGTCGCCTCTGCGTCAGCGTAGGGAGCCTCTTGCACTCTTGGCAGGTTCCTCTGCCATGCGTGCGGCAGGCATGATGCCCGCTGCGGCAACACGCCGCCGCCGTCTTGCACTCGCCGCACTTCGTCGTGCTGTGCTCTGTGCACACCGCGATCGGCTGCCCATCGTTCGCGTGGTGATGGTGCCGGCAGCACATCTCTACCGTGGGAACGTCCCTTCGGACGAGTGCTCTGCACGCCTCACACTTCCCTTTGTGATGGGTCGCGCACGTGACGAGTGCCTTCTCTATACCGACACCCGGCATATGCACGGGGTCTGGGTGCAGTTGTGGTGGGGCAGGCAGGGCCCACCTCGCCGCTCTCCCGATCGTCCAGTCAGGGTACGTCGGGCACTGCGTCCCTACATCGCTTCCTTTCACTTGTTGTCCGTTAAGCAGTGTGAACTTGAAATGCAGGTACCACAGGGGTAAGCTTGCATTTGTCATAGGCTAGGGTTATTTGAATACGTCGTCCGAGGACGATCTCAAAGTGGACGAGGACGGTGATAATAGGCTGGTGATATCCAGCTCCATTCTTCGTTTGTTGCGCTTTCGCGCCGGCTGTCCTGCCGAAGCAGTCGCTCGAGGGGGCGATCCTGACATGGATGAGGATGAAGTCGAGGTGGCAGGGCTGGTGATATCCAGCTCCATTCTCGAAATGTTGCGCTTTCGCGCCGCGTGCTTTTTTCCGGGTTTTCCCGCCGGGTCATTCGGTGGTGTCGGGAGTCGGGCTCTTTTCTGCCCCTTTCTTGGTGGTGTCGCTCGGGCCGGCTCGATCGGAGCGTGCTTTTTCGCCATCTTGGCCGCCTTTGGGGACGCTTGACGCGTCCTCTTCATGCGCGGTGGTATCTGAGACCCCTGAGAACATTCTTCGGCTTCAAGAGGACCCGCTGGTGGCTATCTACAGCGGAACACAGCCGATCTTGTCGTTGTGTAGTCTGGGTTTCCCGCTGGAGGCCAGAAGGTGTTTGACTAGCTTGAGAAGTGGCGAGGCTTTGAAAATGACCCCATTTTGGGGGCACCCCCCCTCGCACTGAGTGCCCGCTCCGGGGCCCACCTGGGCCCACCTGGGCCTATTCGTGGGCCTTCAGAGACCCCTTTACCTCGACTCAGCCCGCCAAAAACCGTTTGGGAACCGTTTTGGGCCACACAAGTGGGGTTTCGGGGCCAGTATGGGGTGACATCAATTTTTTTTTTTATATTAGTGCAAAGGGGGGGGGTCGGGGGTTTTGGCATCGTACCATATGTACGTTATTGAAAGAGTAGCGTTGGCACTCTTACAGGTTCGTTCCCTCGTAGCTCGCCGGGAACGGGCACTCCAGTGAAACTGGGTATGTTACCGTTTCAGGTTTCAACGTTTTCATGTACGCAGGCACAGGCGTTTCATGCATCCGACGCTGGCAGAGAAACATTGCTTGGATTCGGGCGCTGAACTTGTTGCCAAGAACGAACTTCCCTCTCCCAAGCTCTATCCCACAGCCAATCGGTAGCAACGACGGGCGGTGTGTACAAATGGCAGGGACGTAATCAGTGCAAGCCGATGACTTGCGCCTACTAGGCATTCCTCATGCAAGGAGAATAATTGCAATCATCGATCCTCATCACGACGCAAGTTCAAAAGATTTCCCATCCTCTTCAAGATAGGTAGCCAAGACCTAGAGCAGGAAGCAATGTACAACCCCTAGCAACGTGCGGGCGAATGCGGTGAAACAATGAACCGGGGACAACAGGTCGGGCGAATTGTCAGCCAGGGATAACTGTCTGTGGGTAAGAATCACGAACGAGTTCATAGGGGGAAAGAAGATTCTGCATCATGAAAACCGGTGCCGACAAATAAAGAGCCAAGCTCAGGTTTCGACTCAACCAAGCGCCGCGGGGGAGCACAGTTCAAGATGTTCACTGACTGCGCATTCCGCGCGAGCGAACGGACGGCGTTGAAGGGAAAGAGGGCAAGTACTCAACTTCAGCCACGGATACCTGATGGGTAAAAATCGCAAAACGGAAGGAAATAATATTGTGGAAGGTTTTGATTGTATGTTTGAGCGACGGCGATAAAGACAGAGCAACGACCTTTCGTGTCGGCAATCAAGCCAGGTCATGGAGAGCGCTCACGCCAAGATCAGATAACGCACCAGTGCGAACGATCGGTTCAGGAGCCCACGAGTTGTAGCCAGGGATAATGGGTAATAATAACGAAATAAGGAAGCGCGCTGGTCGGGAAACTGAAATGGACCAAGCGCCCAATTGGGGGAAGAGGTCCGTTGCTGTCAAATCGGGAGACCAGGAGGAGAGATATCAGCCAGGGATAACTGTATTACAGAAGCGGTGTCATGGGTCGGTCATGCTTGAGTTTTGTCATCATATATACCGCTGCGACGCGTCTGAAGGAACGTGTCTCCTCTCTAATTCGGGAGACCACACGAGATATCAGCCAGGGATAACTGTACTACAGAAGCGGTGTCATGGGTCGGTCATGCTTGAGGTTTGTCATCATATATACCGCCTGCGACGCGGTTGACCCGAACGTGTCTTCTCTCTAAATTCGGGAAACCAGGAGATATCAGCCAGGGATAACTGTATTACAGAAGCGGTGTCATGGGTCGGTCATGCTTGAGGTTTGTCATCATATATACCGCCTGCGACGCGGTTGACCCAAACGTGTCGTCTCTCTAAATCGGGAGACCAGGAGATGTCAGCCAGGGATAACTGTATTACAGAAGCGGTGTCATGGGTCGGTCATGCTTGACATTTGTCATCATATATACCGACGCGGTAGACCCGTCTGAAGGAACGTGTCTCCTCTCTAATTCGGAAGACCACACGAGATATCAGCCAGGGATAACTGTATTACAGAAGCGGTGTCATGGGTCGGTCATGCTTGAAGTTTGTCATCATGTATACTCGTTGACCAGTCTGAAGGAGCCCGTCTTCTCTCCGAATCGGGTGATCGCGAGATATCAGCCAGGGATAACTGTATTCAGTAAGCGGTATCAAGGGTCGGTCAGGCTTGAAATGTGTCATCATACACGCTGCCTCGGGGAGAAGCCCGTCTCTGCACCGATGTCTCGTTCTTCTGCAAAGCCAGGCTCGCGCACGGGTTAAGAGTTGATAGCAATGCAGTGGAATTGTTCGCCTCTGAGCCTGTTTGATGCTGGCATCAGGCACTCGTCACAATAGACTTTGGAATCAGATGGAGAGAAAAGGGAGCGCCCTGTGAGGCCCATGAGGAAGATTTTTTTCTAAGGTGGAGAGGACGAGGAGCGAGAAAGAAAAACGAAGAACGTTGGGCACTACGAGAGCGGGTCAGCCAGAAGATGCGCACTTCGCAACTGTGTACTGTTGGAGGAGATGTATGGGGGGGTCGTTGTATAATGGTCTAGCTTGGAGGGAATAGGAAAGGTTGAAAAAGGGGGGTTTCGGGGGTCTCCGGTGGTTTGTGTAGGAGATGTATGGGGGGTGGGTCGATTCGGGCGGCATACCGGTGATTTTCGTTTTCGCGTCGCGGCGCTGCGGCGGGATGAT
Source organism: Diplonema papillatum (assembly GCA_030068145.1). NCBI lineage: Eukaryota > Euglenozoa > Diplonemea > Diplonemida > Diplonemidae > Diplonema > Diplonema papillatum. The sequence continues at coordinate 87,405 of JAPJBO010000460.1, read as the reverse complement.
GTCTTTGGTGGGCTCGTGGATCATGGACGGGCCGCGGGCGCGGCTACGCGAGTTCTTCATCGAGCGGTACTCCTCTCGGAACGACACGCCACGGCGCCTCTGGGTGCGGCCTGTTTCTTTGGGATCGAGGGTCAGCGCTTCGATGGACTTCTCCATGTACTGCGACGTCGAAACGAGATTCGGTGATCCCCCTGCATGCGCGCCCATCGTCCGTGGGTCGGGTATACCCGCGTCGCTGTGTCGCCTCGCCTGGCTCATGGTGGCAACGTGGAACGGGTCTGCGTGCGGCATTGTGTCAGGCGCCCTTTGCCGACTCGGTTGACTTGCGAACAAAGGGAGGGGGGAGATGGGGGGTTTTCCGTATCAGTTCCCCGTTCGCTTCCTCTCTGAGTGGTAGTTGCGAGTTGCGACGTGGGGCGGAAAGAGTTGCTTTACATGTAGTTGATTTTAATCTTGCGCGGTCACTTGTGTGTGACCCGTGGTAGAGCGAGGTGGCGTGCGTCGCAACACAAAGATGGCAGCACCAGAAGCGGCGGTGCAGAGCAACATGCCTCGGGAGGACACGGAGCACGGATCAAATTTTTTTGTTTAAGCACCTGCTTTGTAGGAAATGCTTGAGGAGACTGCCGGTTGCGATAGATCAAAGGAGGTAAATGTGCTGTAGCCCACACGAAACACAGGTAAATCTGGGTTCAGTGGCGGGCGCAAGCGTTCAACAAAAAGGACCCACTTCGTGGTTGTATTGGTTTCTCCCCCTCTAGCCTCCTTCGAAATGAGCACAAGGCAGTCCCTCAAGTATTTCCGACCGCATCGGTTGCACCCTGGATGTGTAGCCGATGGTCGGTGCCGACAGAGGCTTATCATCTAGTGTAAAAGGCTTCAAAATCGACGCGCTGACAAGTGTCGCGGCCCGGTGAGCTGCCCAAGAAGCTTCCTCAAGGAAAGGAATGGAGCACGTGTGGGGTGTCGAAATGGTACAGCGGTTGAAGAAAGAGAACGGAACGGTGAAAGGGTACAATTCGGCTATCGACAGAGGAAATATGAACACCAGTTTGGCCATTGCACCGTTGCTGCTGCTCGGGAAAATGTTGGACCGATACACGCCGGCAGACAAATCTTTGGGGTTTGGGACTTGCCCGGTCCGCGTGCGTTGAGGAGAACACGACCGGAAATGCTGCAAGACGGATCTTAAATCGGAAGCCGAAAATTTGGGCTAAGCATTTGTCCGGCGAGTTGGAGTTAGAACGACTGAAGTTAAGTTGGACCCAGATATTTGGGGCTTCGGCCGGGAGTGGATGCTCCAGGTATGTGTCTGAACCAATGAGTGTCCTACCGAACACCTACCGTGGGGGTCCGTTGCAGGAGACGAGTCGCGGGTGAACGGCGGGCTCCCACCACCAGAAGGCGCTGCAGCCTGTCGGAGCGCCCCTCTCTCTCCCGGCGTCGGGGAACGGTCGCGTCGCAAATGATGTTCGGCGTCCAATGAGTGTCCTACCGAGCACCCACCGGGGGAGAATGTTAGGTTAATGTTTAGGCCGTGCACTGCCTCCCATGCATGGTTGATGCTAGCAGCAGGGCTTCTTCGGGGGGAAATCTTAGTTTCGTGTTCAGGGGGTCCGCTGCAGGATCTGTGGCCCATCCACTACTGTAAAACAATTGATTGACCACTGGTCGACCACTGTCTGGCCTGTGGACAACCGAGTGGTCGACCACTGTCTGGTCTATGGACAACCGAGTGGTCGACCACTGTCAGACAACCGAGTGGTCGACCACTGTCTGGCCTATGGACAGCCGAGTGGTCAACCAGTGTCGCTGGTGAAGCGTCACAGCCGCCGATCGGCTGCGTCGTCGTGCCCCCGCGAAGCGACCCAGTGTGCGGTGCGGTGACTTTTTGCGAACGCGTCCTCGGGGTCCCGCGGGGGCGACGACGCGTAGCTGGGGATGTCGTCCGAGTACCGCGCCCGCGGCGCGCGGAAGGCGTCGCCGCGGCGCACGTCGGCCGGCACCCACCCGCACGGCGGCCGGCCGGGATTGCGCGCCAGGTACGGGTTGTGGTACCCCCGCCGGCTCCGCTGCCGCTCGGCGGCCGCGGCCGGCTCGCCCCGCCAGGAGGCGCCCCCGCCGTCCCTCGTCGCGGCGGCGGTCGACGCACGGCAGCTGGCGGCGGACCACTCCCGCCTGCCGGGAAGCGTCGCGTCCGACGGGGCCGCCCGCGGCGCGTCCCAGCCGCCGTCCGGATGCTGGGCAACACCGCCGGCTGGCCGTGAAAACGCCGGGTCGTGAGTGCGATCGGGAAACGGCCTCCCAGACGAAGACAGCGACGACTCCCGGCCAGGCGCGTGTCGATTATTCGACGGCGGTGGGGCGGAAAACTCCAAATCGCGCGCCGGCGGGCATGGTTGGTTGCCGTTCAACGGCGGCGTCGGCGACGTCAGCGTTCTCCGGCCGGCCGAAGGGCCCCCGGTGCCCGCCTGCGGTTGCCACGGCGCAGCCGCAGCAGCAGCGCCGCCCAACGACCGCTCTTTTTCGCCGGGCGGCGGCAGCGAAGCGCGGCCCGCTTCGTACGACGGCGCCGCGTATCTCCGCTCGCCCCCCGCGCTTCCTCCCCCCTGCCGGACTGCCCCCTGCCCTGCGTCGAAAGGATGCGGGGTGGCGGCAGGGGTGCTGCGCACCGGTCGGCTGGTCGACGGGTAGTCGTTGAGCTGCCGCGGTGCGGCCTGGACGGGTTCTGCACGGGTCTCGCCGCAGTCCGGCGGCGGGCCGGCCCGGTGCTGGCTGGTCGGGTAGCGAGAGGCTTCGAACCCGCCCGCTTCGTACGACGGCACCGCATAGCTCCGCTCGCCCCCAGCACTTCCCCCCCCCTGCCGGAGCCCCCCCGCGTCGAAGGGATGCGGAGTGGCGGAGGGTCGGCTGGTCGACGGGTAGTCATTAAGGGTCTCGCCGCAGTCCCGGTGGTGGCGGGAGGCTTCGAACCCGCCATCTGCCGCGCGCGAGCTGCCCAACGAACGCTCTTTTTCGATGGGCGGCGGCAGCGAAGCGCGGCCGGCTTCATACGACGGCACCGCATAACTCCGCTCGCCCCCCGCACTTCCCCCCCCCTGCCCCGCGTCGAAGGGATGCGGAGTGGCGGAGGGTCGGCTGGTCGATGGGTAGTCGTTGAGCTGCCCCGGTGCGGCCTGGACTGGTTCTGCACGGGTCTCGCCGCAGTCCGGCGGCGGGCCGGCCCGGTGGTGGCCGGTCGGGTACCCGCCCGCTTCGTACGACGGCACCGCATAGCTCCGCTCGCCCCCCGCACTTCCTCCCCCCTGCCCCGAGTCGAAAGGACGCGGAGTGGCGGAGGGTCGGCTGGTCGACGGGTAGTTATTAAGGGTCTCGCCGCAGTCCCGGTGGTGGCGGGAGGCTTCGAACCCGCCATCTGCTGCGCGCGAGCTGCCCAACGAACGCTCTTTTTCGATGGGCGGCGGCAGCGAAGCGCGGCCCGCTTCGTACGACGGCGCCGCATAGCTCTGCTCGCCCCCCGCACTTCCGAAGGGATGTGGAGTGGCGGCGGGTCTGCTGGTCGACGGGTAGTCATTGAGATGTCCCGGTGCTTCGGCACGGCGGGTCTCGCCGCAGTCCGGGGGCAGGGTTGGGTGGCGGAAGGCTTCGAACCCGCCGTCAGCCGGACGAGACCAGGACAGCGAGCAACCGGAGCCGCGCGATGCGCCGCCGCCGGACTGGTCGGAATTCGACCGCGACGCGGCACGGCGGGCGGCGTTGGAATCCCCGGCTTCGAGCCCGCGTTGGCAGCGCGGGTCAGACGGATGAGGCCACGACGAAGACAACCCGGCAAGGCCGTGTTCGCCCTGCCGATCAAGCGCAGGGAACTGTGCGGGCTTGTATCCTGATCCTGACACAGGAGGAAGTGAGGCGGGAGCAACGATAGGATCGTCTGCTGGACGGTGCCACGTGTTCCGCACGGCGAAGAGCAGGACGACAGGTCTATCCGCTCGGGAAGCCGAAGGTCGCGACGGCGGCAGCAGGTCGGTTGTTTCCCGGGTCCTCACCGCCGAAGCCTCCTTCCCGGCGCCGCAGGCGCGAGCCCACGTGCTGCGGCTTTCCACGAGCACGGCTCCCTCGGCGGCGCGACAGGAACCGAGCCGCCGGCCTGCACATATCTTGTCAGCCCGCGTCGGCAGTGTGGCGGGCCTTTCTTCGGAGGGGTCCGCGCACTCAAAGTTCGACTTGTTCACACAGATCTTGGCAGCCCGCGTTGGCAGTGTGGTAGGCCTTCCTTCGGAGGGGCCCGCGCACTCAAAGTTCGAGTTATACGCACAGATCGTGGTAGCCCGCGTTGACAGTGCGGTGTGCCTTTCTTCGGAGGGGCCTGCGCACTCAAAGTTCGACTTATACGTACAGACCTTGGCGTCGGGCCATGCAGCCGCCGCCCTGACTCCGGGCCGCGCCCCTGGCCGCCGCACGCCGCAGCAGGTGCCGCAACGGACAAGGCCCCTCCTCCGGTCGTCGGCGGACGACGGCTCGCTCGACCCTTCGTCCGAACCCGACGAAGCACCCCCCCGAGAAGACCCGGCCGGTGATCGCCTTTGGGGCTGAGCCCGCACGCGGCCGCTGCTGCGGCGGGCCGCCGGGAGTCTGCGGCATTCCGCCTCCGGCCCGTCCACATCTACCACCACCTCGACTTCGTCGGGGTCACACCCGGCTGAAGTGGTGTCTGGGGGCGGCACCGGCTGGCGGGCGGCGTGGCCAGGGTCGTCTCGCAGGGTCCTGCAGCTGAGCAGGCGGAAAGCAGGGCTGCTGCAGGCGTCGGAGGCGAAGGGAAACCGCCTCGACGAGAACAAAGCCGTGGCCGGGCTCCGCCGCGAAGGATCGTCGGCGGAAGAAGAAGAAGAAGAAGACGAGCGATCCCGCTCGCTTCGCGAAGCGCTCTCCGCGTCTGCTTGCAGGCCCAACTGTGAACCGCGCGCCAGGAAACGCCGGCGCGCAGACGACGCTGCGGGCATCGACGTGGCAGTCGACGAAACGGTGGTCTGGTAGGACCCGCGGCGGGCGGTGGTGAACGGAAACCCACCTTGCTCGGAAACACCGTCGGAAGTAACAGCGGACACCCTAACTCGAGGTTGGAGTGCATCCTCTGGGGATGAGGGCACCGGCCCCACGCGGTGCCCCGACGTGCCGAGTCCGTCACCGGGGCGAGACGAGGGCAGGTAGCCGAGACGGGCCGCCAGATTCCGGGTTGGAAGCGGCCCCGGGGAGAGGGCGTCGGCCTCCTCGCAAGGCTCGCAGGACGCGGCGCGGGCGGCGCTGCGGGGGACGAGCGAGCGGCGGCGGGGCGGCCCGCCGCCGGCGGACAGGGGCGCCGACGGCTCGCTGCACCGCTCCAGCCACAGCTCCTCGGGGGTCCCCGGTTGGCAGGCGCCCTTGGCGCTCACCGCGATGTAGAACGAGCCGAGCCCCAGGCCCGGGCGCCCCTGCGGCCGGGACTCCCCCCCGTCGGGCCTCCCCCGCACCATCTCCTTCCGCCGCTGCGCGTTCCCGCCGCCGTCGCCCGGCCCGCGTTGGGTGGCACCCATCCGGTCGCTGATTGCGCTCCTTCTCCCCTCCACGCCCCGTCCCTTCGTTTTGTGTATTTTTCGAGTTATAGTTCGCTTGAGAGTCCGGGATTTTTAGTGTTATCCTTGGTTGATAATCGCGCAGTCAGTTGTGACGGCGTTCTTTTTGGCTGGTGGTCAATTCTAACGGGTGTGCAAACGTAGGCTTGCGGCACACCCTGCAGGCTGGCAACACGATGCCGTGGGTGGGCATTAAGCGAACCCCACCCCGTGCACGGCTGCCGCGGCTACACCCATACTGACGCACGGTACAGATGCCTACCCTACGTGACTCGCAACACGCGCTTGCGGGCTCAAAGTGAACCCGTCTTCTTTTCGGTTGCCCAACGGATAGCCACTCAATCTGACGCACGGTGCGTGCACATTTTAAGTACTCGATACGCGCTGCTGTCCAGTTGCAAATGGCATGTTCAAGCTGAACAGCCTTCCCTCAATCGTCTTTTCACTTGCACTGGCCGTGCCGTCCCGACCATGACCATGTTGGTGATCCAGCGTATACGGAGACCTGGTGCCCATCTAGTCCCCAGATTTATCTCTTCATGTCCATGATTTCCGGGCATGTAGTGAGGAATGCCACGTGGTGGTCACGGCGAGGTTATTGCGAGAGGGCGCGCAACAGCAGATGTAGGTGACGCACGCGGAACATGTCGGTGAGCAGATTGCAGTGTCAGCTACAAAAGGCGCAGACAGACCAGCGAGAACATCCCCGTTCATCGCGTTCGGCAGATGAACCACTCCCAGGACCGGTGTGTCATTTGATGCAAGCTGAGAAAGCGAAGGTAAAGATCCCTACAGGAGAGAAACACCGTGTTCGCAGTCCCTTTTCGTCGTTAATTAAAGAAAAGGAAGAAGGCTCCTCAACGGCGAGCCCCTGCCCAAGCCATACAAGGAAGTTTGTAAACAGACAAAAAAGAAAGAAGGGGAAAAAGCGAAGGGGTGGGGGGAGAAGAAGAGAAAAAGGAAAAAGTGCCGACAGAACAAGAAGAACAAGCGCCCGCCCGCACACATAAGAACGAGGCGGAAAGGGCGCTGGTCCCCTTGTTGTCCCGATACGAAGGCCGCGGAGTGGCAGGGTCAACTGCCATACGCGACAACGTACTTCGGAAGCCCTGTCTGGCTCACGGACACCACTTGTAACCCGGTCCACCCCAACCCCTTCACCCAGGAACTGACCTTTCTACTTTCTTCTTATTTTCGCATCACGCGACGGTGAAGACGAAGCAGCAGACAGAGCCAGGATACGCAGTAGGAGGATGTATTAGGTCAACAACTCAGCTGCGAGGGAAGGCTGCGACTGACCATGAAGCTCACGATATTCGTTTTTTCTATTGCGACACGGTACGATCCAGGAGGTAGTCACCTGGGGGGGTGACGGCATCATAACCTCAAACAACCACGATTCTTCATGTTAATGCGGGCGATCGCTACAGATTCCTTGCGTTCATATTTCCCGGCACGTCTTTCAGATCCATCCCCATCTCCTGGAGCTGCAAAGGAGTGCCCGCCGCTATCTTTGAGAGTTGACCTAGTGACGAATGCAGACCATCGCAGCAGACTCTGTGCCCAGGGTATGCCGCGGTATTATCACGGTCCATCAGGGAGGAGACGGGCCGGCCTGAGTAGGCCTGCCTGAGCCAGGTGTCTGATAGCAGCGGACTCCGCGCGTGCAACCGCGAGTAAGACGACCATTGGATCCGGGTTCGTCAGCCGATGTGCGCCCATTTCCGTCATGTCTCGACGTTCCGGAGTCTAATGCGTTTGTAGGGTCCCCCCGATGCGGCAGACCTAGCCCAGCATGCTCGACGGCAACTGGTGCCACAAAGTAGCCCGGCCTACGAGAAAGTGCGTAATAATAATCCATGTGGTCCCTGGACTCGAAAGATGCTGAGTACGCGTCGACGAGGGGCGTGGGTTTGTGGTTCCCCTTCTGAACGATGAGTACTCTTTGCGATTCTTTTTTGTTAATATCTTTTTTTTTTTTTTTTTACACGGCTAGCTTTTTGTTGTCGGTTGTGACCGGTCGTCTTTTTCCCAGGATTCCCAAGGCCATGGGACGGAAGCAAGCGAGAACCAAAAAAAGAAAAACCGAGCATCGAAGGATGAGAGAAGCAAGGAGGACCGGAATGGGGTGGGGGAAAGGGACGGCCATCCCCAGCCCCCCCCCCTCCCATTCCTCCCGGAAAAGAGCCGGAATGGGACACACGAGAAAAGAAGCGCATTCCCCGCGAGGGGGGCCTGTTCCTTGCTCAAGCGGACGCTGCCAAAAAGGCGGAGGGGACCTCGGGCACATGCTAGCCGGGCGGCGGCTAGATGTTCGGATACTGGAAAGCCGCCCCATCCCATTGCTTTCGGGGGGTCACGGTGACGTCGCTTGTGAAAGAAGTGCCCGACGCGGCGTCCTCGGCGGTGTCGAAGAACGCCTTGAGAAGGTCGTCCTGGTCGAAGATCGTCGGCAGGACCGCCGTCGCCGCTTTGCTGCGCTTCCTGTTCATCACCACCATCGACGGCCACGTCGCGACTTCGAACTGCGCCTGCACCAGGAGCTGGGCGCCCCACTCGACCCAGTACACATTGGTGACCGCGTTCAGCATGTGAGCCGCCTTCGACACAGACTCGAGCTGCGTCTTCCGCTCCTCGGGTGTCGAGTCGGTCTGTTTGGGTTTCGGCGGATGCATTTTTAGTACTAACAACCTTGTGGGTTGCCCTTCCATGTATTGTGCACGAAGGCAGCGTGTTTTGGTGGTTGATCAGAATTCCTTACCTGAATACACACAGGGTAAATACAAGTGGGAAAACGATCAACCGGCACGCACAAATTGCAATGTGTTCCAAAAATGTAAGCCTGAGCAATGATCGAACCAACACTAAACTGAATCATGTCACTGTCACAGTTTACATGTCCGTGCTTCACATGGTGATCCCTAACTCGTGGATTAGAAGGTCGGAGTTGTATTCTTTGTTTTACTGTTTGCTGTCCTCCACAGTCGGGGTTCTCTAGCTGCACGAGGCAGCCGTGGATGACGAAATTAAGTTCCTCGCTTAATTTTCTTATGGTAAATTTCCCTTATATCCCACCCCAAACAAATTTGTGCCCTTATATCCCACTTCAAACAAATTTTGTGCCCTTATATCCCACTTCAAACAAATTTTGTGCCCTATATCCCAATCTGGGATATAAGGGCACAAAATTTGTTTGAAGTGGGATATAAGGGCACAAAATTTGTTTGGTCGTGTAAAAAGTCTTTTGAGGGAACCGAACCGGACACCTGTGGTGCCGGTGGCGTGCGTGCTTTGACTCGGCCACAACGTCCAAAAATTCGAGGGCAAAATTTTCGACCAAATTTTGCCCCAACATTTTGCCCAACTAGATTTTGACCAAAAATCTGGACCCAAAAAATTCGACCAAAAATCTCGACCAAAAATTTCGATGCCAAAAAATTGGACCCAAAATTTCGACCAAAATTTTTGGACCCAAAAATTCGACCAAAAATTTCGGACCCAAAATTTCGACCCCAAAAATTGGACCCCAAAAATTTTGACCAAAAATTTGGACCCAAAATTTCGACCAAAATCTTCGGACCCAAAAATTCGACCAAAAATTTTGGACCCAAAATTTCGACCCCAAAAATTGGACCCCAAAAATTTTGACCAAAAATTTGGACCCAAAATTTCGACCAAAATTTTTGGACCCAAAATTTCGACCCCAAAAATTGGACCCCAAGAATTTCGACCAAAGATTTGGACCAAAATTTTCGACCCCAAAAATTTGGACCCCTAAAATTTGACCAAAATTTTTGACCCAGTCCAGCCCGTTCCATTCGTTTTTGGTGTTTCCTTGTCCATAGGCATAAAGCTGGCTTCAGTGCCCCACCCGAGACGTCTCAAGACGTTCTGGGTGCCTCAGAGCGACTGGTTGCACCGTTTCACAACTTCAAGCTGGCCACCGCGGCCACACTCGATCCCCGATCGGGTGCCTCAACTTGGGAGGCTCAAGCAAGTACTCAAGAGAACCGCATCAGAGCCAGGTGCCTGGCTGCACCGTCTGACCGTGCGGCGTGTCACGGCGTGCCACGCTGACGTTCGGGGCTATTCGCGGTGACAGAACTGTAGTAGCTGGCCAGATGCTACAGCCGAGAGTCAGGCGAGACAACTGATCTCATCAGACTCATGATCCGTTTCTTGGCCTGACATACCAGTGACCACGGTCATTCTCCACTGTCCTTGTTGAGGCTGTGTCACACTGTGACTGTCACAGTGTCAGTCACTGAGTGACCGGACAGTGTCGCGGCAGCCGTAAACTGCACACCCACCGCACGTCTGCAGGATTCACCTCCAGATTCGGGGACCAGAACACAGGGTATCGCTATAGCTGTCCGACTCCGAGTGCCTGGAGTGGAGAGAGTTACCTCTGGACAATGGAGCAGCAGCTGCAGCAAGGAACAGCAGCAGGACCGGGACTACTGGCTCAGTGGAGGGAAGGCGCCGCTGTCACGCGGCTGCGAGTCAGCCACAGTCACAGCTGATTTCACTTACGCAGTGAAGCCTGCAGTGAAGGAACACCGTCGTGCAACCGGTGTGTGTGCAACCAGTTGCGGTGCAGGCGTGGGCACAACGACAGTTGATGACTTTAGGAAGGAATCAGCCATTCTTGCGTGAGCTGCAGATTCCGTCTGTCGGCAACAGTGTCCGACTGTGTCGCCACCTTGGGTTGTAAGCCCACCGTCCTCCGCGGTTCTGGCCATCTGTCTTGTAATCTGGGTTCAGTTCCGAGTTTGGTTTCCTATCCGAGGCTATCGGGCACTGGTTCGGTTTCGGGTTGAGGTTCGGTTTCGGGTTCGGTTCTGCCACCATCACTCCTCAGAACTTCTGGGTTCGGGTTCGATTTCGGCTTTGGCTCGCCGTGCCAGGCGTGGGCGTCAACTCGCGACACGTGATGTCTCCATGTCACTGCCAATGTCAGCGTGGACGCATGCAGTGGCAATAGCAACAGCAACAGGAGTCCAGCGTCCGGCTGGACGAAAAGTTTTTTTTTTTCGCCGTAGGTATCCGGATGGTCGAGCCAACCACCCTTGGGTTTCAAGGTGAGTGGTCGGGGGTTCAAGCCCCTCCTCGGCAAGTTTTCCAGCATTTTCCTCGATTCAAATTTGTCAAAACAAATTTGTGCCCTTATATCCCAGTTTGGGATATAAGGGCACAAAATTTGTTTGAAGTGGGATATAAGGGCACAAATTTGTTTTGAGTGGGATATAAGGGCATTACACCTTTTCTTATCCTTTTTCGTAGCCTTGAGCGTGTGCGATACCGCTGGGTCTCTCTTGCATTTTGAGATATGGTGGCGTAGACTTTTGAAGCGCGCTTTCCCTGCGGTCCGTCCGTCGTTGTTGCAGTATGGGCATTTGCGTTTTCCGAGGGCTTTCTGCGCTGCTTTCGTACTGGGCTCGCCAGAGTCATCTTTTTGCACTGTGTGTACGGAGTCCTTTGGCGCCTTTGAATTTTAGTACTAACAATCTTGCGGGTTGCCCTTCCATGTATTGTGCAGGCTGAAAAGACGTAGGCAGCGTGTTTTGGTGGTTGATCCGAATTCCTTACCTGAAAAAACACAGGGTAAATACAAGTAGGAAAACGATCACCGGCACGCACAAAGAAAACGAAGCGCTTGTCTTTTTTAGCGTTATTCGTGGAATAGAAGGTCCCTCCCCTTTCCAACAGAACAACACTGAGACATACGAGGTGCGATAGTACGACAATAGTGCAGTGAGCGACGTCAGACAGGCATTGGTCCAAGTCCGCCTGGCCGGTCAACTCCTTGACCTGTGGGGTTATTTTTGCGTTTGTTCTGACCCACGAGGGCACGGATGCCCTGCCAGCTAAGTCATTGTGCTTGATTATGAACGAACGAAGGACCGGCTGACGAACGCGATCGCCAACGATGCGCTTTCGTTAATGAATGTGCTTGCTAACGAAGTGCTTGGTAATCAACGAAGTATCAGCTCCTAGATGCGAAGGGCTGGCAATGTGTTGGGTTTGATACTGGATGCATGAAAAGGCATTGTTAATGCGGAAGCAAGGCATACCTTTTGTTCGGCCGGCAAGCGGGTCTGCGCCAAGGATGCGAGGGACGCGGCGTCCTTGGCACCGTCGTACAGGTACGGCGCCTGCCCGAGCTCCTTGGGGGGAAACACCCACACAGAGCCCTTTTCATGCTTGTTGGCCAGCTCTTCGGGCAAGTTGGACCAGTCGATCGCTCCGAAGACCGCCTGTGTGATGAGCAAGAATATAAGAACGAAGCTCGTGGGAGCGTATGGGAAGCCCCCCCCCCCCAGTAAATCCCAAAAAAGAACAGGCGCCGGAGCACGAGATTTTTTGTTTGTGCGATTTAACCTACATGTGTTCTGGTTAAACCGCTGCCAACGTTCTTTTTAGCTGTAACAAATACTGTCTCCAGGGAAGCAGAAATTGGTTGTCGCAAAAATGGATGATGCCTGAGCGATCCGAAATGGTTTCCCGAAGGACAGCGCGAACCATAAGGACCAGGTTCCTCAGGTGAGATACAGAACACGGAAGCAGGTTGGTAGCACGTGGCAGCAAGAGAGTTGAAGTATGGTTAAAGATAAAACAGTGGTGTTCACCTGGGGGGTTAAGGACAGCCCACAAGATGAAGCCGCTATGCACTGGGAACTTGAACCGGGTGAGTACATGGACTACATGGATCAGCATGAACTGCCGTTAAGCAGCGGCCGCCGGCTTGTCCCGTGACACCTTGTTTAGTTGTTGGTTTTTCCGAGTCTAGAGGTTGGTAAATTGAAATTCTCAATTTAGCTCTCTAGCGAGCTATCCCACTTTTCTGGGGCAGGCCGTGGGGTCGGGCTTTTTTTTACCGTTTTTTCATGGTACTTTTGAGATTTCACAATTCGTCGAAAAAATTTCTCGCAGGCAAAGTAAAAAGCTCACTGAACCCCCCACCACAACGTGAGACCGTAAAAACAACGAAGAACGAAACCGAAGACGAAAACAAACAACGCGCCAAGGATGGCGACGGGGAGGCACAAGGAACCACCTCACCTGTTCTCAAGAACTAACTCGAGACAGGTATCCACCGTACCGATAACCGATAACCGATAACCGATAACCTCGCGGCGGACAACGGCGTGGCACAGTCGTCAGTTGACGACGTTCCTTACCTACGGGGGGGAGGTTCGGTTCCCGCCGGTGGACTTTTTTCCGGGTCTGCACTCAGCATCAAAGGTTCACCAGGGGCGGTCCGGAGGGGCCCTCCCCCCTGGATAAGGGCCCGCAACTTGCCATCATCAAGGTTTTCCGGGGGGGGGGGGGGAATGTTTCTTGGGTTTGAAGAGCGCGTGGTGCTTGCACCACGCGGGGGGAAAATCTTAGTTTCGTGTTCAGGCGCTACTTGCCTCTCATGTGTTTGATGCTAGCATCAAGTCTTCTTCGCGGAATGCAGAGTCTTATTTTCTGTTCTTTTAGAGTAAAAGTTCGCTTGAAACTCCGGGGTTTTAAAGTCTCCTTTTCTTTCTTTCGTTGTCGACAACTTCTTTTTTCTCCTTCTACTTTCTTTACCATGGTTTTTTGGACTTTCTGGTGCCGTAGAGTAGTTCTTCTTTCTCTATGCCGCCCACGTCGATGTTCGTTTAGCATTGAGTTCTTTTAAGTACATGAACCACACGGATCAACATGCACTTCGTTTAGCAGCGGCTGCCGAATCATGCCGTGGCACCGTCCCTTTGTGCGTCTGCTTCGCAGAAAAAGTGTGGGAAAGGAGTCCAGGACTCCGTGGTTTGAAACCATACGGTATGGTTCCACTTCCTCCTTCCTTCGTCCGTTCTTCTTTAAAAAAAGGGGGTTTTCAAAGTGTGTTGTGGCTCGTAACCAACCGCCACGGGGCACTACTTCCACCGGGTGAAAGTGTTTACGCTTTCTCGAGAGAGATGATGTAGCCATTCGTTGTGAATCTTCTGGCACATTCCTCCCATGAGAGTACGAATACCTGCTGGTCGTCGAAGCACACCCATTCGTCATTTTCCTTTAGCACGGTATAGTAATGACCCGCCGTCGCTCTTCCGGTGTGGATGATGAAGCCATTTACCGTGTAGGAGTCTTCCCCGATCAGAATGGTTGGTCGGATCGGGGTGCGGGCTGGTATTTTGATGTCTTCGCGTGTTTTTTTCGACAGCTGTGCTCGTTGCAGTACTACATCCATTTGGTTTGGAAATGTGTAATACTCCTTCGTGCCCGGTGTGGATGATGAAGCCATTTACCGTGTAGGAGTCTTCCCCGATCAGAATGGTTGGTCGGATCGGGGTGCGGGCTGGTATTTTGATGTCTTCGCGTGTTTTTTTCGACAGCTGTGCTCGTTGCAGTACTACATCCATTTGGTTTGGAAATGTGTAATACTCCTTCGTGAGTCCGACGGTCCTTTTGTTGCAGGTGCTACAGGGGAAGTCGTCCACTTTGGTTGCTCTCTTGTTTTTCACTTTCTTTATCAGATCCTCTACTGACTCGGTGGAGGACTTCTCCCTGTTTTTGAGTTCAACCATCAGGAACGGTTCTGACGCCGGCAGTGCTCGTGAAGACTCTTCGCATGTTGTACACGTTGTCAGTCGGGAGTATGTCACCGTCGCTTGGTCGTCGTCGTCGTCCGTTACGCAAGAGCGTATCCACGTCAACAGTTCGTGCACGTCCCGCTGCGCGGAGTCGTCTGTCGTCGTGTCGAAGACAAGGCTTCGTAGTGTGGCCATTGTTCCGTGGATGTCACGGCCTGCGTCGAAATCCGTGAACAGCTGCTGCACCTTCAACTGGTTGGTGTTCGGGTGCGAAAGGCCTGCGAGCTGCAGTCGGAAGGAGGTCCTTCGCGCCAGGAACTGAACGCTGGCGGCAAAGAAACATGAGTTGCGGATGTTCCTTATGCCGTTGCGTCCAGGTGGGTTTGTTGGCTTCGTCGCAAGGTGCGTAGTGCTGGTGGGTTCGGGTTTGTGTGGCGACGTTTTCTGCGGCGAGGTTCTCCCGGGTGGAGGTCTCGGTGAAACATCGGGTGGTTGCGGTGAACGGATGCTGATGTACGGTTTCTCTTCGTTGGTCGAGCGTCCTTCGTCAAAGGCCTTTCCGACGAAGTGGTAGAACCGTGATAGCACTCGCGCATCCAGTTCGTACTTCCCGTACGTCTGCGCAACGAACGCGTCGAACGTGTGTCGGAGTTCCCGTCCAGAGAATCCACGGTTGCGGAGTCGGTAGTGGACCTTCATGATCTCGACTTTCAGATCTGGCATATTGTTACATATGCGCGCTGCTCGAATCAGAGCGCCTTTGAAGATCGAGGTTCCGGTGTTCCGTGGTACCGTTGATTCGACGTGCGTGTACTTGATCGGATACCAGGGGAATTCCTCACCCTTGTCCAGGACGGACATCCGAATGAAGTCCGTTTTGGTATCCCTCTCCATCCGGATCCGCATCCCCAAAAAGACTACGTCGTCGACACCTTTCGATGTTTCTCCGTACTCCATGCCGTAGACAGATTCCGGCGGTGGTCGAACGCCCCAGGTCAAGAAGTCATCAATGAATCTGACGCTGTCGGCGTGATTCCTGGCTTCTTCTTGCAATCCGTTTGCGACCAGGCCGTCGATGTACTGCTTTTCGCACCAGTAGCAGTATAGGTTGGCGAGGTCCGGGCTTGCATTGCCGCCCATGGGGATTCCTGTGACCTGCTGGTAGCACTTTCCGCCGTTCGTGACGAAGGTGTTACCGACAATGAATTCGACCAGTTCCCGAATCTCTGCGACACTGTAGGAGGTTGTGTTCGATTCGTCTGGTTTCCCAAACTCGAAACGGTGCTTGGCTCGTTGGGCTTCCACGTTCGCTCCTTTTTCGGACGTCATGTACTCGAAAGCCTCCGCAACTGCAGACATGACATAGTCAACGATCTGATTCTGCGGAATCTTTGTGTACATTTCTTTGAAATCGAAAGTTCGTGGCGTCTTTTTGCGAAGTCGTGCGTAGTTCGTCTTTACGTGCACTGCTACGTCATCGACCGACTCGACGACGAAGAAACGACGTATCCCCGTTTGCGAAAACGTCGCTTCGTCCTTGCTTCGGAGCGTGGCTAGAACCAGCTTCAGCAAACCGGAGGCTTCTTGGTGGGCAGGGGTAGTTGATGCACGTGTCTTCACTCGTTTCTTGTCGCGGCCTTTTTCGTCTCGGTCCTTCTGTTCGTTTTTCTTCTCAATGTTCCCTTTCTCCGACACGCCGGCAATGTACCGCATCCGTGGCTCGGGTTTATGGAGTCTCGGGATGCCGTAAAGGTACGGTAGGATGTTGGTGTGTGTGAATTGATGTGACTTGTTGAAGTCATGGTGTCGTTTGAGCACGTCTTCAATCGACTCGCCAACTTCCTGGTACGTTGAGCTCTCTTGTAACTCGCTCCGTAAAAGTTCCTTGTACTTTTCCTTGCAGATAAACCCGAAGTCATGGGACGTCTTATCAACAGGGAGAAATACGAGGTGCTCCTGGAGCTTTTTCAGGGTTCGTATGGCGTCTCGGAGTTGAGGTTCGTCGGTGATAAAAAGGTTCGGGTTTGCACAAACGCCGGCCTGGACAAAAAGGTTCGGGTTTGCACAAACGCCGGCCTGGACAAAAAGGTTCGGGTTTGCGCAAACGCCGGACTGGGCAAAAAGGTTCGGGTTTGCACAAACGCCGGCCTGGGCAAAAAGGTTCTGGTTTGCACAAACGCCGGCCTGTTCGCGTTTGCACAAACGCCGGACTGGGCAAGAAGGTTCGGGTTTGCACAAACGCCGGACTGGGCAAGAAGGTTCGGGTTTGCACAAACGCCGGACTGGGCAAAAAGGTTCGGGTTTGCGCAAACGCCGGACTGGACAAAAAGGTTCGGGTTTGCACAAACGCCGGCCTGGACAAAAAGGTTCGGGTTTGCGCAAACGCCGGACTGGGCAAAAAGGTTCGGGTTTGCACAAACGCCGGACTGGGCAAAAAGGTTCGGGTTTGCGCAAACGCCGGACTGGACAAAAAGGTTCGGGTTTGCACAAACGCCGGCCTGGGCAAAAAGGTTCGGGTTTGCACAAACGCCGGCCTGGACAAAAAGATTCGGGTTTGCACAAACGCCGGACTGGGCAAAAAGGTTCGGGTTTGCGCAAACGCCGGACTGAGCAAAAGGTTACCTCTAGACTCGCTAAGGGTGGTCCTAACACCCATGTACTTGTAATTTACTACTGTGTAGAAAGAGTAATGTTGGCACTCTTTCTGCAGAAGTTGCAGAAGCATGCTCAGGTGCAAGCGTCTGCGGTTCCTTCTCAGCAAAGACGCGGCGCGGTTCCAGCACCAAATCGGTGAGCAAGACTGACATACCATGCCGTTGAGTGTAGTCGCTGCGCTGTTCCACGCGGCCGCAAGCAAGGAACAGGCTTCGCTGTCTGTGCTGTAAACGTGCACCAGCGTCAGCGGCTTTCCGTCACCCTTCGCCAAGCGCGCAAACGCCTCGGGCGCAAGTTTCTCGACTTTTGCTCCAGTTCCTGGCGTGAATCCTGCGGGGTGGGGTGGAGGAGGCTTCTTTCGACGTTTGGGCAGAATCTTGCCTCTTGTACGTTTGATGCTAGCACAGAAGTCTTTTTCTTTCGTTGTCGGAGAGTGGACTCAGTGGAGGATCAAGACATCCGCTGACACGTCAAAGCGCATTTGATGTCACCCTCGATCAACCTGAGACGGATAACCCCCCATTCTAGGATTCTCGTCATCCGGCTTCGCTTCCAGCAACACCCTCGCAAGCTTGACGTCCGCTCCTCGTCCGGCTCTCCACCGTCTTTAACGCCGACGCTGGCTGCTGAGCTCGCCCTTTTCCCCATCGGTTCGGGGCTTGCTGCAGCAGAAATACTAGTTTTCTAAGACTGGCGTCGTATATACGACAAAGAAAATGCGTAGGTTTGCTTTATTAGAGTGAAAGTTCGCTTGAAACTCCGCGGAGGGGAGATATCCTTTGTGCGCTGAGTGTCGTAAGAGTGGTGGTTACACGAGGTAAGAGGATCGGTGGGTACTTTGAGTGTTGGTCATTGGTGGTTTCGGCCATTGTCCACATACCTTACTTACGGTAGGCCCTCCTCAGTATGGTGCCGCAGGTGACTGTCTGTCTTCTTGTGTATATATCTATGCGTCATTCAGATGCAAATCTAAAGCCGCCCACGTCAAAAGCGTTAAGTGTCGAGTTTTTTTTGAGCAGCCTGAACCACATGGATTAGCATCGCTTGCTGTCAAGCAGCGGCTGCCAAAACTTGCTGTGACGCTTATGATCAAAGAAAGTGGGAAAGGAGAAAAGTAATCGGGGAGGAAAGTATCGGTTCGGGGGAAGTGCAAGGACGTGCTTGGAATGAATATGTGCTCAACGCCGCACTGGCCCCGTCTGCGCCGTGATTCGGTCCTTTAAGCCACGGACACTTAAGGCGGACTATCATCAGCGCGGAACCTGAGTGTCTGCAGACGATCGGTTCGGGGGGAGGGACGCATACCCTTGTTCTTCTTCTTCTTCTTCTTTTTCTTCTTTTTCTCCGCGCCTTCGTCCTCCTCGACGTTGTTCCACGGGTCGGCCGCTACCTTCTTTCCCTTCTTCTTTTTCTTCGGCGCCGGCTCGTCGGCTGTGCGCGCCGCGTCGGCCTCCTGCTGCTGCTCCGACTGCTTATCGGCCGAGTCCGCGGGCGGCTCCTCGCCGGCGTCCGCCTTGTCGGCCTCCTCCTTTTCCTGGGCGCGGGCCCTCCGCTTCTTGTCTTCGACGGTGCGAAGCTGCTCGGCGGTGTCTTTGCAGAACGCGGCGATGGCCGCTGCCTCGTGGCCCCCCTCGTACTCTATAGGGTACTCCTTGTCCGGGCCGAAGAACTTCATGGTGGGAAACCCATCGACGTTGAAGGTCTCGGCCAGCTGGGGGTACTTGTCGGCATCTACTTTCGCAAGGCGGACAGCACCGTCGAGCAGGTGGGCTGCCTTCTCATACTCGGGCTCGAGTTGCTTGCAGTGGTGGCACCAAGGGGCGTAGAAGTCAACGAGCCACATTTCATCGCTCTGAAGGACCGTGCTCATGGTGTCGGCTGTGAGCACCTCGACCTTCGACTCGGCCACGGGTGCCTTGTCCTTCTTCTTCTTCTTCTTTTTCTTCTTCTTCCCGCCGTCGGCGCTGTCGTCGCCGTCCTTCTTCTTTTTCTTCTTCTTCTTCTTCTTCTTCTTCTCCCCGCTGCCGTCTTGCGGCGCGCCGCCCTTCTTGGACAGCTCTTCGATGTCCGTGTTGTACGGATCGACGACTTGTTCCTCCTTTTCCTTGGCCAGCAGCTCGTCTCCGTAGCCTTCGGCCCAGTACCGCTCGCCGTCGCCGCACTTGTCGTTCGCGAAGCCGCCGCACATCCTTCGGATGGGGCACCAGCCGTACCCAGCCGCGACGCATGCGGTGCACGTCTTCCACTGCGAGAAGTCGATCCCGGCGACAGCGCCCAGCAAGGCGCACGCCAGCAGCGCTCGCATCATCGCAAAAGGACGGCCTGCCCGCCGGCCCGCCTCCCCCACCCGCGCCCGGGAAGAAGAAAAAAAAAAAAAACAGAGGTTGCCCTCCCTCGGACTGGATTGTGTTTTCGATAGCAGGTTCATCAGGGTTAAGGTTCACTTTGAGAATCCGGGATTTTTTCTAGGATTCCGGATTTTTCGGTTTTGAGGGGTCCGGCTCCAGTCACTGGCAAAACTCAGGAGTTGCCCGACAGCTCTTCGATGTCCGTGTTGTACGGATCGACGACTTGTTCCTCCTTTTCCTTGGCCAGCAGCTCGTCTCCGTAGCCTTCGGCCCGATACTGCTCGCCGTCGCCGCACTTGTCGTTCGCGAAGCCGCCGCACATCCGTCAGATGGGGCACCAGCCGTACTCGGCCGTGACGCACGCGGTGCGCGTCTTCCACTGCGAAAACTCGATCCCGGCGACGGCGCCCAGCAAGGCGCACGCCAGCAGCGCTCGCAGCATCGCAAAAGGACCGCCTGCCCGCCGACCAATTCATTTCCGGGGGGGGACCGCCTGCCCGCCGACCAATTCATTTCCCTCCATATGTGGTACGGCATTCATACGCATTCGAAGCTTACACCGCCATTCGATGAACCGCGGACAGAACGTACAAGCTACAGAGTGGGTGCACAAAACCGCGCGAGAGCTGATCGTCAGTCCGGAAAGGGCAGGGGAAGTTACTTGGATGTGCCGCTCCAGGACTCTTGGGTGGCTAGATGCGCGGCACCGATAGGAATAGCTAGCAGGTCGAGGACAGGCTTGGTACAAACGCGATGCGCTGCCAACTGTCTCTGTTTCATGATGCCAAACGCGTTCGTTACCACTAAGGACGGACTCATTTCTGCTCGCCTACCCACGGCTCCATCGCCCGGGATCAAAGGCTCCGGATAAAGCAGCGAGTGCACGGTGCCCAGGGCTTCTGCAAGCGCACCGTAGGCGTGAAGTGTATGAGGAACGGTATCAGGGCTTCGTGGAAACCTTCCGCGTGAGAAACCTTCCGCAAAGTCGACACAATGTCAGTGATCTTGAGCATGGACCTGCACGAGGCGCGGTCCAGCTGTACGAAGGGAAGCTAAGACGAGGCGGCCTGCAACCGATGCAACGGTATCAGGGCTTCGTGAGCAACCTTCCGCAAAGTTGGCAATGCCAGTGATCTTGAGCATGAACGTGCACGAGGCGCGGTTCAGCTGTGTACGAAAGGAAGCTACGACGAGGCTGCCTGCAACAGGAAAAGTGAGTCCAAGTCAATGCATTTCTCGGACGCGACGATATCCAGGGCTTCTTGAGCAACCTTGCCCAACGTCGGCAAAGCGCGGGTGAGCTCGGGGGTGAAAGTGCACGAGGCGCGGTTCAGCTGGTACTGAACGCGGAAGGCAACGTCTGCCCGCTTCAGCGCAGACAGGTAGTCGGCAATCGGCGCGCCGGTCACCTCAGAGACGACGTGAAGCTGCGGATCGGCCCACACGCTTTGATACGCATCCATCGCGGTGTTGTAGTGGGCACTCAATGCATCGCACACGGACAACATGCCGTCGAGCGGCGGCTTGACAGCCGTCAACAGATTCCCAATGCTGTCGGCGGCCGATACCTGGGCCTTCGGCACCCAGCCGTCGATTAGGACCATGCAGCCGTGGACGCTGCGGGATGGTGGGGCCATGAGCCCTGTGCTCCTGGACAAACTCTGGCAGCTGCCAGCGCCGGCGGCGTCTTCCCCGGCTCCGCGCACCTGCAAAGCGCCGAGGCAGAGCTCAACTTCCGAGGGGCTGTCGTCGTCCATGTCCCCATCGCACATCTCGACAAAGCTCAGCAGGCTTTCCAACACCTTGCAGGCGTGCTCGCGCATCGCCTGCCACTTCTCCATCTCTTCGCTGGCGCCGGCGCAAGAGCTCCTCACGACCGACGCCACTTTCGCAGCCCTCGGGGCATCCTGCCCCGCATGCTTCTTTTGGGCAGGCATCCGACCCTTTCCCACTACCAACCACACGCCAGCAGGTGGCGAGAAATTCGGTCCCAATTGGGTACCCAAAAAATATATATATATATATATATATATATGCCTTCGCTCTTTCGCTGTCCTTTCAAAAACTGTTGCGTTGACGCATCCACATTTTCTTTTTTTTTTTGAGCAGGCCGAGTTTGGGTCCTCTCTTCAGGTTGTTCTTCTTCTTTTTCACCTGGTATGTCTTGAGTTAGGGATCTCCATGTGAAGCACGGACATGTAAACTGTGACAGTGACATGATTCAGTTTGGTGTTGGTTCGATCATTGCTCAGGCTTACATTTTTGGAACACATTGCAATTTGTGCGTGCCGGTTGATCGTTTTCCCACTTGTATTTACCCTATTTGTGTATATTCAGGTAAGGGATTCTGGTCAACCACCAAAACACGCTGTCTACGTCTTTTTAGAGTTAAAGTTCGCTTGAAATACCGGGGTTTTAGGGTCTCCGTGTGACCGTTCATGAATGGGTTCTCTTAGAGCAAGAAAGGGCTTTATGGTTACTTTTTAGCCTGCACAATACATTGAAGGGCAACCCGCAAGATTGTTAGTACCCATATAGACGGTTGGCGGCGGATCGTGTTATACCTAGCTCCAAACAGGTCATTCCTATTCTGGTCGATCCGAGCAAAACTGAGGCAGCCGGCAAGCCGTCTCGCAACAGAAGCTTGGACGATCCGAATAGGTCCAGACGTCTCAACCATAAACCCCAGTGAAGGAGCGATGATTAAGATTTGAACGCATCTCCAACTCTCACCACTCATCGGTTTCAGGGACGTTTAACGTGAGTGCACAAACAAACGCGCACCACACAAGCTGTCGTGCGCACAAACAAACGCGCACCACACAAGCTGTCGACCGGAGTCGGTCCAGCGCCGGCCTACCTTTCTGAAAACAAATGGGTGCCTCACTGTGTTTCAGCTTTTCTGCCGAAACACAAAAAAAGCGTGTACGTTGCGCGTTGTTACTCTTCTTCGCCCGTCTCAGTATCAGTCGAAGGGGAAGCAAAGCGGGAAGCAGGCATGGTACAGAAAGAACGTGTTTCCGTTCGTGAGGGGAGGGACCTGTTTGCGCCCCGGGCGTCTTTTCGCACAAGGTGGAATGGACAGTTATTGCTGCGGGGGCAGCGTTCTGCATCCGTTTGAGGCATAGTACGCTCCAAGCAAAACAGGGAGGACGTCCACTAAACGTTGGCCTGCTGGGTTCACTGCAACGGCGCATCAACAAGCTTGCAGGTCGGCCTCTTTTGAGCTCGCTTCCCAGCGCGCATTTTCGCTTCATGCGCAGCAGCTGAATTCGTCCGGGTCCGGGATCGAACTTCTCAGCGAAGAGAAATAGCCTCGACACGTACGTAGTACGTTAGGAGCGATGGATGGTATCGAAATCTATCAACGAACACAATTGGTGGACAAGTCTGGTGCCAGCACCCGCGGTAATTCCAGCACCAATAGCGTATAGTTATGCTGCTGCTGTTAAAAAGCTCGTAGTTGGATCCAGAGCTCAGGTTGAACGTCCCCGTCGCCAGCATAAAGGGTTGGCACTGCGCCGCGTTGCTCGGCCCCAGCGTTTTGACGGTCGGGACGAAGTTCTGCCGGTACCTTGCGGTCATCTCGTGCAGAGTAGCCTCTGGAACGTATCAAGCCCTGGGGCACACAAGCTACAACAACAGTCCTCGCATACGATGCTTGGCACGGCTGCGGAGGTGCTGCGTGAGACGGGCGACATCTACATGTCGATATCAGGCTAACGACTCAAAAAGAGCAAACAGCGTACGATTGCGTTGTGACAGCTTCGTTCGGTCTACAACATCAGTCCTCACATACGATGCTTGGCACGGTTGCGGAGGTCAGCTGCGTGAGACGGGCGACATCTACATGTCGATATCAGGCTGACGACTCAAAAAGAGCAAACAGCGTACGATTGCGTTGTGACAGCTTCGTTCGGTCTACAACATCAGTCCTCACATACGATGCTTGGCACGGTTGCGGAGGTCAGCTGCGTGAGACGGGCGACATCTACATGCCGATATCAGGCTAACAACTCAAGAAGAGCGAACAGCGTACGATCGCGTTGTGACAGCTTCGTCAGCTTCGTTCGGTCTACAACATCAGTCCTCGCATACGATGTTTGGCACGGCTGCGGAGGTCAGCTGCGTGAGACGGGCGCCATCTACATGTCGATATCAGGCTAACAACTCAAGAAGAGCAAACAGCGTACCGCGTGGTTCGTTCGGTCGGTTGCCGAACACCCTTCCCGAAGAAAAGGTAAGGCGGCCGCGTGCTGCGAGTCACGCGCGGGACGTGTCGAATACGTGGATTTCCAAAAGTAAAGACCGCAGGCGCCACGGGGCCACGTCAGACGATCTTCTTCTTGAACAAAAAGTTCTTGAACAGCACGCTTTGGCCAACACCGAGGCCTATCAGCACGGTGACCTGCAGGAGCCCCAACCACCAAACGGTTCGTCCGATGCCATCCGCGATCTTCTGGTAGACTTCCATCCGGTAGCGAAACTCCCCGGCATCAGCAGCAATGCGTACGACCTGAGGAAGTGGGAATTGCGTTGCTGGGTAAAATCTGCTGCTGCTCGTGAACTATACTCTTTTTCTGATTCTAGGAATACACGACAATTCACGGATACAAACCGTTAGAAATGCGAAATGCCATCTTTCGGTCAGCTCATAGCTTTCCGAGACTTGCCATTTCCTACGATGAACGACGAAAAAATAGTTTGGCGCCTTATTTTGTTTGTGCGCATCAGCGGAACTCACCTGCTTTAATATAAAGGTAGGGGGGCTAATACAATACAAACACAATCTGATTTGTTCTTCGCTTACACCACCGTGTGTTGTTTTCTCTCTCAGGACTTTGACCTGTTGTGTTTGTGTGATTTGCTGTGTAGGGGTAGACCCGCATGACCTCATGTCCCGTTCAACACGTGGTTCGGTAGTTACAGCACTTGGGATCCCTTCGGTTATTTGTCTGGCAGCATCGTCGAGCATTTCCTTCGGCAGCATCGTCGAGCATTTCCTTCGAATCTGGCGCTTGTGTAACACAAAAAGAGAAAGGTGTCGGCATACTTCTGCAGAAACTACAGAGGCCATCTTTTCAAACTCTTCCAGCTCGCGCTTGTCAGCATACTGTGACGTCTCGGTAATTGACTTCGGCGTCGGGTTCGTCGTTGCCCTTTCGCTTGTTGCAAGTTCAAGCGTCGTCTTCATTGGCATTCGATTGCCGCTGGTCTGCAGGCAAACCTCGTAACTGCCCGCGTCGCCCTTCGTGGTGAAGGCAAAGGACCCTTCGTCGTCATCCAAAATGCCCGTAAGGACAGAATTCCGCCGTGTATCCTGATGAAATGTAAAAGCGGTGAGTCGTGGTAGTGGTTTGAACTTGTTACGCAGCAACAATCTGTGACGATAGACTGCGCAAATAGAAGGTAGTCTGCAAAGAACGCTTGGAATGGTGTGTTGGTGTGTGCTCGATACCGCAGGTTACCTATCCGCAATGTGCCACGGTCCTTTAAGTCACGGACATGAGGCGGGCCGTCTGCACGGAACCCGAGCGTGTGCAGACAGGAAAGCGGTATGAGTTTGGTTTGCCAGGCGCAAAAGTATTTGTATTTGTGTTTCCGACGATCCCGAATGGGCGTACAGATTGGTGTCTTTCGACCTTTTGGGTGTTTGTGAAGTTCAGCATAGTGCGTGCTTGTGGTGATCGGTGGGGTTCCCATATTTTTTTCTTTTTTTCCTGTTGACAACTTGTGTCAGACTAGCCCACCCGGGGGTGGTTGATGATTTTTCTATTTCTTTTAAACTCTTTACCATGGGTTTTCTGGACTTTATGGTGCCATAGAGTTGTCTTACTCTCTATGCCGCCCACGTCATGAAAGAAAAGGGCCTCCCCTACTGCAGCGAAGGACGTTGCCCGAACGTGCGGAAAACGATATACTTCTGCTGCCTGCTGACGATAGACAACCTGTCCACGCCCTTCGCAAGATTGCTATTGGGAGCAAAACATGTGGTGCAAACCTCAACGTTTACGCTAATCGTGCCTCCCTTCTTCTCCGCTGACCACCTACCGGTAATACTGGTTGGTTTCCGTCCGACTTCGACCTGAAAGCATGTTCGCTGCCCGTAGCCGAGCTGCAGAGTGTATTGTGGAGTGCAAAGAGGAGGAAAACCTTAGTTTAATGTTCCAGGCAGACCACTGCCTCTCGTGGGGGATGCTTGTTGAATAGAAAGAGTGAGTGGTGCGTGCACCACTGAGAGGTCAGGATTTTAGAGAGCAGGGTTGGAAAGGGTGGACGTGGCGAGGGGGGTGTGCAGGAACGGCAACACCACGCCGTGTCGTGTCGTATCTGCGTGCAAGGAAAAAGGCAACGTGGCTGTGAACGCTGACGAGGAGGGTGTGGTGGGCTGCATACCTCGAAGTAAACGGATTCAGCACATCCGAGAAGGGTGGCGACGATCAGCAGCTTGCTCGAAAGCATCCGGCGTCTGTCGAACCCTCTCCCGCCCCCCCTTTAATCCAGTTCCGTTTGCGGAGGGAAATGGTGCTCAACGTTTCAGCCTGGAAATGTTCTGATGTGAAGGCATCACCATTGGGGAATTGCACGGCGCCGGGCACTCAACACGCAAGAGCCGAATCGAGCTGTCCGACGTTGTATCCCAGAATCGGATGTGCAGCTAGCACCCGTGCATGGCAGCTTGCCTGCTACGGAACGAGTAGAACAGACGGAACACAGAGATCACGTCTCTCAGGATCAAAGAAAGCTCCTGCAAACACCGATCCCGCAAGGGGGTTACAGCATGGCTAAAAGAGGGAAGTGGGTCTTCCTCTCTCCTGGTGCTGGTGGAGCAGCATTTCTCGCTGCCGCCGCGGCACCGGTTCGACATTTCCAGAACGTTTTCGGCAAAGAGGAAGGGTGAAGCAAGAAGATGGGAGCGGGACGGTTTCTTTCTAAGTGTTCTTCATTTCCGTGGCGGGTGTAAATGGACTGAAACACAACTACAGTCGACGACCTTAGTTCGGTGGGAAACTTTGATTGCAATTTAGGGGGAACCGAAAACATGTTCCAGCGTTGCAAAAAGCGCCTGTATGCATCCATGGTTGCACGGCTTCTTCTCGGGTACGCAGCGGACAATTGGCCCCACACAGTGTCGAGAATGTGCAGGAAGCTCCGTGAAGTAACGGCATTCCAGCGTTGCGGAAACGGCACCCGGGTGCGCAGCTTCTGCTCAAGAGTTGAACGCGACGGGACCCCCCCCAACGAAGATCTAACCTCTACGGCACTTCCGCGTGCCCTGGAAAGGAGTCGTGGCAGCGGAGTCCCGCGTGTAAGTCGAGTTTTGAGTGCGCCCTCCCCCTCTCGGAGAAGGGCCCGTGACTCCAGGTGGACTCCAAGACCGAAACCGTGACATTACGCCGTGCGCGCCTGCACGCTGCGCAATCGAGCGTGTCTGGTTGACGGTACTCCTAATCGCCTGAGTCTGGCGAAGTGACGCAGTGGAATGCGCTCAGAACCGGAACCGAAACTGCGTGGGGTAGTACTCCCGCGTGCCAGCTGGGAACGAACCGTATCTGTCAGCGACTCTACGAACGAGCGGAGGGGTTGGCCAAATCTGAGCCTGCGCGCGTGCCCCATGCACGGACGAGCGAAGCATGTCCAGAGGCGTCGAGACCCCAAGACAGCTAAGCCATGTGGCAGGCCAGCGCAACCGGGACCGATACCGTGACTTCGCGTCCACCTGCGCGAGCTGCGCGATTGAGCGCGTCTACCCCAACCCAAACGCCTGAGTCCGGCGAAGTGACGCAGTTGAATGTCGCTCAGAATCGAGACTGCGTGCCAGCTGGGAACGAACCGTATCTGTCAGCGACTCTACGAACGGGCGAAGGGGTTGGCCAGATCTGAGCCTGAGCACGTGCCCCATGCACGCGTCCAGAGGCGTCGAGACCCCAAGACAGCTGAGCCATGTGGCAGGCCAGCGCAGCACCGGGACCAATACCGTGACTTCGCGTCCACCTGCGCGAGCTGCGCGATTGAGCGCGTCTTCTCCAGCCCAATCGCCTGAGTCCGACGAAGTGACGCAGTTGAACGTCGAGCCCCCGAAGACAGCTGAGTCATGCGGCGAGGCCAGCGCGACACCCGGACCGATACCGTGACTGGTGGCGTCCACCTGCGCGACTTGCGCGATTGAGAGCGTCTGGTTGACGGTACTCCAACCGCCTGAGTCCGACGAAGTGACGCAGTTGACTGTCGCTCAGAATCGAAACTGCGTGGGTAGGGCTCTCACGTGCCAGCTGGGAACGAACCGTATCTGCCAGCGACTCTACGAACGGGCGGAGGGGTTGGCCAGATCTGAGCCTGAGCACGTGCCCCATGCACGGACGAGCGAAGCACCGGATGAAGATGCAAACGAGTCCAGAGGCGTCGAGACCCCGAAGACAGCTGAGCCATGCGGCAGGCCAGCGCAACACCCGGACCGATACCGCGACTTCGCGTCCACCTGCGCGAGCTGCGCGATTGAGTACGTCTGGTCCACGGTTATCCAGCCCGATCTTCGCTGCCCAGCAAAGCGCGGTTCGTCGTCAGCCGCGTCGAACTCGCCGACCGTGAAAAAGCAGCCGCAGAACTCGGAGTGAGAAGCAACGAACCGAGAGCACGTCCGGTAACCGTAAAAGGGATCCGACGCGTTTTCCTGCTTCACCGTGACCGTCGTGGCGAGCGCGTTCCACCCGAAGTCGTCGGGCCGCACACACACGTAGTACTCAACGTCTCCAGTCGTAGGCCACGCGCCCACTTGACCGGATCGCAGGGAAGAGGAATCGACCGTCAGCGGCTCTCGCTCGTAGTCCTGGATGACCACCTTGTAGCTCTCCGTCTCGTTTCGCAGCGATTTCGTCAGCGCGTGCGTGACGGTCAGCCGGTCCATGTGTTCGATGGCCCACTGCTCGTTGGGCAGCTGTGGATGTGCGGTGGAATTGTTGTTGTGCTGCCCGCAAGCTTCCGGCGCAGTAGTATTAGTAGTAGTAGTTGTCGTCACTCCCGCAGATACGGAAGTAAAACGGAGCAGTGTTTGCATTCAAACGATTCAAGTGCGGTGGCAGCAGAAATTGTCAAGCCGTGACAGCATTCGGATGAGGTGTACCTTTCGCAAAGGTGGCATCTCAGTGTGGGGTACAGCGGATTATGGGCTGTCAGCGGAAAATGACAATTGATGCAGTGTTCTGCGCAGGCTTTGACATGGCACCGCGGCGCCGAGCAGACCAGTTCATCGATGTAGCGAAGGGCTAGAATGCGTCGTTGTCTTCTTGCAGCAGCTGTTGTTGTCGCCTTCTGTCGTCGTCCGGAGTCTCGCCCCCGGGGCCGTTGTGCTGCCTGCAAGCTTCCGGCGCAAACAAAACGAAGCGCCTGCCTTGGCCACAGACGAGGCCTTCGAGCGGAGCATTTTTCCTCCAACAAATTGTTTTCTGAGCAACAGGGATGTGGCTGGAAACAATGGTGGCGAGAACAGCTGTGTTTTGGAACACGGCACACGTCATGGCACTGGCACCGAGAATAATGCTGCTCCGCACATTGAGGGCAGCCGGTTCCTGATGCCACAAAACACGCTTTGCTGTTCTGCCAATCTGCCATGGGCAGCGGCGTAGGGACTAAGCCGCTCCCAGCCGTTCATTGTGCCGGCACTTTATTGCCGTTGGACACGCAGATTGCAATATCGCAAGAAGTAACTGCGGACTCCCAATGAAAGGGAGGAAATGCAGAGGTAGAGGGGCGAAGACAATACAATTACAATCTGATGTGACCTTCGCTTACACCACCGTGTGTTGTTTCTGCACTCAGGACCCTTTCTCCGGTTTGTGTGTCTTGTCGACAACTTGTTTTGTGTTGAGGTGTTATTCAGATGCATATCTGAAGCCGTCCATGTCAAATTTTGCTAAGCGTCGAGCTCTGTAAAGTGCAAGTGCCATGAAAGCAGGCGAGCACTTCTTCAGCAGCGACTTGCCGGGGCACCTATGAAAGAAACGCACACACCAATTCGGCGCAGATGTTGTACGACCGCTGCCCGGCCTCGGGCATTCTGACGAAAACGACCGGGATCCCTTCGGCAACGCGGTATCCACGGAAAGTGAACGTGACTTCATCGTCCTGCAAGACGCTCGCCGGCCATACGTCAAAGGCGCTGGGGTGGTATGGGGCGCCGTAGAACCAAAACGGAGTCCAGCCTGGCAGCGGCTCCCGGAGCGTGAAGGTTTCAGTTGCCGTCGGCAGTGTCAGAGACTCGGTCGCAGTCGGCAGCGAGAGCGATATCGAAAGGGATGCCGTCAACGACTCCGTCAAGGACGCCGTCGATGTTTCCGTTGCGGTCGGCACTGTAATAGACACCGTGGCAGAGACCGTCGGCGTGAAAGTCAGAGACTGTGTATGCGATGCCGTCGCTGACAAGGTGGCAGAGGCCGTTGACGTGAAAGTCAGAGACTGCGTAAATGATGCCGTCGCTGTACGTTAAGTTGCGAAGGTTACGCGGACGGGTATCCTAGTGGTACTTCGTGAGCGAGAGCGGAGGAAACGTGAGGATGTAATATGATACAGGTACGCAAATGAGTGTCGACGTTGCACACCTGTTGGGACGGTCAGAGAAGCGGAAGCCGACTCCGTGGCTGTGGGCACAGTCATACTCACAGACAAGGATTCCGATGCCGACAAGGTGAGGGATTCCGTGGCTGTTGGGACAGTCATGGAAAGCGAAACTGTTGAGGAAAAGGACAAGGACTCTGTTAGTGACTCCGTTGCGGTGGTCGTTGCGGTCGGCACAGTCAGAGAGATTGTGTGTGAAGATGTCTCTGTCGCGGTTGGCATTGTAACTGTCTCGGATGCTGACAGACTTGCGGACTCGGAGACGGAACGCGTCTGCGTGAACGTCGCGGATGCTGTTGGCAGCGTCAGCGAAACTGTATCCGTAGCTGTTGCGGTGTCGGTACGCGTCGGAACCGTCAGCGATACGGACTCTGATTCTGTTGCTGTCGGTACTGTTTGCGTTCTGTATGGTTTTTTAGAGTGGAAGTTCGCTTGCAATTCCGGGGGTTAGGGTTCCGCAAGAGCAAGAAGGTTTCTTGTGCAGAGTAACAATCACAGTGCGAGAAACGAACTGCCTACATCTGATGCATCCAGTGGTCTGGCGTGTGTGCTTGCACAAAGCTGCCTCGTTTCTCTTGAGTGACAACGTATCATACCCAGTCTGCGTCGTCGAGAAGGTAGCTGTCGGCGTTGGGAGCGTAGCAGTGGAAGTCCAAGTAGCAGTGGAAGTCGGAAGTGTAGCAGTGGACGACTGAGTAACAGTAGAAGTTGGAAGCGTAGCAGTGGACGTCTGAGTGGCAGTGGAAGTCGGAAGTGTAGCAGTGAATGTCTGAGTTACAGTAGAAGTTGGAAGCGTAGCAGTGGAAGTCGGAAGTGTGGCAGTGGAAGTCGGAAGTGTAGCGGTGGAAGACCAAGTAGCAGTGGGAGTCGGAAGCGTTGTTGTATTTGTCGGAGGTTCGGCCGCCGCGAATACCAAACTGACGGCCATAAAGACGGCAAGTCGCATGTTCGAAGTGGAACCCACCCTTTATTTTCAACCTGCGGTGAAATCAAATAGAAGTATGGCAGAGGAAGAGAGTTGAAGTATGGTTAAAGATAAAACAGAGGTGTCGCCTGAGGGGGGTAATCTCAGGGCCGCCCACGTGATAAAGTCGCCAGGAGAGAAGTGCTGGAATAAGCAAGACCCTGATATCGACGCACTAAAGTCACTCATTCGATGAAAACTAGTATGGCGCTTTCTTTTGTTTGTGCGCACTAGCGGTACTCACCTGCTTTGGTAAGTTTCATGTAGTACGCTGCCAACTAATTTTTAGTACCAACAATGCATTGTTTACACCAAAAGATCGGATTGTTCGTACCTCCGCGAAAGCAACGAAGACCTGCTGACTAAGAAAATCGGTTTCTGTCTGTTTCGTCTTTTTCCGTCTTGTTCGCCAATGCGGAAAAACATATCCAGAAAATATCCCGGTCCAAAACAAGTTAGTGGCCCTCATATCCCGAACCGGGATATAAGGGCACAAATTTGTTTTGGCCGGATATATGGACATTAATTTACACCTTCTCTTAAGCTAATGTGTGGGTTTGGGGTTTGGCAAGCCAGGTTCGTAACAATTTGTGACCGACACCAAGACCTCTCGTTTTCCTGGGGGCCCCACGTTTTTTAAAGGTGGATTTGAAAGTTTCCAGAAGAGGGGAGCTCTTTCGTGAATTGTCGTCCTTCTGGCCTGCTTACGATTCTCGCATGCCCCCCACCATCCCTACTGCCAAAGCTGCGGCAGAAGTGACCGAGTTCTGCAGACGCCACCTTGGCCGGCAGAGTCATTCCCATCGGCGCCGCAACCGGACCTCCTTGCTGAGAAGATGCAGCAGACGTGTGTAGTGTAGCTGGGCACCTCGTCTTGCACCCGCGGGCTCACGAGGAGCAAACAAAAGGAAATGATGCGAACATTGTTTTCGTGGTTTGCATGCTTGTCTTGAGTTTTTGGTGCTTGCAAAAGGTTGGAGGCGGGGGGAGTGCAAGGGCGTGCTTGGAATGGTTGTGTACTCAACACCACGCTGTGGTTTCATCTTCGTGTTTGGTCCTTATACGACACAGCACATAAGGCGGACCATCATCAGCGCGGAACCTGAATGTCTGCAGCAGGACAGCGGTGCGAGTCTGGTTTGTCAGACCGTTCGTAGCTCGTCACAGCCAGGACCAGCCAGGACCAGCCATGCTACGAGAGCAATGGCAAATCCGTCTCGGGGAAAAGTCCCCTACGACTGTGTCTGAGCTATCAAATCATAAAGTTAGGGCACCCGCCCTACTCGTGACTGCGACTCGCTAGAACGCGCTGACTTCTTTTACGTTGGCGATCTGCAGGAGCTGAAAAACAGGTCCCACACGACCACGAGCTGCGGGGAGAAAGCAAATGGGACAAATACGGTGAAGAGAAACGTTCTTCACTGTTGGAGCAGAGCAGGACTGGTGGTCGCGAGGCACAATTCGTTCGTGTTGACACTTGTTTCAATTCGTGAGAACCTGCCTGAAACGGATCTGGCGCTTCCTTCGTTTGTGTGCGCACTTACGGTCTCTACTTACGTTGTCTGCTTACTTACGGGAGTGAGGATAATACGCCGTCATCGAATGGTTCGTGTGTTTTGACGAATTGAATTGCATTTATTAGACACAACACGTTATCCCGTCCGTTTCATTGTGAATCTGGTTACAACAACGGAATATCAACTCGCTACCTACCACCTGACGAAAGGTACGACTGCTACCAGCTGCGCGTTTATAAGGTATTCCTGCAGTGTTCACAGACAAAGTGTTCTTCGAAATCGTGACGACGACCGGAAACCCCAACTGCTGCACCTCAGCGTTTGTGAGGTGTTATGCAGTGCCCACGGACAACACGTTCTCCGCAATTGTGAACCGGAGGTCCGACAGCTGCCACCCTCTAGTATTCAAGCCTGCGTTCGAACGAATGGAACAACTCCTGCCGCGCGGGACGAACGCAACCCCCCCCCGCGGACGGTAAAAAGCATTGAGCGCAGTAAAGTGCCGGTGCCAAGAAGGCGGTCAAGCTCTGTTCACGGGCCAGTGCTACTTGTAATTGAGCCGGTCCGCCCCCTACTGGTAGACTGCCGATGGACAGCAGGCAATTCCATGCAGTTCCAAGGGATAGGGGTCGACGGAGCAAACAGCATGAAACACTCCAGAGAGCCGAACCGACGGGCGACGCGCTAAACGTAAGCGTATCGCTCAGCGCAGGAAAAGAAAGCAACGGCGATGCTCCCAGTAACGGCGAGTGAACAGGGCGAGCCCCAAGCCTGAACCAGTGGGTCAGGTCCGGGTCGCCAGCGGCGGCAGAAAACAGCTTCTCCTCGGAGACGCGGCGTGCGCCGCCCCAACTGACGGCGGGGCCGCGGGCTGCCTAGGAGGCGGGTGCGGGGCGAGACCGGCGGGGCCGGCGCGCGCCGGCGCGGGCTGGGGCTGGGGGTGGCTCGACAGCAGCGCGTGCTGCCGAGTCCGCAGGTGCCGCCGCCAGCTGGTTTGGCCCAGCAGGTTGGCGCCGCCGCCGTCGGGCGCGGCGGTCGGCGCTGCGGCCGGGCGGCTGTGGCGGAGGATGCAGGTGCCTTTCACTCCCTTGACCACCCGCCTCTGCTCGGCAGGCGGCAGCTGGGGTCCTCCACACGACGGCGGCGCCGCAACGTCCACCACCCTCGCGACCCTGCGTTTTTCAACGACAGCCTGATTCTTCTCGGAATGTTCGCCCAAATAGCTATCATAAGGACCGACTGCGTTTGAACCGGTCTGATGTTTCAAGACCATCTGCTTCAGGCGAAGTTTCGCCCTTTCGGACACCTCATCAAAGAACTTCTGTTTGGGCTCATGTTCGTTGGTAATAGACGTCGACACTCCGGACACGAGACCGCTTTCGTCGCAGCGCACACACTCCGCGCGGGCTACAGCTTCTTCCGGCTCCGAGAAGCGCTTTTCGGGCGACGGCAAAGCAGCCGCGCGGGGCAGCCGGGCACCCTGCGCGGCTTCTCCCCTCGCACTGCGGTGGGGGGGCGTCCGCTGTGCCTTGGGGCTGATGGTGGGTTCCAGCCGGCGCAACTCCGGCGCGGCCGCCCGCGGCAGGCAGCGGCCGGGGGTGGCCGGCGGCTCGGCGCCGGGTGCCTGGCCAGCGACAGCCCCTTGCGATGACGCGGACTTGGGGCTGATCGTGAGTTCTAGCCGGCGCAAATCCGGCACGGCCGCCCGCGGTAGGCAGCGGCCAGAAGTGTGCGGCGGCTCGGCACGGGGTGCGACAGCCTCTTGTGATGACGCGGACACTCCGAAAGCAAGACCGCCTTCGCCGAACGGCAGCTCAGCGTGGGCTGCAGCTTCTTCCCTCCCACAGTGGTGGGGCGTCCTGTGTGGCATGTGGCAGATCGTGAGTTCCAGCCGGCGCAAATCCGGTACAGCCGCCCGCGGTAGGCAGCGGCCAGGGGTGTGTGGCGGCTCAGCACGGGGTGCCTGATCACCGACAGCCTCTTGCGATGACGCGGACTTGGGGCTGATCGTGAGTTCTAGCCGGCGCAAATCCGGCCCAGCCGCCCGCAGTAGGCAGCGGCCAGGGGTGTGTGGCGGCTCAGCACGGGGTGCCTGATCACCGACAGCCTCTTGGGATGACGCGGACTTGGGGCTGATCGTGAGTTCTAGCCGGCGCCAATCCGGCCCAGCCGCCCGCAGTAGACAGCCGCCAAGGGTGTGTGGCGGCTCAGCACGGGGTGCCTGCTCACCGGCAGCCTCTTGCGACGACGCGGACACTCCGGAAGCAAGACCGCTTTCACGGCAGGGCGGCGCAGCGCGGGCTGCAGCTTCTTGCGTGCCGCATCGAGCCGCTTGCGGCGCATTCGGACCCGCCGCCGGCTCCGAGCCGCGCTTTCCGCACGCAGCCGCCGCGCGCGAGCGGGCGTGGCCAGCCTCACTGCGGGGCGGATGTGCGTCTCCCCGCTGTGACTTGGGGCTGATCGTGGGCTCGAGGCGGCGCGTTTCGGGCAGCAGCATGTCCTGAGCCGCGCCCGCCGTTGCATCCACCGGTGCCGCCTCTCCCGATGTGCCCCGTCCGGTGTTCGGAGCGTGACTTCTCGACCCCCTACGGGCGCTCTGGGAAACAGATGCAGCGCCTGAAGAGCAGGAGTGTATTCGATGCCGGTGCCCGCCGTCGGCCCGCGGCCGAGCGAGATCGGCGGCCCGTAACGGCTCGGCAGAGCTGCGGCGCGGTGGTCTGCCTTCGTTCGCCAGTTTCGGTGGCCCGGCCCAACTTCCCGCTGCGGTCGAAGACGCGCCGTTCCCCGGGAAGCTGCTTGCGTTGAACTCCCCGCGCGCTTTGTCACCAGCACCGGCATGCCGATGGAGAACGAACCCGGAGGGCAACGGTGCCTTCGCGCCGCCACACGCCAGTGCGGTGGCTATTTCAATGGCCGCGGACTCGTTGTCCCCCAGGACGCTGTTTGCGTTGAACTCCCTAGCACCGGCATGCCGCTGGAGAACATGCTCGGAGGGTAACGGTGTCTTCGCGCCGCCACGCGTCAGTGCGGAAGCTACTTCCATGGCCGCTGCATCGTTGTTCCCCGGGAAGCTGTTTGCGTTGAACTCCCCACGGGCTTTGTCCCTAGCACCGGCGTGTCGCCGTGACTGCGCCTTGAGCAAGTCCCCAGCAGTGCACCGGCCGCTGGCGCCGCGCGCAGCCTTCTGTATCAAAAGGATCGAGCGCAGCCGCTGTTTGAGACGTTGGCGGCGCAGTGCCTGCCGGGCAATTTGCCCTCTCCCGCCAGACTGGATGATGGCAAGCGACCCGGTTCGGAGGCCGTCGGCGGCGCTTCGTTCCGTCGCCGGCTCACCGTGCGTGCTTGCGGAACAGCGCACGTCCGCGAGCTCGCTATCGCCAGACAGCGACGGGGAACAATCAAACACATGACTTGCCGGTACAGTCGAGGAAACTGAACGGGCGGCGTTGGGCGGCTCGTTCCCACCAGCCTCTCGTGGAGACTCGCCATCGCCAGACAGCGGCGGGGCATGGGCAAACACGAGACTCGGCCGTATAGTCGTGGGAACTGAATAGGTGACGTTGGACGGTTTGTTCCCGCCAGACTCTCGTAGACGGGCAAACGCGAGACTTGGCGGTGCAGTCGTGGAAACTGAATTGACGACGTTGGGCGGCTCGTTCCCATCAGACTCCCGGAAGACGGGCGGGGTGCCGGCGGCACACACAGTGCGACTTGACGGTACAGTCACGGAAAGCGCGCGGGCGGGGCCGGGCGCGTGGTGCTCGCCAGACCCTCGAGAAGTAAGTTCCCCAGCGGCAACCCCGGCGGGAGCTCTCGACGATGCGGCCGTCGAATTCGGACGACCAGCCCGCCTGGCGCGGTAGAACCCTTGCACCGCCTCAGCTGCCCGCGTCTCGTACTCCCAAACGCACTGCCGGGCGCGTTCGCCCTGCAGCCTCGCGACGAGCCGAGCCGCGGCGCACCGGCGGTACCAGCACTGGATGACGAGCGCCGTCTGCTGCTTCGCGCGGGCCCCGGCGTCCAAACGCGCGGCCCGCCGGCGCCATGCGCTCTGCACGCAGCTGGCCGCGTCGTGCTGCCGGTCCCCCTGCACGGCCGCCGCTCGGGCGCGGCGCCTCTTGTCCACCCGGCGTCGCGCCCTGCGCTGCCGCGCGCAGCACTGGATTTTCAGCGACGCCCCGGCGGCGTCCATCAACTGCGTTCGTCTCGCCGCCGCCGCCGCCGCCGCCTCCTCCCCGTGTTGTATCGGGTTCCTTCGCGGAAGGGGGCCCTGTGTGGTGGTGTGGTGGTGTGTGGCAGAACTCGATGGCCGGCTTCACGGCCCGGTGCCTGCAAAGAAGTGGTTGGCGGGCAGCAGCGAAATGCAATTTGGCACTAAGAGTACTTGCGGGTTTTGGTCGATCGGGCGTTGCTATTTGTCAGTGCCAGTTCCTGGCGAGGCCGCCCACTACTATCGTCGGTTGCTACGTGTCAATGCCAGTTTATGCCTTGCTGCCATGCCGTCAGTTGCTATGCGTCAGGGTCAGTACATGCCTGGGTCGCCCGGTACGTCAGTGACTAAGTCAATAGTAACTATTTTGTTGTCACGTTGGAGTGCTAGAGACTCGGAAGGCGCGCGAAACGCAAAAAGAAACGGAGAGGACTCGAAAGCACTTCGATCTACAAGACAGCAACGGCAGGAGAACCCTCGCAGCATCCACGCAACTTTTTGCGCGCAAGAGCACATCGACGCGCTCTCTTCGGTCCAGTCACATCCGGATTGCCAAAGATGCTCTCTTAAACTCCAATGGAACGTTGACCTTCAGTGAAACTATGTT
This sequence comes from Diplonema papillatum, assembly GCA_030068145.1. NCBI lineage: Eukaryota > Euglenozoa > Diplonemea > Diplonemida > Diplonemidae > Diplonema > Diplonema papillatum. Next base: position 50,323 of record JAPJBO010000460.1, on the reverse strand, counting down.
TCACGAGGGGAGTATTACGCCATCTCCCCGAAAGCGACCTTCTTTTTGCGGCGGCGGTGGCCACGTACACTTATACCCGTCGAAGGGATTACAGGGATTACAATGAACCCCGATTCAGAAGAACACGGTCGTGAGCGGCCAGTAGTTTACTGGTTTTTGCTTCGTATCACGGTAACTTCACGGAGCCACGGTTCACCTTCGATCTATGTAGCATTCCGGTCGAAAGGACCGGGTAAGAGGATTCTGATGCCCGTCAAGGGGTTGAGCACCATAGTCGAAAGAATCGCACGCACCCCAGCCTGGTGCGGACCGGCCGCCAGCGCCGCCGCCAGCTGACCTTCGAAGCTGCCCTGCGAAGGCGGCGGGGGAAACGACAGCGGAACGGCAGGAGCCGCCTGCGAGGCGTCGTCGTCGCATTCTTCCTTCACGTCCGCGCAGCCGCCGTCGCTCGCGCGGGAGGGCGGCCGCCTGAGGATCGGCTCGTCCGCGGAGTCGTCGGACAGCACTTCTTCCTTCACGAGCGGATAGAAGTCGACCGTCGCGACGGAAGCAACGTCGCTTCCCGCTTCCTCCGTCACGACGAGAGGCAGGGCATCCGCGGCAAGCATCTCCGGTGCGCCTACCGCCCGGTCGACCGCACGTGTAGGAGACGAGGTCTTTGGAGCTTGAAAAGCTGGCCGACCTCCGACAGCCGGCGGCGGCGGGTCTTTGAGGTGGACCACCTTTCCAGGCAGCGGGGCGGATGCTTGAGGAGGAGGCCCCCTGCCGCCCCCGCCTTTTGCAGAGAGTGAGTTCGCTTGAGAGCCCGGGAGATTGGTGTTGCCCACGCCTCTGGGCTGCTGGACGTCGCCGCGGCTGTCCTTCGCGGGCTGTCCGTTGCCGCGTGTCGGGCGGAGCCCGCGGGCGTCGACCTCCTCTTGCCGAAGACCGGTCTGCGCACGCAGTAGTGGGGCCGCGTTTCGGTCAAGGCCGAGGGATGATGACGGTGAGCCGACGCGCGAACCGTCGGTGCTGGCTTGAGGATTCGAACCGGAACCCCCGGCATTGGCGTCTTGAGGGCTTGCGCCAGAATTCTCCGCGCCCGGTCGAGGGCTTGAACCAGGGCCCGCGTCGAGGGTAACTGGCTTGGACATCGGCCCAGAACCACCCCCGCGCTGCGACGTTCCGACCCCTGGTGGGGAAACCGAAAGGAGGGCGCCCTGCCCGTCGCCGCCCCGCGGCGCCACCGGCGGCCTCGGCAGCCGGCGCGCGGCGCCGGGCGGCTTTGCCGGGCCCGGCGCCGGGAACGCGCCGCGGAGGACGGCCAGGCGGTCGTTGACCTCGGTGAGGAACTGCGTGGCGGAGGCCTGCGGGGGGGGAGGCCCCGGGCGCGGGTCCGTCTCGCCGCCGCTGCTCTCGCGCTCGTCGGTGTCCGTGCCTTCGGTCGACGGCGTCTCCGGGCGCTTGCCGCGCTCCGCGGACGCGTTGAACGCCGCGAGCGACCCCCGGACGTCCCCAAACAGCCCCGGTTCGAGCTCCTCCGCCCGCCGGCCCCCAGCCACCCGCTTCCGCTCCCTCTCCCTCTCCGCCACGACGTGCGCCCGCTGCAGCACGGCGGCGCCCCCGTCCCCCTGGCTCTCGTCCGCCCGCTTCCGCTTTTCCCCCCCACCCGCCCGGACGGCACCCTTCTCGCCGCTGCCGCCACCCTTCGCTCCGCCCGTCTGGGACTCCGACGGCTCGGCGGTGGTGTCCAGCGGTGGTCTGGATCCGGGGGAGAGTCGTGCTCCATTGCTCTCTGTCCGCGCCCGCTTGCCCGGGGGCGCATCGTCTCTGGGGCCGCTGGCGTCGACGTTCGCCGCTTGCGGAGAGGCGCGACGGCGGTCGCTGCTTTTCCGCTTGATGAACGCCCCGGCGCGCACCCGGACCAACCCGTCCCACTCCAGCTCCTGCTGGACGGATCCGCCGCCGGCGCCCGCGTCGTGGGCCTTAGTGGGCGGTGCCTTCGGTGCGCTCGGCTCGGCCAGTTCTTCTTCTTTTTCGGTGTCGGAACTGCTTCTGGACGGGCGTCTTGCAGGCGCTGACGCTGGCTCGGCGGGTGTGCTTTCACTGAGTCCCTCTGGATTCCCCTTACCGGGTTTTGCTCCATGTTGCTCCGAGGACTTCTTTGCGGTTGCTGTCTTGGTTGCTGTCTTCGTGGACTCCTTCTCGGCACCTTCGTCTTGAGCCTCGCACGGACTGTCTCTGTTTCCCGATGACGGCTTCGCTTGTTTCGAAGACTGCTTGCCGGTCGCTTTTTTGGGTGTCGCCTTTGTGGACCCCTTCTTGCCACGTGTCTGAGCATGCGTGTCCTCCTTCTCCACTGTGGCGTCGCTGCTTTCCGACGACGAAGACGATGGTTGCCTCGAGGACTTCTTCGCCGGTGCCTTCTTTGTGGCTCTCTTCGACTTGTGCGCGGTGTCATCTTTTTCGCCGCCGCTCTCCGAAGGCGACGACGACGGTCGCTTCGACGATTTCTTTGCGGGCGCCTTCTTCGCGCCTCTCTTGCTGCTGCCGGCTGGCCCTGCCGGTATCGCGTTGAGGGAGGGCGGCGCGTGCTGGGCCGAGAGGACGTTGATAGTCGGGGCCGGCTTGATGACCTCCGACGCGGGCAGCGTCCACCTGGGCGCCTGCACGCGGAACCGTTGGGCCGGGTGGTGCTTTTGGTGGAAGACGGGCAGGATCCACGCGAGCGCGTTCGTCACCGTGTGGGACAGCGCGCGCAGCCCGTGCGGGGCCTGCGTGTGCAAGCCGTGGTCCGGGTACCGCAGGGACAGGTACCGCTGGTACGCTGCGACGGTGCTCCCGAGCGTCGCCACTGTGAAGGACGCCGACGCAAGCAGGGTGTCCAGCCGGGTCAAGTGCTTCCGCTGTCTGACGACCGCTGGGGATATGCTGGACAGGACGCAGTGCTCGTCGCTCGCGTCGAGATACTGCGCGATGAGTCGCGCGTCCGTCGGTTCGTCACTGACCCCGGTCTGGGGGGTGATCGGAGAGGGATTCCGAGTGGTTTTGAGCGAGGCTGCGTGCCGCAGGTACGCTTCGACGACGGGGAACGACACCGTGCTGGACAGAATGGTGCGGGCGTCGTCCAGGTGGCAGCTGGGGAGGGTGGCGAGGACGTGGTCGAAAAACGGGTAGCCGCCTTTGAACAGGGGATACGCGTCGAATTCGCTCAGGCCGCGCGCCATGCGGCGCAGCGCCGCTGCGCGCCTGCCGGCCTCACCCGCGGTGTCCGCCGCCGCGGGGCCGAGGGCAGCGAGCTTCTCGGCGACCTCGAGCAGGTCCCACTTCCACTCGGCCGGCAGGCTGCAGTCTCGCCGCTCCGTCTCGCACGTTGCGCACACCCAGTCGCCGTCATTCTCACCCACCAAGCACGCGGCGTGCGCCCTCCCTTCGCAGCCCCACACGCCCAGGCACTCGATGTCCGCCCCGACCCCCGAACACAGCGCGCACTCGGGCATCAACTGGCGGCAACTGATTCGCGGCTCGCCCCCGGTGCCATTCACATTTCTGTCGCGCTCTCCACCCTCACCTACGCGCAACGAGCAGGAGAAATTCCAGAGAGAACGCAGCACACACTTGCAAAACCCAATTTCACCCTTTACGTGTTCACGAGGAACGGCGACCACACATGTGTCCGGTTGAAACCAGGCGCACCCTGTCACATCCCGTTCTGCTGTCCGCCCTCGTATGAAAAGGTCGTCCTCCTGCGGGCAACAGCGCGTGCGTTTGCGTCTTTTGTTTGCAACCAACGCCGAGGGAACCCCCTCCTCGAAGAATGAGCTGCCCACAGTAGTTTGCCTGCTACCCTGCGCCGTTCCAACTTGGATGTGAGCCGCCGTGAGTGGTCCCATGAAACTGATGTGCCCTGAGTGGCGTTCCTCATTTTCCTCTAGATCCGATCGCACAACCTGAGAAACAGAGGAAAATGCTAGAGGATTGATGGACGTGGTACACACAGAGAAAGTACATGCGGCAAGGAAGCTAGACACAGAACGATTCTATCGGCTGCTTCGGAGGCCCGCGCGGCGGTGTGGGAGCTAACGTCGCCGGTTTCCTCGCACAAAAAAAAAAAGCCGCAGCGCGCCCGCAAAAAAGCGGCCTTATAGTTGAGCGGCAAAGGGAGGCATTGGGAACGTAAGCGTCCCAGGCTACCGCGAGCTTGGGGACTCGGCAACAGGACTATAGCCCGCTGCAGAGCTTTGTGTTGGAGCAAGGCTTATGTTTGCATTGTTTGAGGGGGGTGTCGCTGCAGAACGGTGCGAGCAGTCGCCACCCTGTCTATGATACGCGGGATATGTCGCAGGATGCCTGGACAGCCCGGTAGACAGTGTCCGGGGGCCGCGAGAACTCAGAGCTTCCCTGAGGATTAGCGTGCAACGAATGTCCAACAGCGAACTTCGCAGTGCGGTTGGTTGAATAAGGCTAATGTGCTAGTGAAGGCGTGCTTCCACTAGCACATTTCCGCCTAGGCCTTGACCAGGACGCGCTATTTGGACGAAACACGTAGCAAACACTCCGTAGAGATGGCGGTATGCATGCAAGGGGCAAGAACTGGAGTGTCTCGAAAGCTGTTTCACGAGGAAGGTGCAGGTGAGCCCCTCCAGAGAAAGCCCGGTCTTGCTAGCCCGAATCGCTGGGTCGCGTCCGCCTCCTTCGTGTGGTTGCCTGGTCTTGTAACTCCTTGGTGCGCCCTCAGGTTCGCTTGCTGCGGGTTCCCTTCCTCTTCTTGTCCTGCCGTGCCATCGCTCAGACAGCACCGAAACGTTTCAAATACTGCGGCCCACACCGAACGGAGCGGGATCCGCGGCCTCTGCCATCCCCGCTGATAGACTGTGATACACCACCGTACACGATGGAGGGCAGTGGCGGGCACTTTTAATGGCTTCTACCGGCAATGCGATGCGGTTCCAGGAAATAGGGATGAACCGGCTTGGTGCTACCTGGGGCTGATCGCGATTTCAGTGCCGCACGTCGAGCAGTCGACGACGGAGCCAGAAGGCGCGCCGAGGGCACTGCGGCAGCAGCCGCATTGGACGGGGCGGAGGTCAGCGGTTGCGCTCCGGTCGGGCGTCTGCTGGTACGAGTGCGGGGACGACCGGCTTCGGTGGACGCCGGGAGCGACGGCCTGCGGCTGCTGGCTTGTGGTTGCCTGGTCTTCTAACTCCTTGGTACGCCATTGGATTCGCTCGCTGTGCGGGTTCCCTTCCTCTTCTTGCCCTGCCGTGTCCATCGCTCAGACAGCACCGAAACGTTTCAACGGCGAGAAAATGCTGTGGCGCACACTGAACGGAGCGGGATCCGCGGCCTCTGTCTTCAAGCGGTCCATCCCCGCCTGATAGACTGTGATACACCACCGTACACGATGGAGGGCAGTGGCGGGCACTTCTAATGCTTCAACCGGCAATGCGATGCGGTTCCAGGAAATAGGGATGAACCGGCTTGGTGCTACCTGGGGCTCATCGTGCGCTCGAAGGTGGGGATCGCGATTTCGGTGCCGCACGTCGGGCAGTCGACGACGGAGCCAGAAGGCGCGACGAGGGCACTGCGGCAGCAGCCGCACTGGACGGGGCGGAGGTCAGCGGTTGCGCTCCGGTCGGGCGCCTGCTGGTACGAGTGCGGGGACGACCGGGCTTCGATGGACGCCGGGAGCGACGGCCTGCGGTTGTCCTGGCGCCTTGGAGACCCGCACGCGGGGTTCGTGCACCGAGGAAACACGTCTTTGTTCCCGTGGCCGCACACGCGGCAGGCCCAGAGGTCTCCCAGGTCGCCGACCATGTGCAACCGCTCCTCGAGGGACTTTATCATGTGCTCCCTCTCTTCGAGCACCTTCGTGGCGCTGGTCAGCAGCTTTCGCAGGCCGCCGCAAGTTCTGCAGTTGTCATTCACGCTCTGCTGGCCGTAGCTCGTGAGTCGCGTGGCGCGCAGGGCGTTCTTCAGCGCGGCGTTCTCGAGCTCCAGCACTTTGCATCGCGACTTGTAATACTCCGGAGACGCGTCGTCCAGAGCTGGGGCCTCACACACCATCGCAGAGAAACTCGCCCTCCACCTCCCTCCTTTCCGAAGCCCTAGCGTGTTGGTATTACAGCTTTTCTTTTTGTCGTTCACGCATTAACCACTTGAGGACGGAAGGGGGGGACTTTATTTGAGAATAAGGGCGGGCTCCCTGGCAAAGCTCAGGTATCGTTGAGAGTTCGGAGCAGGATTTCTAGCGTTATTTGTGGATTAGAAGGTCGGTATTTTAAAGTCTCCGGTTGACCGTAGAGGCTTGGGTTTCTGTCCGATGAACGACGCATTTCAAAGATTTGTGTCAGATCTTTCCAATGAAGCAAACGGCGACCACTTTCGACCATTCGTTGGTCTCTCACCCGCGAACTTGACACCCGCGAACTTTCTTGACCTAACTATCACTATTCCGGTAGTTCGCCTCTCAGTGGTTGAACAGGGTATTGTTATGCATCCGGGGGGCACTAGCAAAAGGAGAGCAACTTCCGGCCAAAGAAAGACTGATGTGTTGTGAGCTGGGTGACTGCGGCACTGCCTTGGGCACTGGGCGGCTACGCGATGGGCAGAAGCTGTGGAGTCCCAGCGTGAAGGGTGCTTCGAAATGCGGCTGGCAAGGGTGCTACCCCTGCCTCCGCCAGTGTTTCAAATGGGCTTCCACTCTCGCGGCTCTCTCAACAACTCTGCAGTGGCTATTTCTAGCAAGATTGAAGAGGCGGAATGCGAAAATTGCGTGGGAACCCCTACACATCTGTCGACAGGAAAGTGTGGAGTGGAGACAGACGAACTACCGTACACGAGCCGCAAGAATGCTCGCGATACACTGCGTCCGCATCGAACGCTCTGCGGGGTTGTCTATCCTTCAACCAAGCTCTTCACACGAATGAACGATTGGTGACCGCCGCACCAACGGCGCGTTTGGCTGGCGGAGCCGAAGTCGAGAACCCACTTTTATTGGTTCCGCCAGCTCGTGTGAGCCAGAGCGCGCCGAATATTGCGCGTATAGGGGACACGCTCTTCTCCGGAGCTTCTCCTTTGCCACGGCCTCATTCCCCCCGTATTCAAATGCACAGCTAGCGCTCCAAGATCGGGACCACGAACAACACGTGTGCCAGCATGTGCCCGCTGCCAGGAATGGCCGAGTGTGTGCTAAGCCAGGAGGGCCGCGAACAACCCATCCAGCATCTTCTTCTTGTTCACCCGAGGTTGGCTGTCACAACAGGGAGAACTCGACGCCGGGTAGCCGGCGTTGGCGTAGGTACGGTTGACGAGGTCGTCGAACGACCTGAGCGGGCGCACGCCGCTTGTATGCATGCGATTGAGCAGTCGAGTGACCGATCGGATCGACGCGGTCGAGGCATACATCTCGAGCAGCTCCTTGTACATGAAGACAGTGTCGCCCCGCGTAAACCCGAGCTCCGAAAGGCCGGCTTCAAAGACGCCTTCGGCTTCGCGGTAGTGGCTGTCGTTGAAGTGCACGACGCGCTGGGCCTCGGCGCGGATCACCAGAGAGAAGGTGACCGCGTCGGGGCGGATGCCCTGCAACTTCGTCGCCGCCTCCAGCACGGCGTGCAGTCGTTCGTGGTTCTGCCCCGCCGAATGGCACTTCATGACCGCGTTGAGCCCCTTCGTCGACGTCGCTATGATCCGGGGCAACGTGCTGTCGCTGCCTCCTTCCGCAGCCCACCCCCCGCAGTCTTCGTGCTGTGCTTCGTCAAGGGCCTTGACGATCCTCGACCAGATGTCCGGGGCGGTTGCGCCTTCGGCCTCCTGCTCCCGCTCCCGCATTTCGGCCAGCAGCGCGCTGCACGTGTCGGACGGGTTTTTCGCGGTGGTGCCGATGACGTGGAGCAGGGAGAAGTACGTCATGCAGCTGGGCCGGATGCGCGCGGCGCCCATCGCGCGGACCACCGACGCGGCCTCCGGCAGCGACGCAGCCGCGCCCGCCATGGCGTCGTGCGCCTTCGCATCGAGACGGGCCGATTGCGACTTGCCCTTGAGCAGCTGGACGCACCGAGCCGCGTCTGCATGCTCGGCCAGCTTCGCGTACAGCACCACCAGCCTGGTCAGCACGGGGACTGTGTACGCCGTTCCCGAGGCGACCATCCTGTTTTCGAGCTTCCTCAGAAACTCGAAGTCCGCCCTCCGGAACACCCCGCGCAAGATGCACGCCTGCAGGACGGCGCCGGGGATCGCGACTCCGTTGTCGGCCGCTTCGGCCCACGCGCGCTCGAAGTAGATGGAGGCGCCGTTCTCGGCGAACGTGCGGAGCAGAGCCGAGTAACTCTGCACCCCGCAGCTGCCGCGGTGCGTCGCCCGCAGCGTCAGCACCGCGGTTATCACCGCCCGCCGGGCGGTCTCCGGAGTCACGAACTTGCTCGCCGCCGGTGTGCTCGCCGTGCGGGCCGCCGTCAGCAGCTTCTTCGCCAGCACCTCGTCCTTATCCACCTTCTCCGTGTGCTGCGCGCGCGGCGGCGCCCTCCTGCGTTCCCTCTCGTTGCCGAACCCCGTCCGCCGCAACTCCTTCAGCATCTCCGCACACTCCCGAACCTCAGCGGAGGCTGCGCGCTGCGCGGCCTGGCGGAGCATTACAACCCTGAAGTTACGTCCACCACCATCTGGTTCCACCGGGGTGCCCGCGCCCTAATTAACCAGTGTTTTGTGAGGTCCTTGCTCTTTTTGACCTTGAATCCGAACCCATTTCTTTGAAAGCCGGGACCCGTGGTGTGTAGTCGACGGTGTGCCTCTACACACGAGCAGGAACGAGAGGGTGTGCAAAGTGCATCAGAAGTGCACGCCTTGCAACCAGAGCAAGGTATCGGTGGCGGGATGCTGCGAGGCTTATCACAAGAGTGGGACGAAGCAGTAAAATACTGCGAGAGGCACCGGATGACGATCTGCGCGACGTGCGTGTCGGTTGCAGAGTTGGGGGGGGGGGGGGGGGGGGGGGGATTGCAAGAACGTGCTTGGAATGGGTATGTGCTCAACACCGCACTGGTCCGTGGGGGGGGGGGGGGCAATGTAGGCAAAAAAACGAATCCTGGAGCAAAAAAACAGCAAAAAAACAAAAAAAACAAAAAACAAAAAAACGCAAAAAAACAAAAAACAAGGCCCTCCTGGTGGACCCAAATACTCGTGCACACGCCCGGCCGAACCTTGCTACACTGCACCTAGGCCACCAAAAAACGCCCAGCTTTTCACATTCTGCCTGCCAAGCCCATTCAGCTACTGCTCAACAATCCTGATAGTTCTGCAGACTGCTTCAAAAGCTTCTGATAAGTACTCGAAATGCCACCTCACCAGACCGCTGGCCTGCATGTGGAAGACCCTGGCTCACCCGAGCCAGCAAGAGTGCACCAGCAGACCACCAGGGCAAAAAAACACAAACCTCCAGAGCAAAAAAACAGCAAAAAAACAAAAAAACAAAAAAACAAAAAAAAACAAAAAAACAGGTAGGGTGCCAACATTGGGGGGGGGGGCCGTTGTTGTTGGTGCTGGTTTTGTGGGATGAAGTAGGGGAAAGAAAATTTCTTTTTGCAGGGGTCTCCGCTGGCCTGGTAGTCCGTGCTACCTCCTTTCTTTTACACTCGTTCTCTTCTCTACTCACTACTGTACGTACTCTTTCGCTCTTTTTCTCTCTTTGGCTAGCCAAAACAAAAGACTTCTGCGACCGACACCACGAGCACATTCGCAATGAATGTGGCCCTGGGCCCCCCACGTGCATACATGTTGAGCAGGGGTTGCCATGTAGCCCGTATCGGTCTAAGTCAACACTGTTACTTTCATGGGATGTTCACCGGGGAAGGGTCCGACCTAACCGTTAGTCAACAGCAACGTCGAAAAGGGGGAGGGGGAAAGAAGATAGAAAATCGGTGGGGTTGACAAGCTCGTAAGTGGTTGTTTGTAGATCAGTACAACCTTAAACTACGCCTAGCACACGGCCAGGCGGTCTTTAACGAACCTCCAGTACATTAAACGCAAGTCGGCAGGTCGTCATCAGACGCGGCACGAAAAGCAAACGTCGCCGACGCAGCACTTCAGCAATGCGTCCTCTTATTTACAGTGGGCACCGTACCTGAACTCAGCCCCGCTAGGCCGAGATTCCGGCTGTTCCGCAGGGCATACATCACTCCCCGAAGTTGACGTACGTGCAGAGACGTTCGTGCACACGCAGGCCTCTGAGGCCCCGGAACAATCGACCGTCCTTGGTGCGGTCGGTGAAGCAGCGCTTGCAGCGCAGTTCCGGGGGGTCCTTGGGCTGTTCAGGTGGCTGGTCGTGTGCTGCCAAAGCGGCGTCGGGGGGCATGGGTTGGCAAGATTCCAGATTCGCGTCGGTACAGGGCGGACTAGAAGGTATCAGCGGGACCTGCGGTGGGACTGTTGTTGCCATCATAGTAGGTGATGGCAAGCGTTCGACCACCTCGTGGGACGCATTGGGGATTCGTACGTATGCGGCGAGGTATATGTCAGTCCAAGGAACGTTGTCGACGTGCAAGACTCGTTCGTCATCGAAAAGCGTCCATTGCATCCCTTGCAAGACGTATGTGACAAAATGGCCGCTTGTCGTATTTTGTCCCGTGTGTACAACCACCGCGGAAAGGCGTAGTGTGCCGTCCGGCAGTCGCAGGAGGAGCGGTAGGGAAGCGTCATTCCGTAGTCTCGCACCATCGCTTGCGTAAATGCCGAACTGCAACAGCAGGCACTCGGACGCCACATGCACGTTCATGGTCTCCACAACGGATCCAGCAGCTCCGCAGTCACACCTCCTCTCCGGATTCATAATTCCACGAACACAGAATGCGTCCTCCACCGGCCTTCCACGAGGGACTTGAAGACACCGTACCAGTTGATGACGGGTGGATGTGGCGCCACAGGTGATACATCGTGTTGTTGTCGTCATCGTGTTCTCCAGGCACGTCTGGAAAAGCCGCCAATCCGGACAAGCCTCCGTCGTCTCGTCCGGCCCTAGGGAGCTGTCTGTCCTATCCAGAATTGCAACCAAAGCCTCGTGCGCGTCGTGCTGTCGCGCATCGCAGAACATTGGGAGCATGGCGAGGATTGTTTCAGCCCCTATCCTTCGGCTGTCTTGGCTGAGCTGGCTCCTCCCCGAGCGCGAGCTTACCAGTAGGACGAAGTACGTCAAGAACTCCTTCAGGAACCCCCGGAAATTCAGAGGATTCTGCGCAAGACTGTAATACATGTTCTCGATCGGTTCCACACGCAACAAGAGCTGCAGTACCGCATTGAGAAAACAAGTATTCCCAAGGTTCGGGAGGCCGGCAGGCTCAAACGGTGACGGGTCGAACATGCGGGAGGGCCGTTGGATACAAATGACAGCTTGGCGGCCGACAGCGGGTGATGATTCCAGCATGTCAGGCACTGCATGGGACACGTCGCAGCGCCGTTTCGGTCCAGGCTGAGCAGCCTCATCGTCTCTGCGCTTGCGCTTTCCTTTAGTCGTCCCATCCTGGGGCACAAGATCACGACGCTGCTTCGGAGCCGCAGTGGAAGGCCGATCGGGCGTATCTCGTTCCGTTCGTGTGCCAGGTCGAGGACGGTCCCTGTATCTCACGAAGGCCTTCTCAGCGAGCAGCCTCTCGACCGCTTGGTCGATGGACTCCAAGTCGGGCATCTGCAGAATGCGTTCCACTTCATGTACGAGCCACACGAAGTGCGCACGGATCTTCTCGCAGTGATCACCGAACTTCGCTTCTGGGTACGTGTCTAGTAACCATTTACGAAACCCACTTTTTAAGACACTCTTGCGGTACCCCCGTCTCATGAGCTTCAGCACCGTGTTGTTCATCTCGGTTTTAAAGTCATGGAGGTTGTTCGCAATCCTGCCGTTACGCACAAGCGCTCCGATGAGGATACTCGACCCAAAGTTCGATGGAGCCGTGGAGAGCACGGATGTGTACGCCAAGGGCTGGTATCGGTATGCCTTCGCTTTGTCGAGGACTGACAGGCGCATGTATCTCCTCCCGGACATCTCGGAGACTTCATGTCGAATCCGAATACCGAGGAAAGTGGCGTCCCCAACCTTGGCGTTTGTCTGTTTGTACCTCATGTTGTACACAGATTCCGGTGGGGGTTTTGTGCCGAAACACAACAGATCGTCAATGAAGCGGCGTGTCAGGCTAAGCAATGCCGCACGTTGCGTGTCCCCGTCTTCCAAGAGTCGCATCATGTATTTTCGCTCTTTCGCATAGCAAAAGAGGTTGGCGATGTCCGGGGAAGCGTTCGCACCCATTGGGATGCCTAGCGTCTGCCTCATGAGAACCCTATTGACCAGAACATAGGTATTCACCAGGCAGAAAGACAAGAGGGTCTTGAGCTCCTGCGCCGAATACGCTGCTTCATGTGACCGTACCTCCGTGTTTACCTTAAAGGCGAAACAGCGCTTCTTACGAGTCGGCCCGTGTTGGCTCTTCGGACGTACTAATACGAGTCTTCCCGCGTCCACGTTCAAACGTGCAGCCTCCGCCGCGAAGGCCTCATTAATCGTGTCCGCAACCGCATTAAGAAGCTCCTCAAGCTCCAGCTGGTCATACATCGTTGTAAAGTCAAATGTACCAGCGTCCAGCTGCGCGAGTTCGTCCGCGTGTGTCTTCAGGAAGAAGGCCGTGTCGTCGCTCGACTCCGTGATCCAGAAGTACCGGTACCCAGTCGCGTTGAACCGAATGTCGTCTTCCCGCCGGAGGATGCTCATGATCGCCTTCAGCAAGCCGGTCAGGTCCAGTTGCGCGTCCGTCGTAGACGAGAACGTGGTCTTAGGGCGGGCGTCCCGTCCAGCATCGGCCGCCTCGGAGTCGGAGTCGACACAGTTCTTCCGCGAAACCCCAGCGATGTACCGCATGGACGTCACTTCCTTGTGCAGCTTCAGGGTGCCATATAGGTATGGGAGGACGTTCGATGAGTGTAATCCTTCCCGTCCGAGGTAGGCCTTGTGCCTCGCAATGACTTGTTGAGGCGTCTCTTCGCTCGGGGAGTAGTTCGTACTGTGATTGACCTTCGCGTGTAAGTCCTGGTTGTAAAATCTTTTACACACGAAGCCGAAATCATGCGAGCTCTTGTCCACGGGCAGGATCACGAGATGTTCCTGCAACTCCAACAGTTTTTTACGCGCTCCAGCCGTCAGCTCCGGATCGGCTCCCACCCGGGAGAGGTCAACCGTGGCTAGTATCTTCCTCCGTAGCATCCTTGCGAAGTGCGGAGGGGCGTCCTTGAATTGCTCCTCAACGAACTGGGTCACAGCTTTGTCGACCTCCCTGCAAACGGCTTCTTCCCCACCGTCCGGTCGGAACTTGCGACCCTTGTCAAAAAGCGAAATTAGCTCGCTCGACGTTTTGAGGAGGTGTGCCTGCCCGCACGCATGCCCTTGGATGTGGTATCCGTCTAGAAGGTAGCGTTGGCAAGGGCATTCACCAGGGGGAGGGGCCGGGGCAGCAGTTGTTTGTCGCGAAACATCCGTAAAGTTTGACAGAAGGACCCCGAGGGGAGGATTAAGCGACGTGGAAACCCTCGTGTTCACGAAGTCCGTTGAGTCCGCGAGCATTTCACGGAGTTCGGTATCGTGACGGAAAACGGCGGCTAGCTTCCTTTCATCCATCATCTTGCTCACCTGCCGTATGCAGAACCAAGGCGTTCGTGCTGCACTCTTTTTCTTCTTCGCAAGATGGTTGATCTCACTAAGCCTCGCCGTGAGCAGCTCGTCCAGGATTGCTACCTTCGGGTGCTGCAGGTGCTCAACCATGAACATTCGCACCCAGGTACGAACTCTGTAAACGCGGCTCTTCATCCACGGGTTCACGTCGTATGCCCGTAGGGTGTCCTCATCGAGTCCGAACATGTAATGCAGCTGCTTCCGGATGCCGAAGTATCGGCCTCGACTTTGGTCCACGTGGATCTGCCCATCCTTCACATGCACCCAGGCGTCTCCGCGCTCTCGAGGATTTTCCGGGGTAGACTGCCCGCTGTCCGGTTTGCCCTTGAACGACGGAGCAGATCGCGGCTTCTTACCTCGCTTGTTAAAGCCGCTTGCAGTACTAACCATATTGAACTGCGGCTTTAGCCTCGCGATGAAAGCCATTTCTATCGGCTCGGCAACTTTGTCGAAGTTACCCCCAGCCGCATAGAACGCTTCTGGGACGTCGTAGAGGATGAACGCGTAAGGCGGCGAGGGGAGGTTCTGCAAGTGTCGCTTGAACCTGTCCTGCTTGGTGTTCCGGCCAGACCAATGCTTTGTAACCCGCTCCTGCATCGTCTTGCTCGTCTTGCCGATGTACAGCAGGTTGGCGTGGGCATCAACTAGTCCGTAGATGAGACCCGTAGCGCGGTAGTTGCTCGCGTCTGCCGGGCGCTGGAGTCTCATCGTCGCGAACGTGTCGTCTAGAAGCCTGCGATACCTCTTCTGGAACCGGGCCGTAAACAGCTCGCCCTGGGGGGGGGGGGGGGGGGGGGGGCTAATTTATTCCGGGGTGGCTTTTTTTCCGACTTTTTTTCCGACTTTTTTGAAAATTTGTTCCGGGAGGTGAAAATTTGTTCCGGGAAGTGAAAATTTGTTCCGGAAAGTGAAAATTTGTTCCGGGGTGGGCTTTTTTTCTGACTAATTTGTTCCGGGAACTGAAAATTTGTTCCGGGGTGGGCTTTTTTTCTGACTAATTTGTTCCTGGGTGAGTTTTTTTTCATTTCTGGGCTAAGAATGGCTGACACGATCAGTGAGCATCCCAGAAAAAAAACTCACCCCGGAACAAATTTTCACTTCCCGGAACAAATTTTCTTCCCGGAACAAATTTTCAGTTCCGGAACAAATTTTCACTTCCCGGAACAAATTTTCACTTCCCGGAACAAATTTTCAGTTTCGGAACAAATTTCACCTAATTTCACGGGACCCGGACCGAACCCAGAACTGGGGAGGACTGGGCTGACAACCCAAGGTGGCAACAAACGGAATCTGCACTCCACATTACATCACGCAAGAATGGCTGATTCCTTCCTGAAGTCATCGACTGTCTTTGTGCCCACAGGAAGCGCGAACTGAACGCAAGGACCTTCCAGATGTGGAACACTGTACGGAGAGAAGACCACGCAACGGAGCAGGCGCCCACAAGTAGTTTCTAACAGGACTAATCCCTCACACCGAAGTGATCATGAGTTGCCTTAACGAAACGAACCTTGTGGAGCTGAACTCAGGCTGATAGGTGGGCCTTCTACAACGTTAGCACCGGTCAGCAAGTAAACGTATCCGACCCCTGGCACAGAAGGCACGCGGTGGCTATCGGTAAACTGCATCGCGCACTCAGACAGACTTAACAGCATGTACTTGGAACCCCTTCCCACGGTCAGTAACTTGGACGACAATTACACTGGACGAACGCAGGAAATGACGAATATCCTCGAGGCTGTCGTAAATTCTCTTCTCAAAAAATATTAAAATACATAGGGTCAAAAGGGCACCCCCCCGAAAAAAAAAAAAAGACGCCAGATACGCAAACTCTTTCGAACGCTGCACACGGGTATCCTTCAAGTGACCTCTAACTATCTGTTGCATACGCGTATCCGGATCTGAAAGCCGAAGACTTTGTAACACTTTACCGCAACCGAAGTCGCGAACCGGGTTCGGCTTGCACTGCAAAAGCAGCATAATTGTGTCTGAGAAATTGCGCCCGAGGGCGGAAATCCGCCACCCGCCATTCGGCTAGAGTGCAAGAACACAATTGCGAAGCGTACTACAAACGGATAGTGTTACATAGGCGAACGAATCATGCGAGAACCTATGGAGGGGCCCCTCGACAGCTTTCAGAACACGGCATAGTAAGTCAAGAGTCGGATAAGCGAGTGTGCACATTCTACTCCCGTTTGATCTGCATTTTCCACCTTTCCCCCCTTTCTTTGATCTGCTGTATTTGAAAAACGTTATCGCATGCGGGTAAGCGGGGTTTGCGGGTTAGGGTTTGCGGGGTTTGCGGGGTTTGCGGGTTAGGGTATGCGGGTTAGGGTACGCGGGGTTGCGGGTTCGGGTATGCGGGTTTGCGAGGTTAGGGTATGCGGGTTTGGGTATGCGGGTTTGCGGGGTTTGGGTTAGGGTTTGCGGGTTAGGGTACGCGGGTTTGCGGGTTCGGGTATGCGGGTTTGCGAGGTTAGGGTATGCGGGTTTGCGGGTTAGGGTATGCGGGTTTGGGTATGCGGGTTTGCGGGGTTTGCGGGTATGCGGGTTGCGGGTTGCGGGTTTGCGGGTTTGGGTTCGGGTTTGCGGGGTTTGGGTATGCGGGTTTGCGGGTTCGGGTATGCGGGGGGGTTCGGGTATGCGTACCTTACACAAAAATTGTAAAAATCACACACAAATGGTGAAAATCTGGAAAATTTGGCAAACCCCAAATTTTCAGTTTCCGGAACAAATTTTCACTTCCCGGAATAAATTTTCACTTCCCGGAACAAATTTTCACTTCCCGGAATAAATTTTCACTTCCCGGAACAAATTTTCACTTCCCGGAACAAATTTTCACTTCCCGGAATAAATTTTCACTTCCCGGAACAAATTAGTCGGAAAAAAAGCCTGGAAAAAAGCTCACCCAGGAATAAATTAGCTCGACCCGGGGGGGGGGGGGGGGGGGGGCAAGGATGGCAATAATAAAATACACTTGTATTTTATTCGTTGTATTTTATTGTATTTTATTGTATTTTATTCTGGAGAATTTGTATTTAATACAAGTCTGTATTTGGAATCCCATTTGCCTGTAGTTGACATGTCTTTATTTTGCCTGTATCCACCTCGTCCAGACGAAAATATCGGGAAATTTCAGGAGAAATTCGGGGAGTTTCGGGGTATTTCCTTTGCGGCGTAAGGACTCGCCATCATCGAAGACAGAGACGTGCACTCCGCGGCGGGCAGAGGTGCAAGATAAGGTACCAGTGACGAAGAGAGGTGGCACGAAGAGGTTGTCACGAAAGTAGTCCTAACCACCAGGACCAGGGGCAGTGAAGGTCGAAGACGGCAATTCGAGCGAGGAGTAAGGTTGATAACCAAAATGAGAGGCACGATGGCCATCCTGAAAGCAGGGTTGCAGGATGATGCTGGGCGAGGATAACGTCGCTATGGCGACTGGGACAGAGAGATAACGCAAGTCCACCCACCTGCATAAGGTCGTCGACTGACCTTTCCCGAGACGAGTTGGAATGCGGGTACCATCTTTCCGGAGATTTCCGGTTCCTCCCGTACTCTACAACTCCCCACATAAGTGAACGTGGACTCCGAAGTGTGACACTGGGTGCACGAATTCAGAATTCCGTGACGCAGAGAGGGTGTTCAGCTTCATGGGGTGAAAAGCGCCTTCTTGGCGAGAGTCCACGCCACCACAAATATGGGCAGGTCTTGACGAGTTAGTTGCCGATATCGACCGGAAAAACAAAGCTGCCGAGGAAACTAAGAAGCGCGAGGAAAAGCAGGCTGAAGCCAAGGAAAAAGTCGTAGATGTAGTCGAGAATCAGGGATCATTTAGAGTCACACACACAAAGACATGTCAAAAACATCAACCACAAGGCAGCTGCACTGTAGCCTACAGGGTCTGTATTTTATTCTGTATTTAATTGTATTTTATTGTATTTTATTGTATTTTGTTATTGAACTTGTATTTAATTATTTGACCCTTGTATTATACCATCTTTGGGGGGGGATTGCAAGAACGTGCTTGGACCCGGGGGGAAAATCTTAGTTTCGTGTTCAGGCGCTACTTGCCTCTCATGTGTTTGATGCTAGCATCAAGTCTTCTTCGCGGAATGCAGAGTCTTATTTTCTGTTCTTTTCTTTCTTTCGTTGTCGACAACTTCTTTTTTCTCCTTCTACTTTCTTTGTGTCTGAAGAGGCCCTAACATATGTCCAAAAGCTGTTTCGAGCTGGCAGGTAGCACAAAATAACAACCAAATGACAAAAATACGTAAAAATAGGTTTTCCGGACAGGTTCTACAGTGGGAGTCGTACCCCCTACGGCCCCCCCCCCCCCCCCCCCCCCCCCCGCCGCCGGACGGTCCTGGCGCGTGATGGTGCGTTTTGGCAGGTTTCATCATTGCTGGGGGCTTGGCAGCCCTGAGAAGCCCCCATGGACATGTGCCGAACACCAGAAAGGTCCAAATACCACCCCAGGCCCAGGCCCGACCTCAGGACCCCCAGGAAACACGTACAAAAGCACGAAGAATACATCCAAACCCACTAAAAATACACTAAAAATACAGCCAGACCACTAAAAATACACTAAAAATACACACAAAAACACTAAGATACAAGCGGGACCACCAGATATAGACGCAAAAATACCGGAAATACAAGCAAACACACTAGTAAAACTAAGAAAACAACCCTTTTGCAGGTAAATTCACGAAAAAAGAGATAAAACCCCACCTTATCCCGTGCCCCAGTTGTCCGGAGCCGTGCGCTGCCTGTGTTCCGGTGGGACATTCTTTTGCAAGGCTGGCACAACGAAAGCGAGTGTTCTGCAAGCCCACAAGGGATGAGTACGAGGCGTTGGTAGGCGAATGGGATGGGACAGTTTCCCGTCGGGCGTGGGGGGGGATATGGTTGCAAAAAGTGGCGCGACGGTTGGCAAGGAGACTCTGTTTGTGGAGGGTGCAGGGTGCAGCGGAAAACACATGGTGTTTGAGTTGCTCCCTCATGCAAGCACCACGTGCTAAAAGCCTAGCACTCCTGCGATGCGCATTTCTGGAAGAAAGAACAGTCGGGGATCCGGAAGTACACCTACAGACCGTAAGAAGACGAAGGTATCCAGGATCTACACCGGGATGTGACCCCTAAGTCGTCAGAGCACAAAGGATCATTCTTTGGGCGGACAGAGTATTTTCCTCACCTTTACCAGTATCGTTGGACAGGTGTGTGCTTCCAGCGCGCACTGGAACTTTCTTCAGCAGTCGTTCATGATGGTCTTTCGTGCTGCCGTACTTCTTTATCCACTTATCGACAGTGCGTGTGGGTCGCCCGCCTGGGCTCACCTCTTCGTCCGAGTCATACTGGAGCTTTCTTACAGTGGCAAGCCTTCTGAGATGAGAACACAGCCGGCAGTGCTGCAGACGGCACCCAGCAGCCCGCTGAGCTGCAAGACCGCAAAGGGAAGGGGCTGGAATGCCTGCAGTCTACAGTACAGGCTTTTTAGGGACTTCTGCGTACAATCTCAGCTGTTCCGCGTGCATTCTTGGTGTTTCCGCTTGTATTATTAGTGTTTCCGCGTGTATTTTTAGTGTTTCCATGTGTATTTTTAGTGTTTCCGCTGGCATTTTTCGTGTGCCTGGATGTATTATCAGTGATTTTGGAAGTGTTCCTCGCCGTTTCTGGGGCGCGGAAGGCCCCAGGAGAGGATTTATGGCCGTTCAGAGGTCTTGAACGCGTGTCCACGGGGGTTCCTGAGGTTTACCGAGCCAGCGGCATGGAAATGCGCCCGCCGCCCCGAGGGGGGGTCGGCTGCGTCAGCACCCCTCATAACACCTCAAAAACGACGGAAAAGGTACTGAAAAGTGCGGGGTGCCCTCAAGGACCCTCTCCAAGACATCCAAACTGTATTTCCAGGTGATTGGTGCCTGGAATAGCCATCCAAACGTCAAAAAATCTCAAAAATAGGTTTTCCGGACAGCCTCCCCACGGGGAGTCGTACCCCCTAGGGCTATGTAGGATGGAAACGTTGGAAACGTTTCCGTTTCCGTTTCCGTTTCCTTCTTTTTGGCGGTGGATGGAAACGCCGTTTCTTTTCAAAAGAAACGGCTGGTATGCCACTAGTATACTGGCTGAAGGTCCGACCGGAAATGTGTTCCGAACGGCGGACCCCGCCATCCAGTGGGAAACCATGGACAAGGAGGCTCCGAAAAAGAGGGAGGAAAGAAGCATAAGAGTTGCGACCGCGCAACCACACGCATCCGGTTGTGATGACTTTGAGGTCTGCAGCTCTTTATACCAATGGCTGTTGTGGCGACGATGCTCTGTTGATGCGAGGCCGTTGGCCAACGCGCTGAAGACGATCGGGAAAGCACATCCGCTTCCAATAATAGGCTATACAGATACGATCGTTCAGGACAGCGGGAGCACCGCCGCACCACAGGCTACAAGACCGGGGTTTTCAGCGGTGTAAGACAAAGAGGGAGTGCAAGCAGCATCAGGAGATGAGAAGGGCACACGTATGCCGGGGCAATGTTGAACCCGCCAGAAAAGCGATGGCCACGCAGTAACGTGTGTGTTAAACATCGATTGCCACAGTGCACCTGCCTACGACGACGGGTGGCAACCGTCACCGGAAGGGGCACCATCGGGCGGTGTTGTCGGAGCATAGACAGCGACGGCAGGAAGAACCCCACCGACAATGCAGAAGAGGACTGCAGATTCAAAAAGCCCCACTCGGCACGGCCGCCGATACAAGTAAACATGAGAACGTGGGTTGGAAGCAGCAGAGGACGAAGTGGTAGGCACAGAAGAGTGGAATCTGGTGTCAGAAAACCTCAGCATCCGCATGTGACGGCATTCTGCATCATTAGCTTGTGGTTTCCTATTTGCTCGTCTCAGATCGCCGACGAAAGAAAGCGGTGAGCATCAGCGACTGCTCTGCACAAACGAGACCGCGGCCGAGCCAAGTCGAAGAACAGCCCAGGAAGGGCCCTGAAGAGTCAAAGAGCCCGCCAGAAGACGGAGGAAGAGAAGTGCCCGTAGATCAAAAGAAGAAGGTGATCCCGCCCTCTGAAAGGAAAGCCAAAATTTGGCTGGAAACGGACACCCGACGGACACACAGAAGGACCCGCGAAGTGGTATCCTATAGGACCCTTCAGCATGAGGAGCCTTCCGGCGTTTCTTTTAAAAGAAACGGAAACGTTTCCGTTTCCGTTTCCGTTTCCATATTTCGAAAAAACTAAAAGAAACGGCGTTTCCATCCAACTTAGCCCTAGGGGGGGGGGGGGGGGGGGGTCGCACCACGGATCTGAAACCCCCGACATGAGAACTGCAGGGAGATACCGGACCTTGGCCTGGCCAGTGTTGCAAACGCGGCCGCCGCCCCCCACCAGGCACAGTGCCGCGGGAGACGCGACAGGCACAGTGCCGCGGGAGACGAGTGCCGCGGGAAACGCGAGGACTCGCCAGCGCCTGCCACACCCGGAGGTGACTCGAAGGATCCGGGGGGACCAGCGCCCCCAGGACGCCGCAGCAAGTGGCGAGACCGGCAGCCAACCACACCTCGAGCAGCACACCCGAAGATGCAGAATGCACCACGGGCGAGCGCCGGTCCCGTCAGTGTCCCCGTCACCAGCGGGGAAGACATCGCCAGCAAAACGAAGACGACGGACGACGACTCCGCAACGGAAGAAAAAGTCCAGCGCCACGCGTGAAATCGAAGGCAGGGGTCGCAGAAGCAGGCACACCGGCGCGGAAGGGAAGGATGCAAAGCGACCGCGCGAAGACGATGATTCGAATGAGTGCACACGCTGAACCACGACGCGGTACGATCGAAGAGGTAGTCATAGTGACTAATGCAGGCGATCGATACACAGATGTTCTGCATTCTAACCTCAAACTTTAGCGGTGGATCACGTTACACTGCCACATCAGGCCGGCTCATCTCTCAGAGCAGCAGTACAGATGTGCCTGGTGCTGTCGTTCACGGTATACTATGCAGTTCAGTGTCACATGCCACGCAATGCTTGGCGAGGTTCAAGTTCTTGACCGCTTCATGGATTAAGAAGCTGGTATGTTTGAGTCTCCGGTTGGCCGTTGAGGCAGGATGGGGCATCGTAGTTCGCTGACTTACGACAACCTTCCTAAAAGGCTCTTTGCTGGCTGCAGATAGGTGTGCCTGGTACCGTGAAATGATGAAGTCAGAAACATGCTGCATACGGCAACCAAACTTCGAGGAATGAAATAGGCGAAGAAAAAGAAACCGAAAAACAAATGAATGAAAGCAAGCAAATGCAGAACAGTAGATAGAAGAAGAAAAAAAGGACCCAAGAAAAACAAAAGAAAATGGAAGAAAAATAAACAAAGAGGGGGAGAAAACTAAAACAAAGGGGGGGGGGGGGGGGGGGGGGTTGGGTTGGGGGTTGGGTTGGGCTGGGTGAGGGTTTCAAAATGAAATAAGGAGGTGCAAGACCGTGTTTGGTATGGGACACGGTGAAGTCTAGCCTCGAGAAGCTGGAAATCTAGGGGCTGTGCCTGAGTCGCACCCGAATGAGCGGGTGGGACGCCCGCTGTTTTAACTCCTCCAGGTTCTGGGGCTGAAGCTCGTGCTCGACACCGTGTTGCTGTCAGACCGGGCGGCGACCCCAGGCGGCCGAGACAGGTTTGATTGCGGAGGCAGCGCCTTCGCCGTTCCAGCCGCCGCGTTTTCCTTTGTTGCCTTTCGCGCACTTGCTGATCACGCGCACTGAAAGGAGAGAGGCGGGGCGGTGGTCATGTTGTCTTTTCTTAGACCAGGCGTCCAGGGGATTAGTTTCTGTTGCAGATTTAGACCGACGGTCTAAATCTGCAAACCGGACTTGGCCGGGGAAAAAAAAAAATGTTCAAAAAACGGTGTTCAAAGTAAAATATAGGCGGGGGGTGTGGTGTTTAGCAGTGTGCTGAAGGTGCTGGAAGGCTGCTGAGCCTCCGCTGCTGAGACCCAGCCGCTGCCGTTCAATTGCGTTCAGCTGCGGGTCGGCAGCCACTGTGCTTCATTACCGGGCCAAGGTCCTGTTTGACAGTTTCACACGAGCTAAGAGTTGCCCACACATGATAAAGGGGGGGCGGAGGTATTTTTGCCCAAATTTTCCGCCGCGCCTTCGGCGCGATGTTGCTAAAAATAACGCTAAAAATGTTGTTGTAAGCACGGCGGTGCACACCAAAACCGTGGACCTATTATCGTAAGAATCATGGGAAAATAGGTCCCCAGGTCGCCCCCCTTCAGCTGCCTGACGAGACTGTCTGTTTACGATTTTGACTGTTTTTGGAGTGCGTCCCCCCACAGGGAACCCAGAAGCATTCGGAAAACCCCGAAAAGCTTGATCCAGGCTGGTGTACGTTGAAAAAACGCCCGCAGAAATTACTGACGGGGTGACCATAATTGACCCATGAAGGACCCATGAAGACCCCTCTTTTGCCGAACGAAGTTGTGGAGATGTGTAGGCTCTGCCCCAAGACGCCGTACATCGGCGAAAACGGCACTGAAACACCACCCAAAACCACCCCATAGTAACGGTCTAAATCTGCAAATCCTGGAAGCCTTCAAACTAATACCCTGCAGGCGTCCAGGGATTTTCCCCTTTAGTGAAAAAAAAAAAATTCACTAAAAAAAAAAAATTCCCAAAATGGGCTTGGTGAAAAAACTTTTTTCACTAAAGGGATTTTGCGTTGCTGGGTGTAGGTGGTCAGGGCGCGGGTTGTGGTGGACAGTGTGGGTGGGCGTGGGTGGTGGGCGCTGGTGGTGGAGTGGGTGCGTGTTGTGTGTGGTCGGGGCGTGGGTTGTGGGTGGTAAGGGCGCGGGTTGTGGTGGACAGTGTGGGTGGGCGTGGGTGGTGGGCTGGTGGTGAAGCATGAACCCTTTGTGATTTCTACTTACATCTTCTACTTACATCGTTCACGGCATCATGTGTAGCTGTTCTGCATGTTCTCTGAATCCGTTTCCTGCTTGATCTGAAGAGGAGCAAGAGGGTAGGGAGTGAGCTAGCACCCCAAACTTGAGTGGGGTGAAGGGCCAGAGGGACCCCCGCTTATGGGGCTACGAGGTCAACGACGCGTACCACACACAGACAGACACAGGCACGTGTCGACTGGCACCCACACCACACCACACCGGCAGAAAAACTTTTCTGCCGGAGTGAAATTTTTTTTCACCACGGGTTTGGCCCGAAACTGGTGAGTGGAAAAACCCCTGCAGGCGTCCCTCAAAAAAAAAAAAAAACGGACTGGAAAAAATGTGGGGGGGTCTGAATAGTGACGACGCACCAAAGGTCATGATGCAGATGATACGCCTTAAGTACGATGCCAGGCGGGCGAGTGCAACTAAGGTCTAGGTCCGCAGGTAGGTACAGCACTTGGGAACCTTCTGTTCTTTGTCAGGCAGCATCGTCGAGCATTTCCTTTCAAGCTGGCGCTTATGTAAAAACAAAACGAGGGATGAGGAAACAGCTGGCGTTTCGTGGCCAATGGTAACATATGACAGAGTACGTTTTGGTTGCAGCCCGGCAGCGGAAATGCCGTTTCGTACCTCCATGGTGGCACCGCAGCTTTTGGACACGGGCTGAAAAAGAGAGCATGGATCGTCTTGATCACTTTTCTCTGCGAGACTGGTTCTTTTTCTGTTGTTTACTTTTTGTGTGTGCGCGGTGCGTGTTGTGCGTCCGTTCGAAAGGTTTTGAATGAATGGAAAAGAAAAAGGATGCGTGGGTATTCTTCCTTGCTCTTTTTTTTTTTTTTTAGGTCCCGCCTGCGAGGAACTGAGCAAGTTTTTCTGATTAATGATAAAAAACGGGCGGGTGGTAGGGGGCGGAGGGCGGGTCACACAATCGGTTCGCCTTTTTTTCTGTTGCACGAGGAGACGCACGGCACGAACACGGCGTGCGCCTGCCACCCGGCAATACGGGAACGAAAACGGCTCTGTTGAGAGGCTTGCCAGGGCTGCAAAAGCGCACTAACTTCCGCAAGTCGTTCTTCGCTTTGTAAACAAGTGCAGCTGCCACGTAGCGGTCCACATCTTCGGGCCACTGTGTTCCGTCTGCGGGCGTGCTGCGCA
The DNA here is from genome assembly GCA_030068145.1 of Diplonema papillatum. Classification (NCBI taxonomy): domain Eukaryota; phylum Euglenozoa; class Diplonemea; order Diplonemida; family Diplonemidae; genus Diplonema; species Diplonema papillatum. Next base: position 25,559 of record JAPJBO010000460.1, on the reverse strand, counting down.
CGTCGTTTGGACAAGCATGGAAATGCAGGGACTGTCCGGGCAAAATGATGTATTGATAAAACTGTTTCTGGGGAGGGGGGAAGGGAAGCAGGGGGGGTCGGGGTTGGGGGTGAAAACGAGCCTGCGCGGTGGAGTCCAGCCTCAGAAGCACCCGCTTTTCGGGGTGTGGATGTACACGCGTTTTTGGTTGGAGCACCCGCTTTCGGGTGTGACTCGGGCACACCCTCTTTTAACTCTAGCTTCTGAGGCTGAAGACAAGGACCTCACCGTGTGTGGAGGCGCCGCGCACGGGATTTCGGCATCTTTTCCCCTCGGGAGAGTTGCTGGAAGCTGCGGAAAAGACAGGCGCTTCGTTTTGTTTGTGCGTGCCGGTTGATCGTTGTATACTAGTATCAGGTAAGGAATTCTGATCAACCACAAAACACGCTGCCGACGTCTTTTTAGCATGCACAATACATTGAAGGGTAACCCGCAAGATTGTTGGTACTAAAAAAAGGCTCGAAGCGGGTCTGTGACGCGAGGATTCCCTCGCGCAGTGAGGGAGTGCTGTGGCCTCCATGCGGCGAAGCAAAGGAGCGCGAGGACCCGACTCCTTTGCGTGGGCGCGCAAAAGTTGTTTGTTGGTTGTGCTGCCGTCAGTAAGCGTTCGTGGCCCCCTCGCCCCGCACTACGTCCTGGCGGCCGGCCACAGGCTCAACGAGAGGGTCAGGCCGAAACACCCCCCTCCCTTCAGGTGCGCGCTGCGAGCCTCGCCAACATTCGGATCGTTACAGAGTACCTTAAAAGCCGCAACAGAAGAAAACCCACGTCTGACTTCGTGTCGAGCAGGCATCTTTCAAGCCCGCATGATGGGATCCAGCCTCAGAAGCTGGAGTTGACGCTGGAGTTAAAAAATCGGGTGGAATTACCCGCGTTTTGGTTGCATCGCTCCCGCTTTTTCGGGTGTGACTCGGGCACGGGCACAGCCTCTTTAACTCGAGCTTCTGAGGCTGGACCTCACCGTGTGCTCGAGGCCGATGAAAAGGGGGGGGTCGGGTGAAAAGCGAAAGAAAACGAAAGAAAGGCAGAACCCAGAACGAGGAAAGAGTCCATGAGTGAAGCAAGGAGTGACTCGGGGGGTGGCGGGATGTAGGAAGAACCACGGGCTAGCGGTGGAATGAAGGAAGTCAGTAAGCAAGGATTGGTGCGAGATGCAAAAAGGAGGAAACGCGTGTGCGGGTGATCGAACGCCCTGGCACAAGCTCCACGTTATTTTTTTGCGCCGGGTTGGTTTCCTGGTGCTTTCAGCTTCAGTGGCCCCATTTTTGCGGGCAGCAGTCTTGCGCTGGTTTAAAGAGTCGCGTCGCAGGTTCTACGCAAGAAAATGGAAGCACTCCAGACATTTTAGACAAAGGGTGTTTGCTACTGAATCGGTAACGGCATGTTCGACCGAGAAAGAAAGCGAAATGGATGACGACTGTATCCTGTGCTGGCAGACGTATGACTGCAGTAGAGCATACAGTACGACATCGGTAACGGCATGTTCGACCGAGAAAGAAAGCGAAATGGATGACGACTGTATCCTGTGCTGGCAGACGTATGACTGCAGTAGAGCATACAGTACGACAAAATTCGCTAGACGCCGCGGCTCGCACGGTTGCCGCAGGCGGTACACGTTGAACGCCCACACCCAGCACTAAACGCAAATTAACCTGTGTTTCGTGCCGTGGTTGCAGCACATTCAACTGGCGCCCTGCTTATTCGGAAAAAGAAAAGAAGAAGAAGAAAAAAAACGAATCGTGATCCTGTTCAGGCCCCGCTCTGGGAAGTCACTTCGAGGCTGTATTTATTTGCTTGTTTCCGGACGTCTGGGTTCACTTTCTTTTTCCCCGTTTCCTCTCGTTTTTTTCTCTTGTGCCAGTTGCGTTTGGCTGCTCGGGGGGCGTTGAGCTTCATACTGTGTCCGATTCGCAGCGGTGTTTCGGCCCTTTCAGCCACGGACACATGAGGCGGACGAACGCGGGGCCTGGGTCTGCGGCAGGACAGCGAAGTGTGACGGCTATTCAGCTCTTGCCACGGTCCAGCCTCAGAAGCTGGAGTTAAAGAGGGTGTGCCCGAGTCACACCCGAAAAGCCGGTGTGCTACAACCAAAACGCGTGGAAATCCACACCCGAAAAGCGGGTATGACACCCGCTTTTTTCACTCCAGCTTTAACTCCAGCTTCTGAGACTCCGCCGTGTACGAAAGCACCCGTGCAAACGGGTTTGAGCAACCAGTTGAAAACGCGGGCAGCATGCGACTCGTTGGAACACACTGAGTAGTCTTCTTCGGTGGCGATCTGCACAGCACAGTAAACTCTGCAGAGCACAGTGGCAGTTGCCGTGGGCAGCACCTATGGTTGAAGTACCAAGGAGAAAAGAGTTGGGAAGTAACCCAGCCGGGGAATTGGGGGGAGGGGGGAGTGGGTCGGAAAATAGTGACACGGAAGCAAATGATAGTCAAAATGATAACCAGATTCTTTCTTTTTAGGGGAAGGGCGGGGGGGGTTGTTTTCGGGGAGGCGAGATCGGTATCGTGGATGCTTAGGACAAAACTGAAGAAAATGCGGGCGAAGAAAGTGGGACAAGACGGAATAAAAGAAGAAGGGAGAACCCTTGTTTAGGATGAGCCTGTTCACAAGGGCGTTGAAGTATGGCTAAAGATAAAGTGGTGTCACCTGAGGGGTATCTCAGGGCCGCCCACGTGATAAGCCGTTAAGCATTGAGGTCTTTTAAGTACATGAACCACATGGATTAGCATGCACTGTGCAGCCGTTAAGCAGCGGCTGCCGGCTTATCCCGTGACAATAAGGCTAAGCAGTACGAAGCGGCACTCGAAAGGCGCCAGAAGTGGGTTTCGGCTTCTTTGGCACCCTCTGAAGCAGAAGCCAACTGCAACAAGACAAAGATAAAAGAATGACGAAGGGAAAAGACAACTGAGAAAACAAAAGAGAAGGACAAAAAAAAAACCTTACCTGCGGGAAAGAAAACAGATGGGAAAAAGAAAAGGTGAAAAGAGACAAAGAAAAGGTGCATGAGCAAAAGTAAAGGAGAACTTTACTGTAGTGGGGCAGTACCGACCCGGTTTGCGCAGCTTTGACTGACAAAGCGGTGAACGACAAGGGTCCCAAGAATGGTCGCAACGAAACTCTCAGCGGGTTCTCTTGCGTGTTCAGCCAATGCGGACTGCCGGGGGTTCGTGCATAAAACTCTTTACTCCTGCGTCAGGGGGGGCTTTTGAAACAAACGCCAGGTGTGTGGCTCGCGTCCAGGGATGACCACACTGGCAGCAGCGTGGTGTGACGTCGACGCCTGCACGTCCACATGAAGATGCAACAACACTTTGATGTAGAGCTGAGCAGGCGGTACTGATCAGCGGACTACTAGACGTCAAGAGTAGCCGAAGTAGGTCATAGACGTAGTGTGCCGTTCTTTGCGATTGTTCCCCTACGACCTTGTGGCCTCCTGCAAGAATTTGAAGGGGAGGGGGAAAGGAAACGGAGCGAAGGAGCAAGACTACGGGTGCTGCGTGTGTGTGTTTCTCGTCTTGCCGGCGGCAGGTTAAAAACAAAAAAGAAAGGGGGGGGGAAGCTAGCAAGCAGTGGCTGACACCTGCGGTAGAACGGTACAGACTGACCGAAACTGGTGGGGGCTTTTTTTTTCTCTTCGTTTCGTTTCTCTATCCGCCGGTGCAGCGGGGTGACGGCACCCCTGCTTCGTTGAGGAGGCTAGGGCCCGTGAGCGGGCGAACTGGAAGGCGAGATGCGGGGGGTGGGGGGCGCGGGACTAGGAAGACGCCTATTCTTCGACGTCGTCGTCTTTGTTGTCGTCTTCATCTTCCGCTTGCTCTTCGTCCTCCTCTTCTTCGACCTCCATGCCGAGGATGCTGGTGAGTTGCTTCCGGATTTTCTCTGTGGGTGGTGATACGAATGTTCGAAGTATTTCGACCGAATTCAAAGCGGGATAAAGAGAGACACCACCTTCAATCCGGAAGCTTCTGCCCACGAAAGCTGAGCGGAATTCGGAGTACGTCTGCTCTGACACCGTGTGACGGCTCGGTACCTTGACGAGGGAACCCGCTGCCGCTCCCCCATAGTACTGACCTGTCAAGACGAGACAGCCTCGAAGGGCATCTCCGTTGATAGCTTTTCACTGTGGGCCCCGATTACGAGCGATCGATCGTCTCGGAGCATGTCAACGAAAATGCGTGAATTGTTGAAACTCTGGTGTTGCGCCTCGTTGCTAACGATGAACTTCCCCCTCCTATAGCTCCCCTCCGCGGATTCGGGGGAATTTAAACGGCGCATACCACAGATCTTCCTGCTCTTCTTTTTCGTCGACTCGAGTTCGTCGATGCAGTCGGAGACTTGTTGCGCGGTGACGGTTCCTTCTTCGACGAGGAACTCAATCATGACGCAAATAATCGGCTTGCCTTCTTCGCTGCCGTAGGATGGGTAGGACGGGAAGTTCGTCTTGTGGCAGATGGAGACGACGAAACTGATGATGAGGGCCACTTGGTCCTCGTCCTCCGCGACGAGACCCTTGTTCGCTTTCTTCCAAACATTCTCGATCAGCTCCTCGAAGAACTCCTCCACAGAATCGGCCAATCGCGCCTCGGGTTCTTGAGCGTCGAAGAGCGCCTTCAGACTCTTCATAGCGATCTGGAACATCTTCGTCTGCTCAACGTAGCACGTTTGAGCCGGGATAAGCTTGTCGATGGCTGTACAAAACGGGTGTTGGATGGTGGTGTGAACCTAAAAAGAATGGCACGAAATGAAGAAGTGGATGCGTTTTTGCGCTGAAGACGGAAGCTCAGAATGCTGCTTGTGCAATCCAATTTGAGCGGATGTCCCATTTCTGGGCTCCAAACAGTGACGTCCCGTGTTTCAAGCGTGCAGTCGGGAATTTGTGCGAGGCAGCAGAATTAGGGTACCGAGAGAATGGATTCAAAACCTGCGATGAGCAGGCCAGGAGAATCGACCTTCCCACCACTTTTGTGAGAAAAGCAATTTTTTGTAGATTCGCACCCGTCGCATGGCCTTCGGCTGCCCGTGGCCGTTCATTTCGCGACATCTGCAGCCCGGCTGACCGGGGAATTGGGCAGCTGCGGAACAGCGGACACCTATGCCCATCCAGGTGGATAGCGTCACCTCCTCGCATCTAATCAGCCGATTGCCAGTTGGATGCGGGCAACTGACCCTCTGGGTGCTTCCAGGTAACCTCAATCGGGAGTTTGTAAGTGAAGAATCAATCTCTAAAGCCGGCGTTGACTGTGGCCTGTCTTTGAAAGGGCTTCCGTGATGTTACTTTGATCAAACTCACGCTGAGCTGACTGCTAAACACTAACGGTCCCCCTCCCTTCCGAGAGACCTGACTAACTAGCGCCTTCACTAAACCAACCCATGGGAATTTTGACCATTTTCACCGTAAACGCCAAACTCACACACGAGGAAATTTGTCGGACACTTATTCAGAATTCCGTTCGTGAACTAGAGGAAAGAAGTCGATCAACCCCGGGATTTATGTACCCGTAGTCAATTTTGTCAGCTGACAGGGTATCAGTGTGTAATCCAATCCTTCGGGAATATGTTGATACCCGCAGGTACCGCTGGTGTAGGGTGCCACTACGGTGCTGACGAACACGTGACAAACTTGCAAGCGGCAAGACCTGAAATTTGTCGGACACATATGCAGAATTCCAGCGTTTATTGTGGTTTAGAGGTTCGGTGTTTTAGGGTCTCCGGTTGACCATTGAGGCTGTGAGGCGGGTAGTATGAAGGTCGTGCTGACGACGGAAGGCGCGATAAAACGACAGCCAGCGAATTCGCCAGTGGATGTTGCAGCTTTGAGCCAAGGCCGCTAGGCCGCAAAAAAACTAATGATAAATAGAGGTGCAAAAAAAAACGGGCTTGGCGGGTAAGAAGTCGTAGGGGTCCGGGCAGATGTGGGCGGCCGGGAAGGCTTCGGCGCAGGGGAGCCACGTAGGGCTGGACCGAGGGGGCTGGGAGCAGCACCGAGGCTTCTCTGGGGTCGGGCATTCTACGCAGGACCCTCCTCTTCCGGCCCCAATCCCTCTCCTGTGTCAGCATCCCGAGTGCTCAAGCCAAAGCGAACATCTCAGGGAATCATACGAACGTGGAGAGAGAAAGAGGCGGGTTTGGAAAGGTGCCGGCCAAAGATCAAGGGAGATTCCCCTGGAGATTCCGTCGCCAACGATTCTCAAATGCTAGTCTCCGCAGTGCATGCGATCGTGTACGAAAACAATTTGAAGAAAAAACCCCGCTGCGCGGGGCCAGAAAATATTTGCTCGTGACTGGATCGTGAGGTGGCAGAAGTCCCTCATGTCAAATCGCAAAAAACGCATTGTAGAGGGTGGGATAGCTCAGGAAATCGCAAGAATCGTCATCTGGAGGGTGGGATAGCTCGGGAAATTGCAAAAAACGCGTTCCAGAGGGTGGGATAGCTCGGGAAACTGCTAACGACAACAACGTGGACCTTGGCTTGTGTCTTAGTTTGGCTTGCACTCAAGTTGCCATGTTATTCGGCGTATTCCTGCGCCTCTTCGCCCGGGCGTCGGACCGACGCGTAAGCTGAATACACTGCGGTCCAAATCTGCAAACCTGCCAGCAGGTCCAAGCTAATACACTGGAATCAACCAGAAGTTCGTTTCCTGAGTTTTTGATCGTTCAGAACAATGGTCAAAGTGTTAGCCCATCCCAGTACATTGGTCTCGGTGAAGGTGAACGGAATGGTTGAGATACCTTCGAGGGCCCGCTCGTAGATCTTCGGTTGATCTTCGGAAATGCGGAGGAACACGGCGGAGCAAAGGAACCAGGCAAAGCCGCGAATCATCTCGGTCCGCTTGACGTGGCCGCTCTTTTCGTTCTCGGCCTTGGGCTGCTCGCCGATGAAGTCGAGGTAGTTGATGAGGAGCTCCCTGTCGCTCGGTTCCTTGAGACGCGAGATTTCGCGGACAATTTCGCGAACGGTGAGGGGCTGCACGTCCTGCTCGTCGACCATCGTCTTGAACTTTTCGAAGTCTTCGACCAGGATCTCTTGACGCGCCGCCTCGTCTTCTTCCATTAGTTCCCGCGCTCTGCTGGCCGCCTGTATTGGATGTTTCCTTCATTTTCGGTAAGGTGAACGCAACTCAGTCATGTTTGGAGGATGCTGACTCCGGCACTCTAGCTCGCACATCAACAGAGCAACCCCATTGGGTTACTACAACTAGGTTCCCAGGAAATATATTGCGGACTGCCGTTCCACATGCAGCACAGCCCACAGATGAGAGCTCAGGTGGTGTGTTTCGAGCCTGCGCTAACCGCATCGCACCTTATATGCTAAAACACATGATCTGCGCTGCGATAATTCCGACAGTATAGTGTACGAAGCATACCACATTCTTCAGCTCCTCGTTGAAATCCACGGGCGGCACGCGGTCTTTCTTCTCGTCTTCTTCCGGATCGGCGGTTTTCTTGTCCTTCTTCTCTTTCTTGTCCTTCTTTTCCTTCTTATCCTTCGGCTCGTTCCCCTTCTTCTTCTTCTTTTTCTCCTGGTCTTTCGGAGAAGAGTTGCCAAGGCCGCTGTACGCGCCGCCCTGTGATGAGTGTGCGGCTTCGAACAAACGTCACACCAGCGAACAGCAGAAGAAGTCACTGGACGCGTAAAACAGATCACAAAAAAGTCGAGAATCAGGTCGTACAAAGAACTGGCAGTTTGCTTGCAACGGAGTTGCAAGTGGAGCGGTGATTGAGATTCGAAATGCATCTCCATCACCTTTCAAAATCATATTCTTGCGAAAATTCGGGAAAATTGGATCCGTCAGAAATTAAAACGCCACCATTAAAGACAACATGAAGCCGCCATAATGATCGTCTATCCTGTAAAACAGTCTATCTGAATGCAGAACGTGGAAGGATTCTGACACTGAGAGGAACCTGAACGGGACTCTCTGTGCACCCTTCTTTTTCCAGAACAAGGTTGAGACAGGGCATCAGCTTGGTCTCCAGCCCATTTTCCAAATTTGGACCGCTAACGGCTTTTTGCGTTTTCACTGTTTTTCAGCAGTTTCTGCACTTAGGGGGCTCACCTGCCAGTGTTGCACGGGTACCTGCCACCTCTCGGGCCTCAACCTCTAGTGTCACGGTGTAGCAACAGCCAGGATTTGTCGACTGGAACCGCCGGTACCACAACATCTTGTCTTGTCTCTGAGTACAGTAGAAGAATGGAGTTACACACTACGCACTCTAACTAATGGTCGTAACTTGTGTGGCCCTCTAATGTAGTGTAGTGGTCATCTCCACTCAGCGTTCCTCAAATAATAATAATCAATTTTTCGGCTCGCGTAGCAAGCCGGGGAAAAAACGGTATGGTACACCAAATTTCCAGGCCCGAAGAAACGGTATTGTCCATCATGCACAGACATCCAAGCTAGCTTGCTCCCTCCTCCACCACCCTGTCGCAAGGGCAGCGCGAACAGAAGTTGCCTCACACCCGCCGACCCATTCGATGCATTGTATCCGCCGAATTCTTCGAAAGACCTGCAGCCCAGGAAATAGGCTCAATACAGCGCGACGCGACGTATCTTCACGACAAGGCTGGGCCCTGAGAGGCCCTCAGATTGCACATTGGCCACTCTGCCGGGGCTTGGTGGTGGTGGAGTCCCATATTTTATTTCTTTTTTTCTCGGCGGCCTTTCCAAATTTGGACTGACAGTCCAAATGTGGATAAGAAGCTAATGACTTGGTTGAGAGAGAGAGAGAGACGAGTTTAAAGTGCAGGGACCATCTCTCCGGGAGTATCCGGTCGCCCCACTACTGCCCCGTACTACTACGGCGGGCGTAAGTCGTTACGTCGTAGGCGCGGTGCAAGCCGCGGCCCTGTCACAGATGGCGATTGCACCGATGGTGGCACAGCCGGGGGCGTCGCGCACTGGCGGGCGAGACCGCCTGGCAGGCGTGTGTTGACACGTTGTGTCGCGGGCTTTCCTCCTTTTGGCAATCGCCCGCACAATGGCGGCGGCTAGCATGGCGGTTGATAAAGCCTCTCCTGACCAGACGAGATGAAGAGGAAGGCTGAGGCTTCTTGAAAGACCCATTAGGGCTCAGGTTCACCGATCCTGTCACCGAACGAATAGTAGTAAGCTTTTGAGAGAAATCTTTCGAGAGACGACAAAACATTTTAGACTGTTCCTTGTATTAAGCGGTCGACTTTTTACGTTGCCAAACTCAATCACATACCACCGAAACCTTAGCTTGCTGGCTGGACGTTTTCGTCGGTTGTCCCTTCGGCGGTTGCTTGTTGCTCTTTGCAGTCTTCTTCGCCTTGACCCAGCCAGCGTCGTCTTCGTCCTTCTTCTTTTTGTCCTGCTTCGACTTCGAGCTTTCCTTCGTGAGGGCGGTATGGATTTCGGCCGCTGCACCCCAGGCGTTGGATTCTCCAGTGAAGTTCGAGTGCTTCCCTCCTTCGAGTCTGTGCGGTACATTTTAGAGTGAAAGTTCGCTTGAAACTCAGGGGGTTTAGAGTCACCGGGTGACTATTGGCAATATGGGAAGATGTCGTTCATGCTTTGCGTGTACTTAAGGGTGGTGGTTGCACGAGGTAAGAGTATCGGTCTGTACCTTGTTGCTGATCGTTGGTGGTTACGGCCGTTGTCCATTTTGAATATGTGAGTGCTACAGTGTACACAGTCACCGGGTGACTATTGGCAATATCATGCAGGGTCAAAACCTTGTGTCTTTTTGAAAATGGCAAAAAAAAAAATTCCAGAAAAAAAATGGGTTTTTTGAATTTTAAAAGTTTGGAACAAACTCTGCAGTAATTTTTGAGGAAGTTGAGCAAATTTTTTTTTTTTCCGAAAAATTTTTTAGGGCTCCATCGGCCCCGCGGGAGCGTTTTAAAAAGACACAAGGTTTTGACCCTGCATGATATGGGAAGATGTCGTTCATGCTTTGCGTGTACTTAAGGGTGGTGGTTGCACGAGGTAAGAGTATCGGTCTGTACCTTGTTGCTGATCGTTGGTGGTTACGGCCGTTGTCCATTTTGAATATGTGAGTGCTACAGTGTACACAGTCACCGACTGGCCGAATCGAATGACGTTCAGATTGACTTGTGCTCGAAGGTCAAACCTGGAACGGGGAAAAGTGGGGCGTCCGGGCGGGTCCGAGATAAGCTGTGTTGTCACTTACTTTCTACAATCGGCGCCACTCACAGAAGAAATGGGCATACTTGGTCCTCTCTTTCTCTTCGTTCTCCTTCTCCAAGTCTTTGAGTGTCTTCGCTTGTTGAATTTTCGAGGGCTGTGTTGGTTTTAAGTTGTTCGAGTGAAAGACTGACTTGAAACCTTTTGTGAACCTATCAGCGGGTGCGTTTAAGCTCGTGACTGACAGAGGTAATGCCTGAAGCAATGTAGCCTACTGGTCATGTCACCAGTCGGCTTCGTGTTCTGTCGGTCACGCTGTGTTTCCTGCGGCTTCCCTCCGACCGGCGGGTTAGCCCACAAGGTCTTTGCACAGGCACCAAGGATGCCGCAAGCTCTCCTTGTGCAATCGTTGTGGGCTTGGCCTGGTCCAACTCGGTGCTTCTCCGTCTGAAGTCACAGTTTCGCGTGTTCCGAGACGCCCGGATGTGTGCGAAGCTCGCTACCCCTTTTTCTTGTTCCATCCCATAACAAGCCACGATGTAAGCAAAGCAAATAATGAGCAAAACAGTTACTCTTCGAGAAAAGGCAAACTATATGTGCCTTTACTTGCCTACGGTTCGCTTTATATGCCCTCGCTTGCTTTTATCTGCTTATTATTCGCTCGAGCAAATCAAAGCAAAACAGAGCAAAACGTGGTGTCTGCTGTGGGCAAGGTGCGAGAGAAGCATACCCAGCCAGTCTTGCGAAGATCGATGGTGTTGATGAGGTTGAACTTGATACGGGGGCAGTACTTTTCGGTTGCAGCCAGTTCGTTCATCCTGCGGAAGACATCGTCAAGCTTGTTCTTGTTCTCAACGCTCTTCGAACTTTTTGCCTCCAACTCTTTCCCGATGGTGGCGAAAAGTTTGCAAAGGACTTCCAAGTCCTCTTCCGCTGGCCTATCAGGACCGATGTGGCCTCCGATGATGTTGAACACGATGTTCTCCGTAAGCATTGTCATCTTGAACAACTCGCCAACGAATTGGATGTTTCCGAGTTTCCGCTTCTTCCTCTGCTCGCCCTCCGGACCTGTGTCCGCCTTGGTCTGCTTGAATTTTTCGTACTCCTTCTGCACCTGCTGGATGAGCTGTCTTCGAAGGTTGGACTTCTTTCCAGTGTCGGCCTGCTGCTCACCGTGACGCTGAACCTCTTCGTCAGCCAAGTGCCTCGACAGCCTGGCGTACATCTGACAGAAGGAGGGCTGGTGAACCGCTCTGTCGTAGACAAGCTCGATCGTTCGTCCCATGAAATCCGGGTTGTCGTACAGCCCAGGCGAATCGGCGAGCTGAGGCGCGAGGGCCATGTATTTTTCGGGTGTCAGCTTGTTCAGAATTCGGTTCACGGTCTTTGTATGTTTTTCGAGCTCGTCCAACTCGTCGGCGCCTCGTATTCTGAACGCATCTTCGGAAGACACAAGCTGATCGTCTCCCGTTTGCGGTGCGGGCCGGAGGTCGGCTTGAGTTCTTTGGCCGAAGATCGAGTCCTTTTCGGACGCCACTGCTTTCTGGTTCTTCAAGAACTTCTCCATCGCCTCGGCCATGCTGATGTTTCCCTCGGCGCTGAGACCGTATTTCGCCAGGGTGTCCTTCAGCTCTTGGAAGTCGGCCTGCTCAGATGGTCGCAATTTACCCATACGGATGATATCTTGGCTCGTCAGTCGCTGCGACATGGGGCAGCTTCTGGATTCCGGTTCGGAGCCCGAGCCCATAGAGCCCATAGAGCCCATGGAGGAGCCCATAGCGCCTCCGAAGGAAGGCGCTGGTCGGTCACGAGAAGGGGTTTGGGCGACCGTGGGCATCCCGATGGTCGACCGCTTGTTGACCATGGGATTCGCGAACGCCGACTTCCTCGGGGCGAGAGTTTGGGTCGTCATATTCGCAAGGGGAGGGAGATGGAAGTAAAAAGAAAACTCCTTTTCTTCTTATTTTGGTGCGTTTTCCTCTCTTCTTGGGAGGGGTGTTTCTTTAGTGATTCTCTTTCGGGTGTGATCAGGGATCTGTCGGTTAATATTGAGTAAGATTGTGCACGTAAGACTGTGTATCGCTGTGGTTCTTAGCCTTCGCCGCCTTCTCACTGCTTGCTGGTTGAATGTCGAGTCCATCATTATTCTGGAGCCCGCAGCGAGCTGGGCGTTTTAACTAGCTGGCGGAGCGCATTAGAATGACTGCTGCTGTTGTCGAGTCTTTAGCTCTTCCTGGTCGCATCCCTTGTGCGAGACGCTGAGCCACACACAAGCAAAGACAAAATTACATGCGAATCTTCAAGACGTGGCATCGGCTTGCGTGAACGCATTTGCACAGGGTCTGAAACGAGAATGGCATCACAATAGGTTACCCGCATTACCAACTCAAAAAGTGCTCTGAAAATTTGATGGGCGAAGTAAAAGGCGAACGTCATGCGGGAGTGACATGCTAGGTCGTCACCAAAAAAACGCGGCGGACGCAACTGGTTGTGCGAACTCGCATAACGCACAGAAATACGAGCATGTACTTACTTGGTCGCTTCTTTGCAACCTGAAACAGCCTCCTCTCCCAACGCGCCGACCACCGTCAAGACAAGCTCCTTCTTGGCATCCCAGCCGTTCTTGATAGCCTTGTAAACGTCCTCGTCCTTTGGCATCGCCAGGTCCTCACGAACGTCACCATCGTCAGTCAGAAGCGACAGCTGACCCTCGTCGCTGATGTCCATGAGGGTGTACTCAGTACGGGTCATGTTCGGTGCCTCCATGTTGTGCGACGTCGGGCACAGCTCCTCCAGCTTCTTGTTTGTGAAGATGTCGATGGCAATGATATGAGCCTTGGCGTGACCGTGCTTTCCCGTCTTTGAAGTTGTGTAGTCCACGATCTTGCAAGGACGGCCCTTGATCACGCAGTGCATACCCTTCTTCAGCGAACCGGCCTGAGAAAGAGGGACGTGGGAGATGTGAACAGTAACACCCCGTGGCGTACGGAAATGAGTGCTGGCTTTAATCACCGTCAGAAGGTTCAGGCGACAAAAGAAAGAGAGAGATCACATCGAAACATGCTGACATTCCTGGGAGAGAAGTGAGAGATGAGATAGTGCAGGGATCTTTCTGGGGATTTCCCTCCTCACTACTCTCCCGTACTGCGACGGTGGGCGTCTGTCAAGGCGCGGCTCTGGCACGATGGGTGCGTGACGGCGCCGATGTAGGGGGATCGCCGTCTGCTGTGCGTTGCGAGCTCTCTTCTTCGTGGCTACCGCGTGGACTACGCGGCTAGCACTTTCATGGGTGCTTCCGCCTCCATCAGGTCTACGTCCTGCGGAAACTCAGGCAAAAGGAAGTTATCAGTGACCCATCTTCGGCGAGATGTTTGGATACTCGGAGTCTGTGCTACGGTACACACCCTAAAAGCTCAAGACCTTGAGTCTTGGTGCAGGGTCTTTTAGAGTTGAAGTTCGCTTGAAATTCCGGGGTTTTAGGGTCTCCGTGTGACCCTTCATGAATGGGTTCTCTTAGAGCAAGAAAGGGCTATATGGTTACGGGTTGTATATTTGGTGCACGCTTGGTGAACGCTTACGTGAAGCAACGGAATACCTGAATGGGGTAAGTCTTCGACGCACCGGAATCACCGGTCGCGATGTACTCTTCAGCGGAATTGTCAGCCATGTTCGTGATTAAGCTCTTTTTACTGCAGTAGATTTCAATGTGATTGTTTGGCGCGTTATCTTCTCGGATCCCAGTGCGGTGTGAGTCGCGTCTCAATGTTTGCAACACAAACGACGAATCAACAGATCATACTGCATTGTTAAAACGCGTTTGGTGAGCGTTCAACCTTGTCTTCTGTGTCTTCTCTCCGCATGGACATCTGGCAGGTGCCGTCACGTCGGACCGTTTGCAAGATTACGAGACTGCTTTGTCTGATCCAGGTCTGTTAGTGGCTTCCCACGAGGACAGTGTGTTGCGTACAGGCAACTCTCCGGAAGGGAAGGATCTCCGCAACTGGCTCTGAACAGTCAGCAGCTCCAGGCATCTCGCCTTGAAGAGTGCCTGATATCGCAGAAAATGGAAGGATAGGCGGAACAAGCACACTTTTGCTTGATCGAACAGCAAACGGGGGAGAAAATGAAATGAGGCGACCTGCTGTGACGGAAAGAAAATGAAGAAGAACATCTGCGCAGCGAGCGATGAATGTTCTTCCAAATCTTCTCAAAATGTTCTTTCGTTTCTCGGAACCTGACAGGTCAGCCCGGCACTTGTAACCGCCCGCTAAACCACGGAATGTCGCTACAGAATTGAGGACCAATGACGTCTCTAGGTCCGGCGAGGAAAACACATCGCACCTGAAGTGATAGCTAAAGGTCGTGTTGCATCTCATGCATCATCGAACACGGAAAGTGCATGCATGCAGGTGCTGGCTTCTTTCAGCGACAATGAATAGAATGTTCCTGAAAAGAAGAGGACGGAGGGGCAGTGGAAAAAAAAATCGACAGATAGTGGAAAGGTAGGAAGTGGTGCCTACTTAGTGGCTTCTTTGCAACCTGAAACAGCCTCCTCTCCCAACGCGCCGACCACCGTCAAGACAAGCTCCTTCTTGGCATCCCAGCCGTTCTTGATAGCCTTGTAAACGTCCTCGTCCTTTGGCATCGCCAGGTCCTCGCGAACGTCACCATCGTCAGTCAGAAGCGACAGCTGACCCTCGTCGCTGATGTCCATGAGGGTGTACTCAGTACGGGTCATGTTCGGTGCCTCCATGTTGTGCGACGTCGGGCACAGCTCCTCCAGCTTCTTGTTTGTGAAGATGTCGATGGCAATGATATGAGCCTTGGCGTGACCGTGCTTTCCCGTCTTTGAAGTTGTGTAGTCCACGATCTTGCAAGGACGGCCTTTGATCACACAGTGCATACCCTTCTTCAGCGAACCAGCCTGTGAAAGAGGTGCAATTTGTGTGTGGCTTTTCTCGTCGGTAAAGCGTCCTAGACAGACAGCCCGCCCACTCCCCTCATGTACACACGCCGCTAATACCCGCATATTCGTGGGTGGCATATGTAGTTTGAGTGAAAAGTTCCGCCTTGGTCGTGGGGTCTTGTCACATAAACATCATTGGCACTTGCTCTTGAACACAGGACGAGGTACGTTTGGAGGATGCTGCTTCTGGCGCTCCAGCACGCACTTCAACAGAGCAAGAACCCCATCTGATTACTACAGCTAGTTTCCCAGGAAATGGATTGCGAACTGTCTTTCCACATGCAGCTTAACACAGATGAGAGCTCAGTTGGTGGGTTTCGCTGCGCTAACTGCATCACACCTTGCAGCGCTCGCGATTCAAGCAGCGAAGTGGCATCCCAGTCTTTCATTGACAAGTTGTTGGAGTAGGCAAACCAGAACTATGCGCAAGGAGACGGGTATCCGAATGAAACTTTGTTTTTGCCCACAATGTGGAATTGTGCATACCTGAATGGGGTAAGTCTTCGACGCACCGGAATCACCGGTTGCGATGTACTCTTCAGCGGAATTGTCAGCCATGTTCGCAATTAACCCTTTACGGCCTGAGAGAGGTCTAATTCTTTGAAATGCACTAGTCGGCTACTTTGCCTTCGAGAATGTATGAACAACAATCTCCAGGTCTTCAAGAAAGATCTATATCCAGGCTCATTGCAGAAAAAGTCTCAAAGTTGAGGGCTCTTCTTGCGTTAGAAGTATTGTCCTTGACGGTGTGACCGATGCCTCTCATCTCACTTTTCAAACAGTGTCGTGCATGCCCTTGTCAGACGCTAGCCCGGCAGGTGTGACACAGTCACTGGGTGGTACCGTATTTGTAAAAAAGACGTACCGGAAAAAGTCATAAAACTTTCCCCCAGAGCCCGCGGGTACATCTCTTTTTCCGGTACGTCATTCCCGGTATCTAATAATTCTGAAAGATCTCGGAGGGCTATTTTCCCCTACCACTGGTGTTCGACTTCATACGCCCTCTCCGCTTCCTCTTTCGGAGCCTCGCTTAACACTTCTCTAGATGCACCGGCCACCCGCCGTGCTGCCGTGGCGCTCTGGCAATCCGTATCAGAACACAACGAGTATTGAATTCATCTGATCCCATGGGCGCGGTTCAACCGTTGTGCCTGTGACCCGTCGAACATGGCTCCCTCGTGCACACATCATTTTGTTGGGGGTTTGGCAGTGTGGGCGGGCCGGTGCGGTGCGGTGCGCTGGTTCGATGCACTGAGTTGTCGGTTTTTGAACTGTTTCTCGCTAGTCCACGTTGCAGACCTTTTTCGACGTTATGTTGCTCGAGATCAGCTCCAATGAAGAGATCTCGGAAAATAGACCCGGGGACCAAAATATATGTACGTGGTTTGTCCCGCCAGAGTTCGGGGTGTGGATCCATGTGGAAATGGTGATCGTGGAAATTAAAATCCATCTCGGATTTCTTGTTACACTGCCTGTCAGGTGCCATTATCAATTCCCTGAGTTCCGGGGTTTTCACCACTTGCCCCGATGTGGCAACATAATTGCGCTGGTAGCTTTGACCTTTTTGGCGTGAATCGACGGTGCAAAGTCTTGCCAATCCGCAGAACTCAACCAAGTGAAAAAAGTCACAAAGTTTTTCCCTGAGGCCCGCGGGTACATCTTTTTTCCGGTACGTCTTATTTCCAAGTACGGTATATTGACAAGGAGCTTCCTCGGACACTCGACCGAGCTTCTTTGCTTCACCGCTGTAGGCTCCTGCTCTCGAGCGCTGTTGTCGGATTGTGCTTCTCGTGTCGGTGTTGTTGCGATCCTTGTTCGACTTGGCGCGGTCCCGACATCCCGGGTCTGCTCCCGACATGACTTGCGTGTAATCTGCGCAGTTCGTCTCTTTTACTTGACCTCGTGCTTTCATCGGGCTTGCGCTCCCATCCAAGAGGCTGGAGTTGTCAGTCTCGCGAACAGTACCCCGGATGAGTTATTTCTTGAACCAAAATTAAAGCTGGAGTAGGCTACAGTATTGTCGTGCAAGGGCAGCCAGGTTAGGTAGGGCAGCCGCCCTACCTAACTAATGTTGTGGACAATTCCGGTACGGCAGCCCTACACCCCGCTTTTGAAATTATGGACTTCTAAAATATGGATTCGCCAAAACTAGTAAGCCCCCCACTCGTGTCAGACTCGTACAAAATCCGCCGATTTTCCAGAGTGGAAACTCTGGCTCTGCCAGTGCGGTCTGACAAAGACCGTATGCGGGGGCTTGCCATCTCGCGTACCGCTGACCATGATTGGCGCTGATGCGCTCGATTCAATTGTACCTGCGGTGAGGCAGTTTCCCACTGGTGTTGGATGGAAGGTGAGAACAGTAAGCCTCGTATATTTAGGCAGTCGTACTATTTGGGTAGTGTTAAATTGCCTCCTTGGAGAGAGTCACTCGGAGCCGTTGTTCCTTCTCCATCCGCCAATTTAACATCCGTTTAATTCATGTAACACCAATCAAAGGATCATTCACGGCTAGCTCTCCTTAGCTGGCTTGCTGGTACCTTGGGAACGAGCTGACCGGCGAAGTTGGCTGCCCGGCGGCTGCCTCAGCTGGGGAGATCGGTCCTCCTGGCTACCGAATCAGTCAGCCAAGACTCCAGCTCAACTGGCGAAGGCCCGAGTTGGCTTCAATCTAACACAACTGGCTGCGGCGGGCCGGCTCACGATGCCTGGCTGCTCGCATTCGCCTCGCGGGACTCTGGGATTTTCCCTCCGCCGGTCAAGCTCAGCAAGCCAGGGAGACTAACCTTGATCCACTGCGGGGGAGTGGGGAGAGAGGGAAGGGTGGGGCGCAGGGAGCTTCATACGAATCCCGAGGAGGACCGACCTACGAGGGCGCGGCGTAGCAGTGACCTAGGCTCATCGGGTTGTAAAACCGGACCGCCTCCACGCGATACGGATCGCGCGTGAGCTTCTTTCCGTACAACCTCACCATGTCCTCCGACGCCCAGTCCCCCAGCTCGCAAACCTGCATCACCCCCGTCCCCGCCTTCAGCAGCGTGCAGCAACCACCTACCCTGGCGCTGTGCGTCGTGTACGCGAGCCTGCTCCCTGGACTCCTCCCCGCTGACATCCCGTTAATGTCGGCGAAGAGACCCCGCCTTGTCCTTGTACCGCAGATTGCCTCCCTGAATGAGCGGTACCCGCAGTTGGGGCACAGGAGCTGACTTGACCCGGCCAAGCGCTTCAGGAGGGTGAACAGAGCGGATGGAGGACGGTGCTCCCTTCGGCGGGTCGGAAAGCGTAGGCGGCCACGCCATGCGCCACTCGACCCTGAGCCTTCCTCCATTCAGAGTGACGTCCTCCGCCCGGATCGCCCGCATACTCGAAGTTCGGAGTAGCGTAAAAAATTCGCCCAGAATCTGCAGGGCAGCGCCGCAGTCGCCCGTGGTCTGGATGGCATCAAAGATCGCCCTGAACTCCTTCACGCCCAGCGGCTCCGCCTGCTGTGGGTCCGGCGACTCCTTCCCGAGGACGGCCATCATCCTACCCACGATATTCAGCGGGTCATCAAGAACACACCCCGCGGCTTTGTTCTCCGCCAGCACGGACGCTATGATGTTCTGGGGCGCCTTATAAGCTGCACCGTCGTCGCCCATCAGCAGCAGGTGACCGCCGAACTCCTCCAACCTCTCTACCGTGGTTGGGTAGGGCTCAACGCCCATGCTACCACACCACGACACGTACCCGGCCGTGTTCGAGTCGTATGTGGCCTTCGAGCCGACCGTCGTGTAACGGGCCCGCATGGCCCTGCGGGCCACCTCGGCCGAGTTCCGACCGAGGGGCCTCTTAAGCGCTGCCCTCTGCGGAGTCCATCTCCTTGCTCGCTGACCAGGCGGAGACCGGGGCGGTGTGTCCTTGACACCGTCCCCGCCTGGGGCGGGACCCCGTTCGCGGGGCCCCGCTCCTAGCTCTGCCACCATGCTGCGAAAGCGCTTGTCGACTTCCTCGGCCGGCCGCGGCTCGGGAAGCGCCCAGCACGGCAACACACGGAAGGAGGTCAGGGACATGCCCTCTGGCAGCTCCGCGACCAGAGCCTCCCACTCGGGGTCCGTGAAACCCGTCCTCATGCCGTCTAACCGTGCAACATCCCATGTCATTATTTTCTTCGGGTGGGCGGGCGGGAGAAACAAATGACTGATCCGGTTTGGTGGAGATCCGCGCTCCTGCCGGGGCTTTGCTCGGGATTAGCTGAATTAAACACCTATTAAATTGCCTCCTTGGAGAGAGTCACTCGGAGCCGTTGTTCCTTCTCCATCCGCCAATTTAACATCCGTTTAATTCATGTCACACCAATCAAAGGATCATTCACGGTTAGCTCTCCTTAGCTGGCTTGCTGGTACCTTGGGAACGAGCTGACCGGCGAAGTTGGCTGCCCGGCGGCTGCCTCAGTTGGGGAGATCGGTCCTCCTGGCTACTGAATCAGTCAGCCAAGACTCCAGCTCAACTGGTGAAGGCCCGAGTTGGCTTCAATCTAACACAACTGGCTGCGGCGGGCCGGCTCACGATGTCTGGCTGCTCGCATTCGCCTCGCGGGACTCTGGGATTTTCCCAATGGCTCTATCCCAATGGACCGACGCAAAAGAGAAGAGAAGCCACAGATCAGCGCGCAAGAATCAGCCGCCTACCGCACAGATGTGCACTGGAGGGTACCCGGGACCACGAAATCTGCCACCGCCTCATCGTCTGAAGGCTAGGCACCTGCCTAACCGGGCACCGCCCACGGAACACTGGCCAAGGAGCAAGCCATTTTCATTACAAAAAAACTTCGGTTAGAGTCGCAAGCCATTTTCATTACAAAAAACTTCGGTGAGAGTCGCAAGCCATTTTCATTGAGAAAACCTTCGGTTAGAGTCACAAGCCATTTTCACTGCAAAAACTTCAGCTTGCTGTTTTGCAAATATTGGGTTCCAAAATTGTGGTCAAAATTTTGGATTCACAACAAAAATTGTGGGTCAAACTTTTTGGGTCGAAAAAGGATTCAAAAAATTGGGTCAATTTTTTTGAGTCGAAAATTTGGTCGAAATTTTCGACCCAATTTTTTCATTGGGTTATAATGAGTGTTTGCGTGACATAATGAGCGTTTGCGTGACATAATGAACAAGCTTGAAGAACTGACTCCACAGGGCAGTGGAATGGTGGCAGGCAACAAGGCGCCAGCAGAAGATGACAACTCGAAGGTGGTGTTTCCGGCGGATGCTGATGATGTCGTGCAATGGGCTGATGACATTGGGGCGGACCCGCATCGGCTCATCTACTATCTGGAGTCAAGGTACCTGAGTGGCATGGCCCATCTGCCAGGTGGAGAGCAGTTGGAGGAGGCATTTCACAGTCTCCGATTGTGGGTGATGGGGGTTGCGTACTTCGATGGATGGCAGGGGACTCCACAACGAGAAGCCGGCAACAATCTGTTGAGGTTGGTCCGCATGCAATACAACTATGTGCGGTACAAGGTCCCCAGACGCGAGTTGAAGGTCGAATTGGCGAAGCAGGGTGAGGGCCCTTCAGGTCCTACGAACACCATCGACAAAGCTGCGGCGGTTGTCATGCAGTGCATGAACAAGAAAGTGCAGCGTTCAACTTCAGCTTGGAAGAAGAGTCAGGGAAAAGCCACGGCCGGGGCGAAATGACTGGGTCCGCTCCGGCTGCAACCAACAACGCCAGTATTCAACAACAACAACAACAAAACTATGCAATTCTTCCACGTCAGCAACACCAAAGTGAAAAGAAAGTCCGTAAGTTCCATGACGGCCTCAACGCCCTACCATGCAGGGTCAAAACCTTGTGTCTTTCTAAAACGCTCCCACGGGGCCGATGGAGCCCTAAAAAATTTTTTGGAAAAAAAAAAAATTGCTCAACTTCCTCAAAAATTACTGCAGAGTTTGTTCCAAACTTTTAAAATTCAAAAAACCCAATTTTTTTCCGGAATTTTTTTTGCCATTTCCAAAAAGACACAAGGTTTTGACCCTGCATGCTACAACGTATTACAAAGCGGGCTTCCAAGCGCGCCTGTGAATGCACGCTCGTGCCACTGCACTCTCGACACCAATCAGCTCAGCCCTACATATCATGCAGGGTCGAAACCTTGTGTCTTTTTGAAAATGGCAAAAAAAAAAATTCCGGAAAAAAATTGGGTTTTTTGAATTTTATTGGGAAAAATAAATTCCCTCTGGTGGAAATGGCTTGCGGAGCGTGACGATAAATTTCGTTTATTTTTGGCAGGATTCCATTGTGTTTACGCAGGCCGGAAAAACAAACGAGTTTATTTATGGAATTTATTTCGTGTGGCAGCATTTATTTCGTGCCGCCAGCCATTTTCAGGTGAAAAAAATAAACGAAATTTATTTCGTATCGCGAAAAAAATAAACGCTTATTTTTGCGTGGGGGCTATACAGAGAAATCTGTAGGGGAGACCCCTCGCAAAATTTTTTTTCTCCCTGTGGTGAGTGAAATCGCGTGTTTTGAGCTCGTTTTGAGCCGAATTCATTGGTGTCTCATCCTCGGTGCTCAAAGGCCTGTGAAGAAAACCCCTCCCGTGAACGCTCCAGCCCAGTAAGTGTCAGATGAAGTTCACCGCCAGCGAACTCACCCATGCTGAATTCCAGGTCCAAGTGCGTAGAAAACTTGTACCAATTCAGTGTGCTTGAGTCTCGTTGCAAGAACATCTGTGGGTCTGCCTGAGCACACTGGATTCCAGCTGTCTGAGTTCATCTGCTGATCGCCTGCTGTGCATGTGCAAGCGGCCGAGCACTCGCGTCAACTCCCCGCGACTTATCAAAATTTCACACCGTCCAAGCAACGATGTTTTGTTTCCACCCTCGGGAATTTAGTTTTCCCAATAAAATCATTTATTCGGCAATAATTTCCGCCAATTTTGCCGAATAAATGCTTATTAAAAGTTTGGAACAAACTCTGCAGTAATTTTTGAGGAAGTTGAGCAAATTTTTTTTTTTCCAAAAAAAAATTTTAGGGCTCCATCGGGGCAGCTCTTCGGTTAGAGTCGCGCAGAGCATTTCCATTACAAAAAACTTCGGTTAGAGTCGCAAGCCATTTTCATTGAGAAAAACTTCGGGTTAGAGTCGCGTAGAGCATTTCCATTACAAAAAACTTCGGTTAGAGTTGCGTAGAGCATTTCCATTACAAAAAACTTCGGTTAGAGTCGCAAGCCATTTTCATTACAAAAAACTTCGTGGATGTGATTGGGTGAGGTGGAGTGGTGGTGTGGGTGGGTTGTGAGTGAGGTGGATGTGAGTGGTTGGTGTGGGTGTGAGTAGTGAGGTGGATTGGGTGGTTGGGTGAGGTGGGTTGTGAGTGAGGTGGATGTGAGTAGTGTGGTGTGGGTGGTGGGGTGTGGGGTGGTGGGTTGGTGAGTGAGGTGGGTGATGTGGGAGTGGGTGTGGGGTGGGTGGGTTGGGGGGTGGGTTGGTGAGTGAGGTGGGTGAGTGTGTGGGGTGGGTGGGGTGGGTGAGAGGTTGATGTGAGTGTGGTGTGGGAGTGGTGGGGTGTGGGTGGGTTGAGTGTGGTGCCAACACAGGTCAAACTGGATTTCTGTCTTGATCTTCCCTTTGGAAGAGACACAGGCTAAACCAGGTTTCTGTCTTGAGGCACTTGCCAACACAGGTCAAACTGGATTTCTGTCTTGATCTTCCCTTGGAAGAGACACAGGCTAAACCAGGTTTCTGTCTTGAGGCCACACTTGCCAACACAGGTCAAACTGGATTTCTGTCTTGATCTTCCCTTGGGAAGAGACACAGGCTAAACCAGGTTTCTGTCTTGAGGCCCTTTCTTTCTTTCTTTCTTTCTTTTGCGACCCTTACGCAACCCTAACCGAAGTTTTTTGTAATGAAAATGGCTTGCGACTCTAACCGAAGTTTTTTGCAATGAAAATGGCTTGCGACTCTAACCGAAGTTTTTTGTAATGAAAATGTCTTGCGACTCTAACCAAGTTTTTTGTAATGGAAATGCTCTCCGCGACTCTAACCGAAGTTTTTCTCAATGAAAATGGCTTGCGACTCTAACCGAAGTTTTTTGTAATGAAAATGCTCTACGCGACTCTAACCGAAGTTTTTCTCAATGAAAATGGCTTGCGACTCTAACCGAAGTTTTTTGTAATGAAAATGCTCTACGCGACTCTAACCGAAGTTTTTCTCAATGAAAATGGCTTGCGACTCTAACCGAAGTTTTTTGTAATGAAAATGCTCTACGCGACTCTAACCGAAGTTTTTCTCAATGAAAATGGCTTGCGACTCTAACCGAAGTTTTTCTCAATGAAAATGGCTTGCCGGGTCAAAACCTTGTGTCTTTTTGAAAATGGCAAAAAAAAAAATTCGGAAAAAAATTGGGTTTTTTGAATTTTAAAAGTTTGGAACAAACTCTGCAGTAATTTTTGATGAAGTTGTGCAAATTTTTTTTTCCAACTTTTTTTTTTGGGGTCCATCGGCCCCGCGGGAGCGTTTTAAAAAGACACAAGGTTTTGACCCTGCATGCTAAAGGGTTTTCCAAGGTAAAGCAAAATTTTGCATTGCGACTGTGACTAAAGATTTTCATAGTGAAAATCTTAAAGGTCACAATCACGTCTGTGACTAAAGATTTTCATAGTGAAAATGCCATGACTCACAATCGCGACTGTGACTAAAGAATTTTCCTGGTAAAATGCCTTGTGCGACTGTGAACTAAAGACCTGCCAAAAAACTTCTGCGACGCTTGTTCAACTACCCTCTTTCATTCCTCAGCTGGGGCGACATGCGGGAAGGTAAATCCGCAATATTCGACGCAGAGCGCACCCAAGCAATTGTGAAGGTGGCCCCCACTTCACGCAGTCTTGACAAAGCTGCTACAATAGCCTCATTTAAGGGTTTTGAGGCCATGCACATACCATGCAGGGTCAGAACCTTGTGTCTTTTTAAAACGCTCCCGCGGGGCCGATGGACCCCAAAAAAAAAATTTGGCAAAAAAAAATTTTGCTCAACTTTCGCAAAGATTACTGCAGAGTTTGTTCCAAAATTTTAAAATTCAAAAAACCCATTTTTTTTCTGGAAATAAAATTTTGGCCATTTCCAAAAAGACACAAGGTTCTGACCCTGCATGATACCCTTCCTTGCTGCGGATGCTACAGTCGTGTTATCGACTTTAAAATGAACGTTATTACTCAGAAAAGCGGGAGGCAGAGTAAATATTGCGTTGCGGAACGCCAACGCTTCTAGAATGTTGATGTGCAACAAGGATTCAGCATCAGTCCATGAATTGCCTGCGATGATTACTTCCTTAGTAGTGGCGGGAGTCTAAAGTCCCCAAAGTCTAAAGTAGGACTTTAGACTTTGGCCCAAGCAATCTTGGGTTCAAAATCTCAAAGTCTAAAGTAGCCAAGGTCTAAAGTAGGACTTTAGACTTTGGGACTTTAGACTTTGAGATTCTGAACCCAAAATTGCTTGGGCCAAAGTCTAAAGTAGACTTTAGACTTTGGCCCAAGCAATTTTGGGTTCAGAATCTCAAAGTCTAAAGTCCTACTTTAGACTTTGGGGACTTTAGACTCCCGCCTTAGTAGTGTTGTCGATTGCAACCATGCCCCATCCTCGCAGTGAAGCATCAACAAAAACATCATAATGGGGTCGCATGGAAGGATATTTTGTACTTTGAGCGGTTTTCCAAAGCAGCACGCCAAACTTTTAACTCCTCTTTGAACGGAAGGAGGGATACTTACAAGAGAGGAAAGCGCTTCTTTTCCCGGAGTTGAGGGCTGTTAATGATCGCCGCAAGAACTTAATCGCAAAACCAAAACCGACCAAGTAGTACCCCTGATACGGCGCTTGCGTGCATGAGTCGGCCTCGATATCCATGCAGGTCAACACCTTCGTGTCTTTTTGAAAATGGCCAAAAAAAAAAAAATTCGGAAAAAAAATGGGTTTTTCGAATTTTAAAAGTTTGGAACAAACTTGCAGCATTTTTTGAGGAAGTTGAGCCAATTTTTTTTTTTCCAAAATTTTTTTTAGGGCTCCATCGGCCCGCCGCGGGAGCGTTTTAGCAAAGACACAAGGTTTTGACCCTGCATGTTATCAAACTGCACGCTCTCTAACTTTGACAAGAGTCTTTTTGAAGGCGAAACTTCACCTTTTGTGGTCAAAACTTACCCCGATAAAATCATACACGGAGGCTGCATCCTCGCTGTCCTCCGGTTTCCAAGTCACACCGGCTCCCTGCGCCGTCTTGTCCAGACGGGCTGTTTCTGCCTTTACCGACCTTTCACTCCCCGTTAGACGAATATTGTCTATCCAGGTACATGCAGGGTCAAAACCTTGTGTCTTTTTGGAAATGGCAAAAAAAAAAATTCCGGAAAAAAATTGGGGTTTTTGAATTTTAAAATTTTGGAACAAACTCTGCAGTAATTTTTGAGGAAGTTGAG
>JAPJBO010000459.1:0-178000 GCA_030068145.1 Diplonema papillatum | reverse complement strand
GGTGCATATATTTGTAAATTTTAGTTTTTTCGCGCATATATTTGTAAAAAAAAACAGTTTTTTCGCGCATATGTTTGTAAAAAAAACAGTTTTTTCGCGCATATATTTGTAAAAAACAGTTTTCTCGCGCATATATTTGTAAAAAAAAAAAAAAGTTTTTTCGCGCACTACAAATACGTTTTCTTTGCAACAAAAAAGCAGTTTAACGAAAAAAAACTACTTTTTGGGACAATCCGCAAGCCAGGGTGCACTCAACAGCTCAGCTGGTACGTCCGCAGCTGTCCAGGCCTTGTGACCCTGGAAGGCGTTTTCCCCCTGTTCTGGCCAGCCTGGCCCCCTTCAAGGTTTTTGGCAAGTTGACCAAGTTTGCCAAAGACTTTGAAAGGGACCAGACTGGCCAGAACTTGTTTGCACGTAAAGAATTCTTGTTTGTGTATTTGTGGCTTTTCTTTTGATTTGGCCTTCGGAACAGGGGTTGTTTAGGGGGTTTGCCCCTGCCCGAAGTGTTGAAGCCATAGCATAGTCTTGTCGAACATGCTTTTTTTTGCTTGTCAGGTGTTGTTGTGGCGTGAAGCCATGTTCCCTATTTCGGATGCGGAACCGCTACTACTTCCTGGCCTTTGAGCCACGCTTTGAAGCAGGCTTTCCTGCTGGTCTCCTGCGTTTCTTCGGCGGTGGACGGGAATCCGAGGATGTCTCCGGGGATGTCGGCGTTGAGCTACGGGAATCCGAGGATGTCTCCGGGGATGTCGGCGTTGAGCTACCGGAGGTCGAAGCATCGCTGTGTGTTCTTCTCTTTCCTGCTTTTTTCGCCGTCGTCTTCTTTGGGCCCGCCTTCTTTGGTGCTGGAGTCTCCTGCTCCTGCTCAGCCGCTGCCTTTCTCTTCCGATTCAGGCGCCATGCAGCCAGCTCGTCGTGTGTCAAGAAGATCCGCTGCTCTTGTGTGTGAAGCAGGTTTCTCGGGATCTTGGCAAGCAGCTCCGGTGGGAAAGGCCCGAGGTGGACCTGGAAGTGCCCGACGTATTTCACTGTCCGCGGGAGCTCGGCTGGGATGGTGTCATCGGGCCCGTCATCGTCGGTTGGGGTGGGCATGAACTCGTCGGTTTCTGTTTCACTCACCAGGTACACCGTTCCAGTGGCCCCGTCTCCTCCAATGGGTGTCGTTACCTGGAGGCGGAACTCCCCCTTCTCGTTGACACACAACAGGTGGATCTCGACCCCAAAAAGCTGGCAGACGTAGTTGACCACCAGTTGGTCCGCAAACTTCTTGGCGGCACGGTGGTAATTCTGCCATTCGGAGACCGACTTCCTGCTTTGGTCCATGACGGCCCGGGTGAAATCTTGCCACGCGGTACCCTCCGTGAACCGTGGCTGGACGTTCGCGAAGATGTGCTTGCGCAACTGCATATGCCCCTTCCCCCCTCGATACGCGCGGAAGAGTGGGAACTCTGTCCTTACCATGGCATGGTAAAAACAGTTCCCATCCCCTTCGACATCTTCCGGGGAGAATCCCGGGTACTCCGCCGCTAACCACTTGACGTGGGCGTGTGGTGATGCAAGGATAACGCCGTCGGGTGGGACGTTGGGCTTCCCGGGGACAGCTTCCGAGCCTCCTGCTCTGTTTCGCTTCGCCTTGCGTGCGGCCAACTCCGCAGTCCGAGCGGCCTTCAAGCGCGCCACATCCGCTTTGTGGGCGCGGATATCGGAAGCAGAAGCATGGCACGTCCTTTTGTCGTGGCCGACAACGCCACATTCTCCACAACGGCGAGGTTCCTTCTGCACGACCGCGCCAGTGTTCTCCGTTCTCTCGGGTATGCGGCTATTCTTCGGTCGACCTCCCGACCTGTGGCATGTCATGCCAACCGTCTTGTCGTCGACGTCGTCGGCGTGTTGCCTGTCGATGAGGGGAGGGAAGTGGTGGGAGTACGTTTCTCTCATGGCCTCCACCGTGTACACCAGTGGGGCGAGGGTGTCAATGGGGTGCCCCTGGTTTTGCACCATGCGACACACCCGTGTAATGTGTCCACAGGGCATGCGATCTACGGTCCACTTGTTGCACGAGCAGGTCCACCGCCCGTCCACAGACCGAGGAACGGTTGGCGACTGGACGTGCACCTCGAAAGCGACCCCCCCTTCTTTCACTTCGTAAACCCCGTTACCCCCGGATGGCGGAAGAACCTGCAACGAGAGGGCGAGAAGGCCACCGTGCCTCGTGTCGAAACGCGGAAGGAGGCGCTCGTCAAAGTCGGAGTGCGCGTAAAGCGCCGCCTTTTCTGCGAATCGTGTCATCAGCTGGGTCCGGATGTAGTCGAACGCGTGCACAACGCACCCAATCCACCTTGATGCGTCCAACGCGTTGTTCAATGACTCCGCCACATTCGATGTGGTGTGGCAGAGCTTGGGGTAGTGGGGATCGGCGAAGGCACGGGCCCACTGTTCCTTGATGCGGTCCAGCTTCAAGGCAAGTTCAGGTTTCTTCTGTCGAACTTCGGCCATCACCGCCTCGTAGCGCTCGGGAGTTTCGGCCTTACACGCGTGCCGCAAGATTTCTTTCAGTGCAACCGTGATATCGGGCTTTCTGAAGAGGTGTTCGCTGCACAGATAGTGCTTTGCTTCGGGGAACACCTTCTTGAGTGCACTCTCCAGTGCACACCCCTCGTCAGAAATGACGGTGCGGTAGTCACCCGCACTGTCTTTGAGCTGCTCGAGAAAAAAATCGCAGCAGGTGTTGTTCTCCCCAACTGCCAAACAGTGGGCAACATCTAGCAGCTGTCCATCTGGGTCGATGGTGGACCCCGCCAGCATTGTGCCCCTGTTGCCGTTTTTGCGGAAGGCCCCATCCACAAACAGAATGTTGTGTCCGATGGCCTTCTGCTTCTTAGCTGCAAAAATGCAGGGCTCAAACGCAACGAAGGCTGCGATGAGCACCCCTGGCTCGTCTGGTGGCTGGCCAACACCAACAACCTCGGTGACGTACTCGTCACCGCACTTGCGAAGCAAGGCACAGTGACTGCCTGGCATCACGCGTCGCACGTCCAGCATCCACCCCCGCAGCTTCTCATATCCGACAAGGGTCTCGCCATACACGTCCTTTATGGCTTTATTCCGTGCCCTGTTGGTCATGTGATACGGCAGAGCCGCCGACCCCGCACAAGAGACCGCGAGGTGGGCAGCCACCTCCTTGGACTTCGCCTTCGGGCCGTACTCCCGGACAAAGGAAACAGCCTCGGCAGCGGCCTCTTTTTGGCTCATAAGGAACGCCCGGCCCGACCCAGCTGCGACACACGTGTGGTTTCTGATGCTGACCACCTTGTAGTGGCCCGCAGCTTTCCTGCACGCGAAGTGAAACGTGCAACCGTCCGTTTTGCACTTCTTCTCGCGGCGGTCCTTCCCTGCGTGGCCAGATTTGAGGCCCTTCTCCCCGATGCCGGATCCACTCCTCGAGTACAGAGCGGCTGCCGTGTTGAAGGCATCTCTGCTCAGATCGAGGTTGTCTCCCACCTTTTGTAGCGAAGGGTCTCGGGTGGTTCCTGGTGCCGCTGGGTTGCTGGTGCCATGTTCTGCCGTATCGTCGTTGGCTGGCGCCGGGTTGTTGGTGTTTGCTGGTGTCGGTGGTGACAGGTTGCTGGTGCTGCTAGTACTGGCTGGTGGTGCTGGGTTGCTGGTGTTGGCTGGTCTCGAGTTGCCGGTACGGGCTTGTGGTGCTGGGTTGCTGGCTGGTGTCGGTGGTGCCGAGTTCCTGGTGTTGGCTGGTTCCGGGTTGCTGGGGTTGCCAGTATTGGCTGGTGGTGCTGGGTTACTGGTGTTGACTGGTGTCGGTGCCGAGTTGCTGGTGTTGGATGGTGCCGAGTTGCTGGTGTTGGATGGTGCCGAGTTGCTGGTGTTGCCTGGTGTCGGTGGCGGGCTGCTGGTGTTGCCGACCGGGTCCTTGTAGGCCACCCCACATCTGCGAAACACCCTTTTGGTGACAATGTCGCTGCCCACCGCGCCGAGCAGCTGTGAGAACGTCACGTCGTGGAGGTCGTCAGCACAACGCACAGGAAGGCTCAAAATGGCTGCAATCTGCTCCGCCTTGCATGACGCCTCCTGCAGCAGAAGAACAAACTCGTCGTCTGGAACCGGCATTTTTACACCACCAACCCACTGCCAGCCCCTCCTGCTCGATTTCTTGTTAATCATATGAGAACGGCCAAGGGTGTCAGAACGAAGAGCAAGAGCGCGAACAGTAGGCAAATCGCACAGTTGTACGACCCCGCACTCACCGGGAGCTTTGCGTGCCTTCGCTTTCAGTTCGAAGCGCGCACGACGCCATGACCCGTTGATCTGGCGCTTTTTGTGTGTCCAGGTTGCGCCTCCGGCGCAACCTGGCGTATGATGTGTTTTTTTGGCGTCAAAACCCCGTGTGAATTCACTTTTGATGGCTTTATGTGTGTATGTATGTACCATGCAGGGTCAGAACCTTGTGTCTTTTTGAAACACTGCCACGGGGCTGGTGGCCCCCAAAAATGGAAAAAAAAAATTGCTCAACTTCATCAAAAATTACCGCAGTTTTTGTTCCAAAATTTTAAAATTCAAAAACCCCAATTTTTTTCCGGAATTTCTTTTTTGGCCATTTCCAAAAAGACACAAGGTTTTGACCCTGCATGGTACATCCGTTGTGGAACCTCTCGTTGTTTTTGGCATCATACACCCGAAATAGTCACTTTGTGGGCCCTATAATAGGCTACGAACTTCATGGTATTTTTACAAATGTGTGAGTGTATGTCATTTTGTATAGTACGTTGAAGTACATTCATTGTGGACCCTATATTCTCGCGATGCTGTGTTTGGCGTCAAAAACCCGTCTGAATTCACTTTTGATGGCTTTAATGAGGCTAAACACTCGAAATAGGCACTTTGGGGGGAATTTTTTTTGAAAGGGTCTCCCAACAAGAATTGTGGCATATGCGCGAAAAAACTGTTTTTTACAAATATATGCGCGAAAAAACTGTTTTTTACAAATATATGCGCGAAAAACTGTTTTTTTTACAAATATATGCGCGAAAAAACTAAAGCTGACAAACATATGCACCGCGCATATATTTGTCAATTTTAGTTTTTTCGCGCATATATTTGTAAAAAAAACAGTTTTTCGCGCATACGTTTCGTATGCGCGCAGTTTTTTCGGCAGTTTATCGCGCATATATTTGTAAGTTTCCCAAATTTTTTCGACCAAAAATTTTGACCAAAATTTTTGACCAAAAAATTTCGACCATAAAATTTTTGGGAAATATACCAGGATATGCGCGAAAAACTAAAATTTACAAATATATGCGCGGTGCATATATTTGTAAATTTTAGTTTTTTCGCGCATATATTTGTAAAAAAAAACAGTTTTTTCGCGCATATGTTTGTAAAAAAAACAGTTTTTTCGCGCATATATTTGTAAAAAACAGTTTTCTCGCGCATATATTTGTAAAAAAAAAAAAGTTTTTTCGCGCACTACAAATACGTTTTCTTTGCAACAAAAAAGCAGTTTAACGAAAAAAAACTACTTTTTGGGACAATCCGCAAGCCAGGGTGCACTCAACAGCTCAGCTGGTACGTCCGCAGCTGTCCAGGCCTTGTGACCCTGGAAGGCGTTTTCCCCCTGTTCTGGCCAGCCTGGCCCCCTTCAAGGTTTTTGGCAAGTTGACCAAGTTTGCCAAAGACTTTGAAAGGGACCAGACTGGCCAGAACTTGTTTGCACGTAAAGAATTCTTGTTTGTGTATTTGTGGCTTTTCTTTTGATTTGGCCTTCGGAACAGGGGTTGTTTAGGGGGTTTGCCCCTGCCCGAAGTGTTGAAGCCATAGCATAGTCTTGTCGAACATGCTTTTTTTTGCTTGTCAGGTGTTGTTGTGGCGTGAAGCCATGTTCCCTATTTCGGATGCGGAACCGCTACTACTTCCTGGCCTTTGAGCCACGCTTTGAAGCAGGCTTTCCTGCTGGTCTCCTGCGTTTCTTCGGCGGTGGACGGGAATCCGAGGATGTCTCCGGGGATGTCGGCGTTGAGCTACGGGAATCCGAGGATGTCTCCGGGGATGTCGGCGTTGAGCTACCGGAGGTCGAAGCATCGCTGTGTGTTCTTCTCTTTCCTGCTTTTTTCGCCGTCGTCTTCTTTGGGCCCGCCTTCTTTGGTGCTGGAGTCTCCTGCTCCTGCTCAGCCGCTGCCTTTCTCTTCCGATTCAGGCGCCATGCAGCCAGCTCGTCGTGTGTCAAGAAGATCCGCTGCTCTTGTGTGTGAAGCAGGTTTCTCGGGATCTTGGCAAGCAGCTCCGGTGGGAAAGGCCCGAGGTGGACCTGGAAGTGCCCGACGTATTTCACTGTCCGCGGGAGCTCGGCTGGGATGGTGTCATCGGGCCCGTCATCGTCGGTTGGGGTGGGCATGAACTCGTCGGTTTCTGTTTCACTCACCAGGTACACCGTTCCAGTGGCCCCGTCTCCTCCAATGGGTGTCGTTACCTGGAGGCGGAACTCCCCCTTCTCGTTGACACACAACAGGTGGATCTCGACCCCAAAAAGCTGGCAGACGTAGTTGACCACCAGTTGGTCCGCAAACTTCTTGGCGGCACGGTGGTAATTCTGCCATTCGGAGACCGACTTCCTGCTTTGGTCCATGACGGCCCGGGTGAAATCTTGCCACGCGGTACCCTCCGTGAACCGTGGCTGGACGTTCGCGAAGATGTGCTTGCGCAACTGCATATGCCCCTTCCCCCCTCGATACGCGCGGAAGAGTGGGAACTCTGTCCTTACCATGGCATGGTAAAAACAGTTCCCATCCCCTTCGACATCTTCCGGGGAGAATCCCGGGTACTCCGCCGCTAACCACTTGACGTGGGCGTGTGGTGATGCAAGGATAACGCCGTCGGGTGGGACGTTGGGCTTCCCGGGGACAGCTTCCGAGCCTCCTGCTCTGTTTCGCTTCGCCTTGCGTGCGGCCAACTCCGCAGTCCGAGCGGCCTTCAAGCGCGCCACATCCGCTTTGTGGGCGCGGATATCGGAAGCAGAAGCATGGCACGTCCTTTTGTCGTGGCCGACAACGCCACATTCTCCACAACGGCGAGGTTCCTTCTGCACGACCGCGCCAGTGTTCTCCGTTCTCTCGGGTATGCGGCTATTCTTCGGTCGACCTCCCGACCTGTGGCATGTCATGCCAACCGTCTTGTCGTCGACGTCGTCGGCGTGTTGCCTGTCGATGAGGGGAGGGAAGTGGTGGGAGTACGTTTCTCTCATGGCCTCCACCGTGTACACCAGTGGGGCGAGGGTGTCAATGGGGTGCCCCTGGTTTTGCACCATGCGACACACCCGTGTAATGTGTCCACAGGGCATGCGATCTACGGTCCACTTGTTGCACGAGCAGGTCCACCGCCCGTCCACAGACCGAG
Organism: Diplonema papillatum; assembly: GCA_030068145.1. NCBI lineage: Eukaryota > Euglenozoa > Diplonemea > Diplonemida > Diplonemidae > Diplonema > Diplonema papillatum. The sequence continues at coordinate 170,596 of JAPJBO010000459.1, read as the reverse complement.
GAACGGTTGGCGACTGGACGTGCACCTCGAAAGCGACCCCCCCTTCTTTCACTTCGTAAACCCCGTTACCCCCGGATGGCGGAAGAACCTGCAACGAGAGGGCGAGAAGGCCACCGTGCCTCGTGTCGAAACGCGGAAGGAGGCGCTCGTCAAAGTCGGAGTGCGCGTAAAGCGCCGCCTTTTCTGCGAATCGTGTCATCAGCTGGGTCCGGATGTAGTCGAACGCGTGCACAACGCACCCAATCCACCTTGATGCGTCCAACGCGTTGTTCAATGACTCCGCCACATTCGATGTGGTGTGGCAGAGCTTGGGGTAGTGGGGATCGGCGAAGGCACGGGCCCACTGTTCCTTGATGCGGTCCAGCTTCAAGGCAAGTTCAGGTTTCTTCTGTCGAACTTCGGCCATCACCGCCTCGTAGCGCTCGGGAGTTTCGGCCTTACACGCGTGCCGCAAGATTTCTTTCAGTGCAACCGTGATATCGGGCTTTCTGAAGAGGTGTTCGCTGCACAGATAGTGCTTTGCTTCGGGGAACACCTTCTTGAGTGCACTCTCCAGTGCACACCCCTCGTCAGAAATGACGGTGCGGTAGTCACCCGCACTGTCTTTGAGCTGCTCGAGAAAAAAATCGCAGCAGGTGTTGTTCTCCCCAACTGCCAAACAGTGGGCAACATCTAGCAGCTGTCCATCTGGGTCGATGGTGGACCCCGCCAGCATTGTGCCCCTGTTGCCGTTTTTGCGGAAGGCCCCATCCACAAACAGAATGTTGTGTCCGATGGCCTTCTGCTTCTTAGCTGCAAAAATGCAGGGCTCAAACGCAACGAAGGCTGCGATGAGCACCCCTGGCTCGTCTGGTGGCTGGCCAACACCAACAACCTCGGTGACGTACTCGTCACCGCACTTGCGAAGCAAGGCACAGTGACTGCCTGGCATCACGCGTCGCACGTCCAGCATCCACCCCCGCAGCTTCTCATATCCGACAAGGGTCTCGCCATACACGTCCTTTATGGCTTTATTCCGTGCCCTGTTGGTCATGTGATACGGCAGAGCCGCCGACCCCGCACAAGAGACCGCGAGGTGGGCAGCCACCTCCTTGGACTTCGCCTTCGGGCCGTACTCCCGGACAAAGGAAACAGCCTCGGCAGCGGCCTCTTTTTGGCTCATAAGGAACGCCCGGCCCGACCCAGCTGCGACACACGTGTGGTTTCTGATGCTGACCACCTTGTAGTGGCCCGCAGCTTTCCTGCACGCGAAGTGAAACGTGCAACCGTCCGTTTTGCACTTCTTCTCGCGGCGGTCCTTCCCTGCGTGGCCAGATTTGAGGCCCTTCTCCCCGATGCCGGATCCACTCCTCGAGTACAGAGCGGCTGCCGTGTTGAAGGCATCTCTGCTCAGATCGAGGTTGTCTCCCACCTTTTGTAGCGAAGGGTCTCGGGTGGTTCCTGGTGCCGCTGGGTTGCTGGTGCCATGTTCTGCCGTATCGTCGTTGGCTGGCGCCGGGTTGTTGGTGTTTGCTGGTGTCGGTGGTGCCAGGTTGCTGGTGCTGCTAGTACTGGCTGGTGGTGCTGGGTTGCTGGTGTTGGCTGGTCTCGAGTTGCCGGTACGGGCTTGTGGTGCTGGGTTGCTGGCTGGTGTCGGTGGTGCCGAGTTCCTGGTGTTGGCTGGTTCCGGGTTGCTGGGGTTGCCAGTATTGGCTGGTGGTGCTGGGTTACTGGTGTTGACTGGTGTCGGTGCCGAGTTGCTGGTGTTGGATGGTGCCGAGTTGCTGGTGTTGGATGGTGCCGAGTTGCTGGTGTTGCCTGGTGTCGGTGGCGGGCTGCTGGTGTTGCCGACCGGGTCCTTGTAGGCCACCCCACATCTGCGAAACACCCTTTTGGTGACAATGTCGCTGCCCACCGCGCCGAGCAGCTGTGAGAACGTCACGTCGTGGAGGTCGTCAGCACAACGCACAGGAAGGCTCAAAATGGCTGCAATCTGCTCCGCCTTGCATGACGCCTCCTGCAGCAGAAGAACAAACTCGTCGTCTGGAACCGGCATTTTTACACCACCAACCCACTGCCAGCCCCTCCTGCTCGATTTCTTGTTAATCATATGAGAACGGCCAAGGGTGTCAGAACGAAGAGCAAGAGCGCGAACAGTAGGCAAATCGCACAGTTGTACGACCCCGCACTCACCGGGAGCTTTGCGTGCCTTCGCTTTCAGTTCGAAGCGCGCACGACGCCATGACCCGTTGATCTGGCGCTTTTTGTGTGTCCAGGTTGCGCCTCCGGCGCAACCTGGCGTATGATGTGTTTTTTTGGCGTCAAAACCCCGTGTGAATTCACTTTTGATGGCTTTATGTGTGTATGTATGTACCATGCAGGGTCAGAACCTTGTGTCTTTTTGAAACACTGCCACGGGGCTGGTGGCCCCCAAAAATGGAAAAAAAAAATTGCTCAACTTCATCAAAAATTACCGCAGTTTTTGTTCCAAAATTTTAAAATTCAAAAACCCCAATTTTTTTCCGGAATTTCTTTTTTGGCCATTTCCAAAAAGACACAAGGTTTTGACCCTGCATGGTACATCCGTTGTGGAACCTCTCGTTGTTTTTGGCATCATACACCCGAAATAGTCACTTTGTGGGCCCTATAATAGGCTACGAACTTCATGGTATTTTTACAAATGTGTGAGTGTATGTCATTTTGTATAGTACGTTGAAGTACATTCATTGTGGACCCTATATTCTCGCGATGCTGTGTTTGGCGTCAAAAACCCGTCTGAATTCACTTTTGATGGCTTTAATGAGGCTAAACACTCGAAATAGGCACTTTGGGGGGAATTTTTTTTGAAAGGGTCTCCCAACAAGAATTGTGGCATATGCGCGAAAAAACTGTTTTTTACAAATATATGCGCGAAAAAACTGTTTTTTACAAATATATGCGCGAAAAACTGTTTTTTTTTACAAATATATGCGCGAAAAAACTAAAGCTGACAAACATATGCACCGCGCATATATTTGTCAATTTTAGTTTTTTCGCGCATATATTTGTAAAAAAAACAGTTTTTCGCGCATACGTTTCGTATGCGCGCAGTTTTTTCGGCAGTTTATCGCGCATATATTTGTAAGTTTCCCAAATTTTTTCGACCAAAAATTTTGACCAAAATTTTTGACCAAAAAATTTCGACCATAAAATTTTTGGGAAATATACCAGGATATGCGCGAAAAACTAAAATTTACAAATATATGCGCGGTGCATATATTTGTAAATTTTAGTTTTTTCGCGCATATATTTGTAAAAAAAAACAGTTTTTTCGCGCATATGTTTGTAAAAAAAACAGTTTTTTCGCGCATATATTTGTAAAAAACAGTTTTCTCGCGCATATATTTGTAAAAAAAAAAAAAAGTTTTTTCGCGCACTACAAATACGTTTTCTTTGCAACAAAAAAGCAGTTTAACGAAAAAAAACTACTTTTTGGGACAATCCGCAAGCCAGGGTGCACTCAACAGCTCAGCTGGTACGTCCGCAGCTGTCCAGGCCTTGTGACCCTGGAAGGCGTTTTCCCCCTGTTCTGGCCAGCCTGGCCCCCTTCAAGGTTTTTGGCAAGTTGACCAAGTTTGCCAAAGACTTTGAAAGGGACCAGACTGGCCAGAACTTGTTTGCACGTAAAGAATTCTTGTTTGTGTATTTGTGGCTTTTCTTTTGATTTGGCCTTCGGAACAGGGGTTGTTTAGGGGGTTTGCCCCTGCCCGAAGTGTTGAAGCCATAGCATAGTCTTGTCGAACATGCTTTTTTTTGCTTGTCAGGTGTTGTTGTGGCGTGAAGCCATGTTCCCTATTTCGGATGCGGAACCGCTACTACTTCCTGGCCTTTGAGCCACGCTTTGAAGCAGGCTTTCCTGCTGGTCTCCTGCGTTTCTTCGGCGGTGGACGGGAATCCGAGGATGTCTCCGGGGATGTCGGCGTTGAGCTACGGGAATCCGAGGATGTCTCCGGGGATGTCGGCGTTGAGCTACCGGAGGTCGAAGCATCGCTGTGTGTTCTTCTCTTTCCTGCTTTTTTCGCCGTCGTCTTCTTTGGGCCCGCCTTCTTTGGTGCTGGAGTCTCCTGCTCCTGCTCAGCCGCTGCCTTTCTCTTCCGATTCAGGCGCCATGCAGCCAGCTCGTCGTGTGTCAAGAAGATCCGCTGCTCTTGTGTGTGAAGCAGGTTTCTCGGGATCTTGGCAAGCAGCTCCGGTGGGAAAGGCCCGAGGTGGACCTGGAAGTGCCCGACGTATTTCACTGTCCGCGGGAGCTCGGCTGGGATGGTGTCATCGGGCCCGTCATCGTCGGTTGGGGTGGGCATGAACTCGTCGGTTTCTGTTTCACTCACCAGGTACACCGTTCCAGTGGCCCCGTCTCCTCCAATGGGTGTCGTTACCTGGAGGCGGAACTCCCCCTTCTCGTTGACACACAACAGGTGGATCTCGACCCCAAAAAGCTGGCAGACGTAGTTGACCACCAGTTGGTCCGCAAACTTCTTGGCGGCACGGTGGTAATTCTGCCATTCGGAGACCGACTTCCTGCTTTGGTCCATGACGGCCCGGGTGAAATCTTGCCACGCGGTACCCTCCGTGAACCGTGGCTGGACGTTCGCGAAGATGTGCTTGCGCAACTGCATATGCCCCTTCCCCCCTCGATACGCGCGGAAGAGTGGGAACTCTGTCCTTACCATGGCATGGTAAAAACAGTTCCCATCCCCTTCGACATCTTCCGGGGAGAATCCCGGGTACTCCGCCGCTAACCACTTGACGTGGGCGTGTGGTGATGCAAGGATAACGCCGTCGGGTGGGACGTTGGGCTTCCCGGGGACAGCTTCCGAGCCTCCTGCTCTGTTTCGCTTCGCCTTGCGTGCGGCCAACTCCGCAGTCCGAGCGGCCTTCAAGCGCGCCACATCCGCTTTGTGGGCGCGGATATCGGAAGCAGAAGCATGGCACGTCCTTTTGTCGTGGCCGACAACGCCACATTCTCCACAACGGCGAGGTTCCTTCTGCACGACCGCGCCAGTGTTCTCCGTTCTCTCGGGTATGCGGCTATTCTTCGGTCGACCTCCCGACCTGTGGCATGTCATGCCAACCGTCTTGTCGTCGACGTCGTCGGCGTGTTGCCTGTCGATGAGGGGAGGGAAGTGGTGGGAGTACGTTTCTCTCATGGCCTCCACCGTGTACACCAGTGGGGCGAGGGTGTCAATGGGGTGCCCCTGGTTTTGCACCATGCGACACACCCGTGTAATGTGTCCACAGGGCATGCGATCTACGGTCCACTTGTTGCACGAGCAGGTCCACCGCCCGTCCACAGACCGAGGAACGGTTGGCGACTGGACGTGCACCTCGAAAGCGACCCCCCCTTCTTTCACTTCGTAAACCCCGTTACCCCCGGATGGCGGAAGAACCTGCAACGAGAGGGCGAGAAGGCCACCGTGCCTCGTGTCGAAACGCGGAAGGAGGCGCTCGTCAAAGTCGGAGTGCGCGTAAAGCGCCGCCTTTTCTGCGAATCGTGTCATCAGCTGGGTCCGGATGTAGTCGAACGCGTGCACAACGCACCCAATCCACCTTGATGCGTCCAACGCGTTGTTCAATGACTCCGCCACATTCGATGTGGTGTGGCAGAGCTTGGGGTAGTGGGGATCGGCGAAGGCACGGGCCCACTGTTCCTTGATGCGGTCCAGCTTCAAGGCAAGTTCAGGTTTCTTCTGTCGAACTTCGGCCATCACCGCCTCGTAGCGCTCGGGAGTTTCGGCCTTACACGCGTGCCGCAAGATTTCTTTCAGTGCAACCGTGATATCGGGCTTTCTGAAGAGGTGTTCGCTGCACAGATAGTGCTTTGCTTCGGGGAACACCTTCTTGAGTGCACTCTCCAGTGCACACCCCTCGTCAGAAATGACGGTGCGGTAGTCACCCGCACTGTCTTTGAGCTGCTCGAGAAAAAAATCGCAGCAGGTGTTGTTCTCCCCAACTGCCAAACAGTGGGCAACATCTAGCAGCTGTCCATCTGGGTCGATGGTGGACCCCGCCAGCATTGTGCCCCTGTTGCCGTTTTTGCGGAAGGCCCCATCCACAAACAGAATGTTGTGTCCGATGGCCTTCTGCTTCTTAGCTGCAAAAATGCAGGGCTCAAACGCAACGAAGGCTGCGATGAGCACCCCTGGCTCGTCTGGTGGCTGGCCAACACCAACAACCTCGGTGACGTACTCGTCACCGCACTTGCGAAGCAAGGCACAGTGACTGCCTGGCATCACGCGTCGCACGTCCAGCATCCACCCCCGCAGCTTCTCATATCCGACAAGGGTCTCGCCATACACGTCCTTTATGGCTTTATTCCGTGCCCTGTTGGTCATGTGATACGGCAGAGCCGCCGACCCCGCACAAGAGACCGCGAGGTGGGCAGCCACCTCCTTGGACTTCGCCTTCGGGCCGTACTCCCGGACAAAGGAAACAGCCTCGGCAGCGGCCTCTTTTTGGCTCATAAGGAACGCCCGGCCCGACCCAGCTGCGACACACGTGTGGTTTCTGATGCTGACCACCTTGTAGTGGCCCGCAGCTTTCCTGCACGCGAAGTGAAACGTGCAACCGTCCGTTTTGCACTTCTTCTCGCGGCGGTCCTTCCCTGCGTGGCCAGATTTGAGGCCCTTCTCCCCGATGCCGGATCCACTCCTCGAGTACAGAGCGGCTGCCGTGTTGAAGGCATCTCTGCTCAGATCGAGGTTGTCTCCCACCTTTTGTAGCGAAGGGTCTCGGGTGGTTCCTGGTGCCGCTGGGTTGCTGGTGCCATGTTCTGCCGTATCGTCGTTGGCTGGCGCCGGGTTGTTGGTGTTTGCTGGTGTCGGTGGTGCCAGGTTGCTGGTGCTGCTAGTACTGGCTGGTGGTGCTGGGTTGCTGGTGTTGGCTGGTCTCGAGTTGCCGGTACGGGCTTGTGGTGCTGGGTTGCTGGCTGGTGTCGGTGGTGCCGAGTTCCTGGTGTTGGCTGGTTCCGGGTTGCTGGGGTTGCCAGTATTGGCTGGTGGTGCTGGGTTACTGGTGTTGACTGGTGTCGGTGCCGAGTTGCTGGTGTTGGATGGTGCCGAGTTGCTGGTGTTGGATGGTGCCGAGTTGCTGGTGTTGCCTGGTGTCGGTGGCGGGCTGCTGGTGTTGCCGACCGGGTCCTTGTAGGCCACCCCACATCTGCGAAACACCCTTTTGGTGACAATGTCGCTGCCCACCGCGCCGAGCAGCTGTGAGAACGTCACGTCGTGGAGGTCGTCAGCACAACGCACAGGAAGGCTCAAAATGGCTGCAATCTGCTCCGCCTTGCATGACGCCTCCTGCAGCAGAAGAACAAACTCGTCGTCTGGAACCGGCATTTTTACACCACCAACCCACTGCCAGCCCCTCCTGCTCGATTTCTTGTTAATCATATGAGAACGGCCAAGGGTGTCAGAACGAAGAGCAAGAGCGCGAACAGTAGGCAAATCGCACAGTTGTACGACCCCGCACTCACCGGGAGCTTTGCGTGCCTTCGCTTTCAGTTCGAAGCGCGCACGACGCCATGACCCGTTGATCTGGCGCTTTTTGTGTGTCCAGGTTGCGCCTCCGGCGCAACCTGGCGTATGATGTGTTTTTTTGGCGTCAAAACCCCGTGTGAATTCACTTTTGATGGCTTTATGTGTGTATGTATGTACCATGCAGGGTCAGAACCTTGTGTCTTTTTGAAACACTGCCACGGGGCTGGTGGCCCCCAAAAATGGAAAAAAAAAATTGCTCAACTTCATCAAAAATTACCGCAGTTTTTGTTCCAAAATTTTAAAATTCAAAAACCCCAATTTTTTTCCGGAATTTCTTTTTTGGCCATTTCCAAAAAGACACAAGGTTTTGACCCTGCATGGTACATCCGTTGTGGAACCTCTCGTTGTTTTTGGCATCATACACCCGAAATAGTCACTTTGTGGGCCCTATAATAGGCTACGAACTTCATGGTATTTTTACAAATGTGTGAGTGTATGTCATTTTGTATAGTACGTTGAAGTACATTCATTGTGGACCCTATATTCTCGCGATGCTGTGTTTGGCGTCAAAAACCCGTCTGAATTCACTTTTGATGGCTTTAATGAGGCTAAACACTCGAAATAGGCACTTTGGGGGGAATTTTTTTTGAAAGGGTCTCCCAACAAGAATTGTGGCATATGCGCGAAAAAACTGTTTTTTACAAATATATGCGCGAAAAAACTGTTTTTTACAAATATATGCGCGAAAAACTGTTTTTTTTTACAAATATATGCGCGAAAAAACTAAAACTGACAAACATATGCACCGCGCATATATTTGTCAATTTTAGTTTTTTCGCGCATATATTTGTAAAAAAAACAGTTTTTCGCGCATACGTTTCGTATGCGCGCAGTTTTTTCGGCAGTTTATCGCGCATATATTTGTAAGTTTCCCAAATTTTTTCGACCAAAAATTTTGACCAAAATTTTTGACCAAAAAATTTCGACCATAAAATTTTTGGGAAATATACCAGGATATGCGCGAAAAACTAAAATTTACAAATATATGCGCGGTGCATATATTTGTAAATTTTAGTTTTTTCGCGCATATATTTGTAAAAAAAAACAGTTTTTTCGCGCATATGTTTGTAAAAAAAACAGTTTTTTCGCGCATATATTTTGACCAAAAACTTTCGACCAAAAATTTCGACCAAAAATTTTCGACCCAACTTTCACAACTTTTTCCGCGGGAAAAAGTCTCTATCCGCGGGAAAAAAGTCTCTATTCGCGCCGAAAAAGTCTTTATTCGCGCCCAAAAAGTCTTTATTCGCGCCCAAAAAGTCTTTATTAGCGGCCGCTAATAGAGACTTTTTGGCGCCAAAAAGTCTCTATTAGCGGCCGCTAATAAAGACTTTTTTCCGCTAATAAAGACTCCCACGGGGGGGGGGGGGGGGGGGGGGGTGTGGGGCTAATTTATTCCGGGGTGGCTTTTTTCCCGACTTTTTTTCCGACTTTTTTATTCCGGGAGGTGAAAATTTGTTCCGGGAGGTGAAAATTTGTTCCGGGAAGTGAAAATTTGTTCCGGGAAGTGAAAATTTGTTCCGGGGAGGGCTTTTTTTCTGACTAATTTGTTCCGGGAACTGAAAATTTGTTCCGGGGTGGGCTTTTTTTCTGACTAATTTGTTCCTGGGTGAGTTTTTTTTCATTTCTGGGCTAAAAATGGCTGACACGATCAGTGAGCCTCCCAGAAAAAAAACTCACCCCGGAACAAATTTTCACTTCCCGGAACAAATTTTCGCTTCCCGGAACAAATTTTCAGTTCCGGAACAAATTTTCACTTCCCGGAACAAATTTTCAGTTTCGGAACAAATTTCTCCTCATTTCACGGGACCCGGACCGAACCTAGAACTGGGGAGGACTGGGCTGACAACCCAAGGTGGCAACAAACGGAATCTGCACTCCACATTACATCACGCAAGAATGGCTGATTCCTTCCTGAAGTCACCGACTGTCTTTGTGCCCACAGGAAGCGCGAACTGAACGCAAGGACCTTCCAGATGTGGAACACTGTACGGAGAGAAGACCACGCAACGGAGCAGGCGCCCACAAGTAGTTTCTAACAGGACTAATCCCTCACACCGAAGTGATCATGAGTTGCCTTAACGAAACGAACCTTGTGGAGCTGAACTCAGGCTGATAGGTGGGCCTTCTACAAAGTTAGCACCGGTCAGCAAGTAAACGTATCCGACCCCTGGCACAGAAGGCACGCGGTGGCTATCGGTAAACTGCATCGCGCACTCAGACAGACTTCTTGGAACCCCTTCCCACGGTCAGTAACTTGGACGACAATTACACTGGACGAACGCAGGAAATGACGAATATCCTCGAGGCTGTCGTAAACTCTCTTCTCAAAAAATAATAAAATACATAGGGTCAAAAGGGCACCCCCCGAAAAAAAAAAAAGACTCCAGATACGCAAACTCTTTCGAACGCTGCACACGGGTATCCTTCAAGTGACCTCTAACTATCTGTTGCATACGCGTATCCGGATCTGAAAGCCGAAGACTTTGTAACACTTTACCGCAACCGAAGTCGCGAACCGGGTTCGGCTTGCACTGCAAAAGCAGCATAATTGTGTCTTGCGCCCGAGCGCGGAATTCCGCCACCCGCCATTCGGCTAGAGTGCAAGAACACAATTGCGAAGCGTACTACAAACGGATAGTGTTACATAGGCGAACGAATCATGCGAGAACCTATGGAGGGGCCCCTCGACAGCTTTCAGAACACGGCATAGTAAGTCAAGAGTCGGATAAGCGAGTGTGCACATTCTACTCCCGTTTGATCTGCATTTTCCACCTTTCCCCCCTTTCTTTGATCTGCTGTGTGTATTTGAAAAACGTTATCGCATGCGGGTAAGCGGGGTTTGCGGGTTAGGGTATGCGGGGTTTGCGGGTTAGGGTACGCGGGGTTGCGGGTTCGGGTATGCGGGTTTGCGAGGTTAGGGTATGCGGGTTTGCGGGTTAGGGTATGCGGGTTTGGGTATGCGGGTTTGCGGGGTTTGCGGGTTAGGGTTTGCGGGGTTAGGGTACGCGGGTTTGCGGGTTCGGGTATGCGGGTTTGCGAGGTTAGGGTATGCGGGTTTGCGGGTTAGGGTATGCGGGTTTGGGTATGCGGGTTTGCGGGGTTTGCGGGTTAGGGTTTGCGGGGTTAGGGTACGCGGGTTGCGGGTTCGGGTTTGCGGGTTTGGGTATGCGGGTTCGGGTATGCGGGGGGGGTTCGGGTATGCGTACCTTACACAAAAATTGTAAAAATCACACACAAATGGTGAAAATCTGGAAAATTTGGCAAACCCCAAATTTTCAGTTTCCGGAACAAATTTTCACTTCCCGGAATAAATTTTCACTTCCCGGAACAAATTTTCACTTCCCGGAATAAATTTTCACTTCCCGGAACAAATTTTCACTTCCCGGAATAAATTTTCACTTCCCGGAACAAATTAGTCGGAAAAAAAGCCTGAAAAAAAGCTCACCCAGGAATAAATTAGCTCGACCCGGGGGGGGGGGTGGGGCAGGGGGCGCACTAAGGATTGGGGGGTGCAACGGGCAATGTCAACGTCTGCTAAATTTGGAAGGGGGGGGTCCTGTTTGGTGCACCTGGTGGCCGGGGACCCCACCCTTTTTTCCGGGGACCCCCTTAAACGCGCTCTTTCGCGATGGATCTTTCCACTCCGTCCTCGGTTCGTCTGTGAGGCCTGAAATTTGACGTGCAAAACACAGGCTGAAACCGGGAAAATCTGCCCTTTCGTGGTTTTCTTGGTGCCGTTGTTTCGAAACTCTCTAAGTACGTTTCCCAGCGGATTTGCCTGAAAACAGCTTTTGGGGGGTATTGGCATTTTGGGGAAAGCACATGGTAAATCGGCCAAATTTGCTCGAATTTTCACTTTTTGGGCCAATTTTCCAGATTTTGGCTGATTTTTGAGTGCACTGCAGGAATCTTGGTTTTCGGGGAAACTGACTTTGCTCAAAAGTTGCTAAGTACATTTCCCTGCCAAAAAAGTGCAGGAAAACATTTTGGTGGGGATTGACCTTTTTTTCCGCAAAAGTGGGTTTCGATTTCGAAAACGAGGAGAACGGATTCATCTGGAGGAAACGGAGTACCCACTCGGCACCGGGGGTCTGGCAAACACCCCAAAAACAGCCCCCAAAACGACCCCCCCCAAAAGGGGGGTGCAACGTGCAACGGGGGCAACGTCCCTTAGTGCGCACCCTGGGGGGGGGGGGGGGTCAGGTCGTTCTGCCAACGTAATCCCCCCCCCCCCCCCCCCCCCCCCCCCCTGGGCATGCATAAAAATAAGGCCACGGGTAACGGGTAACGGGTAACGGGGGTATCTCCGGATCCCGGGTCACCCACACTATGAACACGCGATGTCACATTATGTACATGCCTAACCCCCGGCATATGGACCGGATGTGCTCAGGAGCTGACAGAAACCCCAGATCCTCCTTTCAAGGGCGAATATGGCGGGCCAGCCGGCCATAGTCTACCCAAATATCGACATGCTCCAGGCCAGGCCCGCACCCCACGGGTGGTCGGCGGCAGTCAGCCAGCGTGCCAGCCAGCGTGCTCGGTGTTAGGGTACGTCACCTGCTCACGCTATCCTTGGAATCTGCAGGCGGCAGGGTCTAGGCTCCCCTGTGTGATCGTGACCCGCTCCTTGTCCACACGGCTTTCTTTGCTGCCCCTCCGTCTTCCCCGTCCATCCATCCATAACCTGCTGACAGATTTCCCGCTGTCCCTTACCTGCCCTTGGGCTGACTCCTCGAAACATCCAGGGGGGGCCCTCCAAAAACATCCGGGGGTGGGGGGGTGGTGGTGAAGACAAAGACGTTCAGTTCTGATGCTGGTGTTTGATGTATTCGACAGTCTGAGCAGCCATTCTGCAAAGACGAAGAGTCGCCTCTTCAAGCAGCTCATCGATGCAGGGTGCAAGGAGGGCGACAGGGTCGAGGCGAAGGCGCAGAAGGGGGCTGAGTGTGGGAGCGTCGCTCTCTTTGTTGCCGGGCAGCTGGCTCGGGGACACAGTGTACAGAGCCTGCCTACTTTGAAGGAGCTTCAATCATGGCTGCAAAGGTTTCCTCCTGGCTGGCTTTCGAACGAGAGAAAACAGGAGCTACTACTGTCTCTCAACGACGAGTCGCCCCTCGCCCTGACGACAGTTGAGGTGACTGACTGCACTGTCCACCTCGGCAGGCAGTATCCAACGCCCATCAAGATAATGGATGCACAGCGTGTTCCGAGACTGATGGCCTCTGCGTGTGAAAGCACAATTGTCATTGTGTTTGCACCCCCTGTGGGAAGGCAAAAAATGGGACATTTCTTTGTCCTTCGCTTTCGTCCCCCACGTTCAGAGCCAAGACCGACAACCGGCGTTTTCCCGCTGTTTGCACCCAAACAAAAGGCAGCTGCGAGCGCAGAACCTGTGAAGCCGGCAGCACCTCCTGCAGACGAGTTTGCAGAGGTCTTTTTCTCGACGCCGGAAGGTATCGGCTGCATCGTTTGTCGTGACGCGCACGGCCTTGGCGTGCTGAGCTCTACTCCAAAAAACGAAGCGTTTTTAAAGGGGTCCGTGAATTCTCGGGGAGCACCGCTTCGAACAGCGAAGAGCAAGCACCTCGGACGGGAGTACCACAAAACAGCTCTAAGGCGCATTCGTACGGTCTGTGCTGTGGTCTCTGCTGCTGCCGTACTGGGTGTGGTGTTCAACTGCTGCCCCTCGTTTCCGACACTGAGTGTCGTGCACGAGGAAACGGATGAGGAGGAAGACGACGAGGACGAAATTGCAGAGACTGGCGACAGTGGTGCGCTGAAGGTCGGTACCAACGAAGCTGTGAAGCAAGTCAAAATTGCAGAGGCCGATGTGCAGGACGCAACCCTCGAGTCGATGCACGTCAATTTCTACGTCAGCCTTCACAACAAACTCTCGATCTCCCAAAGCCTGAGGCAGCTTGACGCAGATGTAAGTCGGGGGATCGCCATGCATCCGCAGTACAGGAACGAAGAGCACATCAAACAAATGACCTACCTTTGGGCACGAATTCTTCGATTCCAGTTGCATGTGCGTCTGGCTCCAGTTTCTTTCTTCGTGATCAGCACTGACGGTGCTACGCTTTCCCTTACAAAAAAACAAGTGATCGAAGTACGTATTCGATTCTACGAGCTTTCGAAGTACACTGAGGTGTTCGTAGGGTTGGTTGCCATTCCGCGTGGCGATCGTGAGGACGGTGAATGCATCCATCGCCTGGTGTGCGCGGCTCTGCGCAAAGTTGGGGTTGCACAGAACCAACTGCTCGGTATAGTGACTGACGGGGCAAGCGCCCTAACAGGAGCAAACAACGGGTTGTTTGGGAGACTTGTTGCTGATGCGCACAAAGGGGCCCGGCTGTTCAAGACGTGGGATTTTGCGCATTACCTCCAAACGTGCTTGAAGGTTATCACTGAAGCCAAGGTGTTCAAGTCCATTGCTGCGATGGTGGCAGCGATCGATTCGTTTTACGCAGCTTCATCACTGCTATGCCGGGACATAGAGGAGTTTGCTGCAGAAAACCCGTCGATAAGCGCTGCTGTCCCTGGTCAGCCTCGCACTGCTTCTGTTCTTCGCCCAAAGCAGGGGCACGTCATCCGGTGGCTTCCAAAGTGGAAAAATACCTTTTCTCGAGTGCAGCGTATGAACAAGCTGTGGATCGCACATTTGGAAAGTGATCGCCGTGCCTTCAAGACCTCAAAGGGTGGTGACAAACAGCAAAAACGGGCGTACAAGAGAAAACTCAGCCAGGCAAAGCGACCGACAAGGGGCGGCCCGTCTAAACTTGTGCACAAGTTCAAGCAACCGCTCGTACAGAAGCAGCTGCTGTACTTTGACCAGCTGTTTACCGCGATCTCGCCGGTGAGCCGCACAGCGCAGTCGACAAGCACTTCTGTCGTCCACATTGAAGCCGAGCTACGCTCTGCAACAGAGGTGCTCCTGCAAATCGAGGCACCATCGGGTTTGCAGTCTCTCCATAAGCTTGTGCAGGAAGCTTTTGACACCATGTTGCAGTTCAACGATGACCAACGGGCTATTCTGAAGATCTTGAAGTTTTTCTACTTCGATCTAAGCAACATGAGCACTGCCGAGATTGCTGCGTACGGCAACAATGAGCTTCAGGAACTGCAGGGGCCAATCCTTTCACGACTGGGTGCTGAAGGGATCGACCTCAAACAGGCCTGGTGCAGTGCCAAGGCCCTTGCGGCAGGGATGAGCAGTGGCTCCAGCTTGCGCTGCGTGACATGCAGTCTTCGCGAGACGGACATAGAGCACAACGTTTTTCTTGCTGATGTGCTTGAGGGAATAGCTCTACTTGGCAGTGTGTCGTGCTGTTCTATTGAATCTCACTTTGCAGCGGTACGGCAGCGGCTTGGACTGTCTCGCACAAAGCTTCGTATCACACTTCTTGAGGCTGAGCTGTTTGTGCATGAACTAGGACCAAGCCCCGCTACATGCCGCGAGTTTGTTCAGACTGGAGTGCGCTCTTTCTTTGGTGATCGAAAGAGGAGAGCCCCAGGAGGTGGCCGCAAGAGGCTAGGACCAAAGCCCACTCGGTTACAGGTAATTGAAGAGGGCCTTCGAAGTCAGTGCCTCCTGCGCGAATACGAGGACGAAGAAGACAGCGAGGAAGATGAGGAGTGCGAGGAAGATGAAGAAGATGAAGAGTGCGAAGAAGATGAAGAGGAGTCTGAAAACGAGGACCTTGAAGAAGATGAAGAAAGCGAGGAAACAGAAGACAGCCCAAAGAATGTCAGAAAAAGAGCGCGCCGAAAATAGGATCCTCATCGTTCTTCAGGGTCATCTCGTTTTTTTCTTGAGGCTGACACCGAGCTCTTACCAGTGTTTTTTTGAGTACCAGCCCTCGGGGTTCGCTACGAGCAGCACCATTTCCGTGCCCCTTCGCCCTTCCGAGTACTTTGCTGGCTGCGTTTTTGCAGTACTCATTTTGTTTTGTATGTCTTTCGTGAGTCTTGAGCATTCTTTTTGGTCCAGTTTGGGCCTCAGCCGCAGTCCACCAGCATGCTGCACCTCAGGCGCGCTGGCCTCAAGCCCAGTCCACTTCAGCCACAGTCCACCCAGCGTGCTGGGCTTCGGCATTCCACCTAGTGTCATCTTTCGTGAGTCTTGAGCATTCTTTTTGGTCTCAGCGTTCTTCTTGTTTTAGCGTTTGGGCCTCAGGCGCGCTGGCCTCAAGCCCAGTCCACTTCAGCCACAGTCCACCCAGCGTGCTGGGCTTCGGCAGTCCACCTCAGCAATAGCCCACCCAGTATGCCGGGCCTCAGGCACAGTCCACCCGACGTACTGGGCCTCACGCACGCCGGGCCCCGGCGCAGTCCACGCGCAGTCCACTCGGCGCGCTGGGCCGCAGCAACGCACCCACCATGCTGGGCCTCAGGAGCAGCCCACCTCAGCCACAGTCGGATAAAAATAAGGACGGGTAACGGGTAACGGGTAACGCCCCCCCAGAAGGCCGATTCTTATTTTTATGCATGCCCCCAGGGGTACCTGTAACTCGGGGCCCGGGCCCTGGAAAATTTTCCAGGGTTTTGGCCCTGAACGATTACCAAAGGAAAAACTCTCTGGTACGAGATGCAATTCGTTTACAATTCCATTCCAGGGCCCCAGACTGTCCATGAGCTCAACGGATTCAAAAGCGTTCAAAAACGTCCTCGGAATGTATTTTTCGACACAGCCACGAAACCTGAAGGAGGTTTTCAGGTTCTGGCAGGTCTAGCTGGCTGCCTAAAGGGTACCACGCCAAGGTCACAGGTGGCAAGGTGGGTGTTGAAAAAAAAAAAACTTTTTTTTTTTAGGCCGGAATCCCTAAAAACCCGCATTTCGGAAAGTTTTTGTCCCACATTTTTCCCAGGGCATTTTGACCATTTCACCTTAGAGCCTCCGCCCGCTCAGCCCCTGTGGTAAATGCACGACTGTGAGCTTTTTTTATCAAATTTTATCAAGTTTATTCTTGATTTTTTCTCGTCTTGCTCTCCGCTTGTTGTGGAAGCTGCAATATTGAAGATTCCATCCTTGGATGGCGTGGCCTGGACCCTATCTGGACCCTAGCGCTAACCCGGGGCCCGGGCCCCGGGCCCGGGCCCCGGAGACCCTGGATTTACAGGTACCCTTGCCCCCCCCCCCCCCCCCTAGGGCAATGCTGTCAACGTACGCGTACGCGTACGCGTACGCCGATTTTTTTTTGGCGTATGCGTACGCGTACGCACGTATGCGTAGTCACCGGCAACTGGGTATAGGAATAAACGTATACCCAACAGGAAGAAACATGCTTGCGAAGCCAGCTCCAAAGGCGGTTGCAAAGCTAGCTCCAAAAACAGCATAGGCCCAAGAACGAGCGGGGTCGCGCGTGGAAGACCTGGGCAAGAGTATTAAGGAAGTCAAGTGCAAGTTCTGCACGGAGGGGACGCTGTCGCCATGTGGTGGTAACATTTAGGGAGCGAGAGGTCAGTACTTCAGAAGCTGGCTGGCAACCGCCTTGTCGGGCAAGTCTCATTGATGACGAGGAGTGAGGAATCGTAGTGAACTTCCTCGTGGGGTTTCTTGGTTCTTGTTCGGGAAACACGGGGTAGTGACGTCAGAAGGTAGACGTGCTGAACCCCTACCGCATGGTACGGCTTTGGGTGCCGTACGCGTACGCGCGTACGTACGCGTACGCGTACGCGTACGCCGATTTTCGAAAAACTGGTGCGTACGCGTACGCAGCCACCACAGCCCTAGGGGGTAGGAACCCTTAACAAAATATCGTGATTTCAGGTTTTTGGACTTTTTTCAACAAGGGAACACGCACCCGCCCTGTGCACCCCCAAGGATGGGCCCTCCACAGTGTTTCTCGCCCGGAAAAATGTTCAAAACGCTCTGCTGGCTGTTATTTTCGCGCCGAAATGCATTTTTGAGCATTTTTGGTCTGTGGACATTCTGTGGACAAAATCCGCCGACTTTCCTCTGGAACCGGAATTTTTTTTAGGACTGAATTTGCCCATCTAAAAAGTCACTGTTGGGCTGTTTGTGTGTCAGAGTGCACCCATGAGCGATGGAACGTGGTAAAAATACACTTTACACGAGGCGAGCGTCGCAGAGTGGAGGGGTCGCATAATATTTTCCGGCGCCACCGGCTTGAAAAACGGAGTTCGCACGAGAGTTTGAGAGAGTTTTGGTGCCGAACATGAACGATTTTCACACCCTCGGAGCTTCTTCGTGACCGAACCGACCGGGAAAATGACTTGGGT
This sequence comes from Diplonema papillatum, assembly GCA_030068145.1. Classification (NCBI taxonomy): domain Eukaryota; phylum Euglenozoa; class Diplonemea; order Diplonemida; family Diplonemidae; genus Diplonema; species Diplonema papillatum. The sequence continues at coordinate 152,795 of JAPJBO010000459.1, read as the reverse complement.
TGCACCAGGTTGTGACCTGCGGGCCAAAAACGCTGTTTAGACGCCGGTATTGATGGTGCAACGGTACAGTGACGGTAGAGTGACGGTAGCGTGACGGTAGCGTTACGGTAGCTCTGTGGAAGCGTGAAAATAGCATAGTGTGTGCAACAGCAAGCAAAAAATATGTCAATCCACCAGCATTGCTCAGAATGCCATGCGAAATTGACTTCTCTCACGTACAATGATGGCGAGTCCCAATTTTAGCTGGCCAAAACAATTACAAGAGGTGAAAGAGGGAGGAGGATGCACCAGGTCACGGTCGAACCGTGCAGAAGGCAAGAGCAGATACAATGAAGGACTTCAGGGCTCAACACAACGATTCCGAAAGGCCGGTGGGCGAAGAAAGTTTGTGAAAGCCTCCGCCATAGGACCAGGAAGACGCTCTGGTGAGGTGGAGTACAAACGAGCTGGAAAACCTTCTTCAGAAGTCTGTGCAGATGAGCAAGTTAAGTCGACCCCGTGGGTTGCTTGCACTGCAGTGCTGGTGTGGTCATGCCTGTGGGTAGCCGGGACGTGGCTTTGGACCAGCACGTTTGAACCCGGCTGTTTGGCTGCTGCCCTGGTCCCGACGTTGCGCACGCCAACACAGCAGCATCCCTGGAGGCCCCCACTCGTTTGCTGTTTCTGCGGCGGGGCTGGTGTTGTCGTGTTGGTTGGCGAGCATACTTCAGTGGCACCACCGGACGATCACTGCGGGTCCGTTGGCACTTGCTCTGCATCTGGAGCACTTCTTTTCCGACGGCGCAGTCGCAAATGCTGATCATATTGCTTGTGAATGAAGCAATTGGCTCATTTTCCTGGTAGTTTGGGCCTGTTTGAGTCCTGGGGCCGCTACTTATCTGAAATAGAAGCTGATCTGGCATGCTTGTCGATTTGTAGAAATGGGCCATGCCTGCGACACCCCATTTTAGGTCATTTTTGACCCGAAAAGTGCCACTTTATCTCAGTTCCTCCTGCTTTGTGGCCAGCCAGCGCCCGAACGGGCACTATTTTCGGTTTCCTGACCGTTTTGGGCCCACACCACTTCATTTTCACGACCTTCTTCACCAAATGACCAAAAACACGAAATTTTCACCCGGGTTCCTACCCCCCCCCTCCCTCTTAAACGAAACACGGCGCAGACGGGACCAGTGCGGTGTTGAGCACATACCCATTCCAAGCACGTCCTTGCAACCCCCCCCAGGCATCTTGTTAAGAACCATCCATCCATCCATCAGCCGGCTGACCCCCCCCCCCCCCCCCCCCCCCCCCCCCCCCCCCCCCCCCCCCCCTCAGGCTATTTTCACTGTGGAGGGGGAGACGCTACCTGTCACACTCTAAGGTGGTCACCACGGTGGGCGGTCAGAAAAAAAAAATTTTTTTTGCCCCAAATACCCCAAATACCACACTTTGGAAATTTTTGTGGCCCACTTTTGGCAGGGAATTTTGACCATTTCACCTTAGAGAATTTGACCACCCAGCCTCCAAGGCAACTGCACTGTAGAGGGGGGGGGGGGGGGGGGGGGGGGGGGGGGGTCTGGTTTATCCGGCCATCCGGCCAAAGTGGCTGATCCTTAACAAGAGCGCTGCCCCCCCCCCCCCCCCCCCTCAGGCTATTTTCACTGTGGAGGGGGGAGACGCTACCTGTCACACTCTAAGGTGGTCACCACGGTGGGCGGTCAGAAAAAAAAAATTTTTTTTTTGCCCCAAATACCCCAAATACCACACTTTGGAAATTTTTGTGGGCCCACTTTTGGCAGGGAATTTTGACCATTTCACCTTAGAGAATTTGACCACCCAGCCTCCAAGGCAACTGCACTGTAGAGGGGGGGGGGGGGGGAGGGGGGGGGGGTCTGGTTTATCCGGCCATCCGGCCAAAGTGGCTGATCCTTAACAAGAGCGCTGACCCCCCCCCCCCCCCCCCCCCCCCCCCCCCTCTTTCGACGTTTACCTCGCGGCTTTGTCCGGATCTCCCGGAGTGCCCACAACATGACAGTCCGTGCCCCGTCACCCTCCATGATGCTTCCTACTCAAGATCGACTACCCGACTCGTCTGCACCCCCAAATTCAGCTGGTAAGTTGATGAGCCGACAGTCGGAAGGATCACCTGACTTACTCTACCCCCTTGGTAGTTCACCATCCTGCCCGCCCTTACCGAACTCCCAATGTCTGACACCGCATGGTCAGTTGTTTGAGCAGTTAGCGGGGTCCCCGGTGCTGCGATGTCAACACTGCTCCATCGAGTCTACGAAGGATGGCCAGAAGTTTCAAGGTCTGAGGGGACTCCGGGCGCATGAGAGACGTTGCCGACTCGCGGATGTGAGGTTCTGATCCACGTCGTTTCAGCCTCATCGGATTCTTGATTGTTGGCTGGTCTGTTTTACACTCCGCACCCGTTTACCCTGACGAACGGGTGACAACTCGAAGTGTACCCGTCCCAACGGGGTTACTTATGGAAGTTACAATGAAGGCTTAGACCGGTACGGGCTACATGGCAACCCCTGCTCAACAACGGTCATCAACGGGGAACATCATCCCCATACAAACAACCCTTCCGCGCACGCCAACCGGCGAGCCCAAAGACGCGCCTCCCAGAAGGAGGCGGAAGCGACCCCTGCAGGAGTCCTCGAAGCTCGCATCCCCGACAGGGAAGCCACGAAGATCGAAGCGATCGCGGCAGGCCGTGAACAACTCTACGCTCGATCACGAAATGGAATGCCTGACTTCTTCCCCATCGTCGACCCGGAAACAGCCAAACCGGCCCGGAAAGTCCGCACCGCGAAAGCGAGCGGGAATTGAACTTGACTTGGAAACGACTAGTTTGACCACATCCTCATCATCGTTGACTCTCCCGACGGACGACGTCATAAAGTAACACTAGCCCGTGAACAGTGCTCGCCTGCCTTGATGGCACTTGCACCTTAAAGAACTCAATGCTCAACACGTAGAACGTGGGGGGCCCTTGATCACATTCATTACGGGTGTGGTCGTGGTGTCGGTCGCAATAGTCGCTTTGCTAGCCAAAGAGAGAGATAGAGAGAAAAAGAGCGCCAGAGAGAAAAGAAAAGATACCGTTATCTTCCGGAAAAGAAGGGTTACGCGAACCCCCGAAAAAATAATTACCCCCAAAAAAATAAAAACAGAAAAAAATAAATAAAAACACAAACCGACGGTGACCCCCAAAACCTTTTTCAACCTTTCCAATTCCCTTCAAGCTAAACCATTATACAACGACCCCCCCTCCCTCTAGGACCGTGACTAAAAAAACGGCTAATAAAGCGCGTTTGGCACGATTTGCCAAACGGCAAACGTTTGCCGTTTGGCAAACGTCTGGCATTTGGCTGACATTGCCCTACAGACAGGAAGAAGAATCATCACAAGAAATGGAAACACAAGAATGCGATTCCTGTGAGGCAGGACCTGCATTACTCCGATTCGTCACTTTCGCATACCCCAGTCGTCATCGTCGTGGGTGTCGAACCCCACAGGCCTACACAGTCTGACCCAAGTGACTGACAGACACTTGCTACGCTGTAGACGTTTCTCAAGGGCTTGGCAGGATTTGCAAACGTTTGCAAACGGTAAACGTTTGCTGGAAAATAGGCAAAAATCGGCAAAAAATGGGCAAAATCTGGAAAAATCGGCCAAAATGGCCAGAATCTGGAAAAATGTGTGTGTTGCTAGCATCGAGACAGACGAAAAAGAATTGCTGCCACTTTCGTGGTGCATCAACTCCCTCAGTGAAACTGTGAGAGTGAAAATTGTGTCCGCAAGCAACGCCATCCAACAGCATGACGCGCAGTACGCCTACTATGGGCGGTACCTGGCCACGTGCTCGTCGGATGGCCGCGTGAAGGTGTTCGAGTGCGGCGGTGGCCACGCTGGAGGACTGGGGCCCCGTGTGGGCCGTGTGCTGGGGGCCCCCGCAGTTCTCGTCGCCGCTCGCGTTCTGCCAGCTACGACGGGAAGGTCGTCGGGTACCAGGACACAACTCTGCATTCCCGCGAAGAAGTCTCGAGCAATCAAAACATGAAAGGCAGGATTCTGCCCGGACACGAAACCTAAGATTCCCCCCCACCACAGTACTGCCTAACATTGAACTAAGATTCCCCCCACCACCGTACTGCCTAACATTGAACTAAGATCCCCACCACCACAGTACTGCCTAACATTGAACTAAGATTCCCCCCCACCACAGTACTTTCTACTCCACCACAGTACTGCCCCCTCCACAGTACTGGCATATACCCAAAGGAGTTGTATTAGTTCCGGGTACATGAAAATTCTGTCCACAAACCAACGCCATCCAACAGCATGACGCGCAGTACGACTACTATGGGCGGTACCTGGCCACGTGCTCGTCGGATGGCCGCGTGAAGGTGTTCGAGTGCGGCGGCGGCGAGCAGGCGACGCTGGCCACGCTGGAGGAGCACTCGGGCCCTGTGTGGGCAGTGTGCTGGGGCCCCCCGCAGTTCTCGTCTCCGCTCGCGTCGGCCAGCTACGACGGGAAGGTCGTCGTCTACCAAGAGAGCGGCGGCCGAGGCAGCTTCTGCAAGACCTACGAATACCTCGGGCACAAGTCATCGGTCAACAGCATAGCCTGGGCGCCCCCCCAGCACGGATTCCTGACGCTGGCCAGCTGCTCTTCGGACTCGTCTATCGCCATCCTCACGTACCAGCCGCACGGGGCGTGGGAGGTGACGACCATCCCCAACGCGCACCAGGTCGGGTGCAACGCGCTGGCCTGGGAGCCGGCGCTCACGAACCAGCCGCCGCGGCTGGCGTCGTGCGGAGCCGACAACCTGCTCAAAATTTGGGCGAGGAACGAGGCTACCAACGCTTTCGAGCACGAGCACGACCTGATCCCTGAAGGCACGACGGAATTCCCGGTGTGTGTTCTGTTGTGTTGTGTTGTGTTGTGTTGTGTTGTGTTGTGTGTTGTGTGTCGTGTGTTGTGTTGTGTTGTGTTGTGTTGTGTTGTGTGTTGTGTTGTTGTGTGTTGTTGTGTGTTGCGTTGTGTGTTGTGTGTTGTGTGTTGTGTGTCGAAGGCGGAGCACGGGGGGCAAACGGTGGGGCCTGCGTTTGTCAGTTTTTGCTTTACCCCTTCAACCTCGCCTTTTGGATATGAGGAGTTCGCACAGAAACGTAAAGATTCCAACTTGACGCGCCGAAGCTCAAGCAAGCTTGCTAGGAATTCTCCGTCGGTCACGCACTCCTGAGACGCAAGCAATGAACGGAGAAAACACGAGAGGTCACATACGATGGGGTTACCCCCCGAGCTAGCCGCAGAAAGGGAGCGAACGGGCTAGCCCCGGAGGTCACGCGGGGGACGGAGGGTGGGAACCCATGCCCCACGGATCTCGCCGCCGAAGCAACGGAAGCTGGTATCCAGCAAGAAAGCGCACCCTCGCACGAGGGTATCCATGGCCGCACGGCCGTCGAAGGCAGAAAATGATAAAAAGAGTTGCAGGGAGGGCGGGTGGGAAATTTTCCCCGCGATCCAAGTGCGCACCGAGGTGTCCTAAGGGTCGTTTGTTTTACCTACACCACGTACTTGTCATACGTATGACAAGTACATATGACAAGTACATGTACTTGTCATATTATGACAAGTACTATGACAAGTCCTAAGGGTCGTTTGTTTTACCTAGTAGACTTCCCCTGATACATCAATAGTGTGTTGTTGGAGTCTCTTCTTTCCTGGGAAGTCGAGAGCACGCCACTTCCGCTATCTCCCAGCTGTTTTTTTTTTGTCGAGAGGAAAAACACGAAGACTTTTTCCGGAAGGTTTTATTATCCTGCCGCAAACAGGTAACCACCCCTACACACCTCTTTTTCCCTTTCCTGTGGTTTGCGACGTCTTTTTTCTTGACCCGCATCCTCGAGCAGGTCAGAAACATTTTTGAAGGGAACAGATGATGACGTTGGGATTCCAACTTGATGCGCCGACAACCGAGAATAAACCGCGCTTTTTTGGAAAGAGGCCGCGACGGCACGAGCAAACCAGGAAGGAGGGAGCGCAAACAAGAGAATCGAGCAAGCTTATTGGCGCTAAAACCAAAGTACTCGACGTGGCTGCTTCGACTCCGAATGGAAGGGAGTATAGAGATAGAGGGGCAAAATACAATACAAACACAATCTGTTTTGTTCTTCGCTGACACCACTGTGTGTTGTTTTCTCACTCAGGACTTTGACCTGTTGTGTTTGTGTGAATTGTCGTGTGGGGGTAAACCCGCATGACCTCCCGTCCGTTCAACACGTGGTTCGGTAGTTACAGCACTTGGGATCCCTTCTGTTCTTTGTCGGGCAGCGTCGTCGAGCATTTCCCTTCAAGCTGGTGCTCATGTACAAAAACCCAAGCACCACACTGCGAGAAAATACATATAAACGGCATATTAAACGCGGACAACAGACCGGTACGGGCTACAAGGCAACCCCTGCTCAACTTGTAGAACGTGGGGACGAAGGAATGTACTTGGTGTCGGTCACAAACAGTCCCGGACATGGCTAGCCATAACCCATAACGAAAGCGTGCACTAAATATACACATAGCCCTTTCTTGCTTTAAGAGAACCCATTCATGAACGGTCACACGGAGACCCTAAACCCCCGGCATTTCAAGCGAGCTTGAACTCTAAAGAATACGCGCCGGCGACCTTCGAACTCGTGACACAAGGAGTCGAACGTGCTATCCCAGCCACCCATTCGCTCGCTCTTTCTGCGCGTTTATTCGTTCTACGGCTTTACATTATTCGTGCAATACCAATACACACAGGACTGGGTTCGCGACGTTGCTTTCTGCCCGTCTCCCGTGCAAGACTTCAGCACTCTGGCGTGTTGCTCGAAAGACAAAGTGTACATCTGGCGGCACAAGGTCACTGACGGCTCGTCGAAGTGGTCCCTGCTGACGACTATCACGATCCCCGACACTACAGCGTGGAAGCTCTCCTGGAGCGAGCACGACGGCCTCCTTGCCGTGACGTGCGCCGACAACACCGTGTACGTGTACAAGAACGTGAACGTGATCAAAGAGAGCGACTGGCAACAGGTATGCTGCGGGCCCAGCCAGATTACGTTTCTTCGAAGACGACCTTCCTTTTGGGTCAATATCAACGTCCCCCCCCACCTTTTCAGTCGTGCGCTTTGCTCCAGTTCCAAATACCGTACTAAAGTGCTGCGCTCCAGTTCCTACCGCATACAAAAGTGCATTGCACCAGTTCATACCCTGTACAAAAGTGCTTTGCACCAGTTCATACCGTGTACAAAAGTGCATTGCACCAGTTCATACCCTGTACAAAAGTGCTTTGCACCAGTTCATACCGTGACAAAAGTGCATTGCTCCAGCTCCTACCACATACAAAAGTGCATTGCACCAGTTCATACCGTGTACAAAAGTGCATTGCACCAGTTCATACCCTGTACAAAAGTGCTTTGCACCAGTTCATACCGTGTACAAAAGTGCATTGCACCAGTTCATACCCTGTACAAAAGTGCTTTGCACCAGTTCATACCGTGACAAAAGTGCATTGCACCAGTTCATACCCTGTACAAAAGTGCTTTGCACCAGTTCATACCGTGTACAAAAGTGAATTGCTCCAGCTCCTACCACATACAAAAGTGCATTGCACCAGTTCCTACCGTGTATTAAAGCAATGCACAACGACCCTGTCTGTCGTCAGTGTTCTTGCTATTCGCCCTTCGCACCCACAGGTAGCTAAACATTTGATCAACGAACCGCTGGCGAACTAGAACTGAGACCGGAGTCTCCTGTCCTGTGGTACTTGCCGGCTCTTGCCGCCCACTTCCGCTCAGTACGCTAGCCAAGTGAGTGAGTTCGCCTCGCCTTCCTCACGGTTCTGACCGCATGGAAAAAGTGGCTTTGCGCGGAGAGTCCTCGATGGCTCCATCGTAGCGGCGTGGGCTCCTGTGTACGATCGTTAACCAGGGATGGAGAGGCGAGAGGCGACTTTGTCGTTCGGCTGCGTGTGTGCAGTCCTTCATCAGGGGGTCCAGGAAAGACTTTGTCGTTCAGTCTTGGCTCGTGTATACCGTCTGTTCCTTCCTCAGTCGTGCAGCCTGGCTTTGCGTTTGCACTCCTTCATCAAGGGGGTCCAGTGATGGAAAGGCGACTTTTGTCGTACAGCCTGGTCTCGTGCGTGTGTGCAGTCCTTCATCAGGGGGTCCAGACGACGTTGTCGTTCGGCCTGGCCTCGTGTATACAGTCCTTTTTCAGTCGTACCGCCTGGGCTAGCGATATATAGTCCCTCATCAGGAGGTCCAGGGATGAAGAGGCGACTCAGTCGTCCTCAACCCAGGGGTTTCCCTGAAAGGGCGGTCATCCTCGGACACGCAAACATCTGCAACATCTGTCGATTCGATTCCGTGCTGTGATGACAAGGACGCGCATCGGCAGACCTGAAAGGCGGAACCAATCCGTCGAGCAGAATCAATGGGCCCCAACCTGCAACGACGAGCACACACGCACGGGTAGGGCCGACGCGTCTTCGTGTCTACAGCGAAACTGGGTTCCTGTACTCTGGAATGCTGCGAATGGAAATGGCCAGCTTGGCCTCACCTTCATCAACAGTTGACTCCGACGTTTTCGAGTAGTACCATCCCGTGAGCACTGCATCCTTGCCTTCATGGTGCCTCCACTTGTCTCTCGATACTGCAGCAAATCGGGTCGCGTTGCAGCCAGCGCAGATGGCATGCCGCAGATCTGGTTGCTGAGCTCGCAATTCCGCGAAACGAATGACACGAACCAGCAGCATGCCTATAACTTGAGCCGGTCCGTCCCTATCTCTTGAAACTGCATCGAAGTGCCTGCCGCTGTTTATCACAGTGAATCACGGTCCACCACGGTCTATCAGGTCCATCCCTAGTCCCCAGAGCTGCATCGAATTGCCCGGTGCTGTATTCTTCGGTCTATCACGGTCTATCAAGAGGGGATGGACCGGCTCATAACTGATCGTGCTAGTATCACGGGCGCCCCTTCGTCGTGTTGATGAGCCACCAGCGTGAAGCCACTCATGATGGATGCAACGCACTCCCCAGCTGCGACCACCTGGCGCGCGAACCGACGCAAACGCGAAGAAACGAGCGAGGAGTCATCCGACAATGGCTCCGGTCTGGAGGCTACACCGACGCCCACGCCGCCCCCGCGGCGGCGCAACAAACGCGTTCCATCTGCTGTAACGTAGGCACACGGAGTGTGCTCAGTGCGTTGCTCAGGGTAGTCGAAGGCCTTGGCGAACTGCAACACATTTACCGATTGCTGGGGGTGGGATCATGTATCTCCCCTCTTCCGGTTCCTGCGGCCCCGCTTCGTTGGCTCCGTGCGCCCCTTCATCGCCGCCGGTTACGCCACTCATTGTAATTCAGGGAGACTGCAGCTTCGACAACAGGTCGGGCACCAATTGCAGTTTCATCCGAATCAGAGAACCCGCATCGAAACCCCCCCCCGGAAATTCCGCCGGCTGGAGTACATGTGTCTTCGTCCCTTCAACGTTACAGTGCACGCCAATTTTTACTGGCCGGATAGCAGCTGTTGCGATAGGGGGGGGAACGGAAAAGCATACCAGTTGCCAATCGCACCCAGCAGCCGTTTCCAACAACTGCGGCTGCCAGCAGCTAGCCCCATACGGACGAGGGGGGGAACGGGGGTTTCTGGTGAGGGTGTGGGGGGGGAGAAAGACTTCTGTGGGAAAATCACAGTGTTCGCGCGAAGGAAGAAAGCGGCTGGTTTCACGCGGGTTTGCGGGCAGACCCAGCTACGGGCTTTTTGGGTTTGAGCATTATTTGATCTACAGATGGTCCTCTGAAACTCAAAAAAACGACTTTCGGGTCTGGGGGGCCTTATCGAGGTCGAAATACATTTACCGGAACAAAAAAGAAATTGTAGAAACCCCCCGACCGGCTGAAAATCATCCGGCTGATTTTTGGAACCGTGCTGCCGAACAGAAGGGATTTGCGACAAACATTTTTGATGCACATCTTACCCGGTTTGCGCGTCAAGCTGATTCCGCTCCATGGGCGGCATAGCCAAAGCGTACACTGCTGAAAATCGGCTGATTTCGTGCGAGGTCTGCCGGTGAACAAGCAAAATGTTTGCAATTTAATCAGCCGGCAAGCCGGCTCATCGCGCGCACACTGGGAAAAAGCTCAAGTGTTAACGAAGACCAGCTTGGTCCTCACCTTTCCGACATCAAACCCTGCTCTCTCCCCCTCTCCGTTCGTAAAAGGTTATTGACAAGCGGCATGCGTTGTCGCCTTCTTCTGTCCTCCCCTTCCTTCCGTCGTCGAACGAGCCTCTAGCTTGCGGGATCTCTTGAAGAATTCTTGTTTTTGCCGCCTTTTTCTTTCTTCTCGTTCTGCTTCGAAAAGAGGGGCATGCCTTCTTTTTGGTTTGTTTTTCTGTCTTTTTCTCGTGTCTGTGTTGGTTAAAACTGCTTTGTGTGACCTTCCATTCTGTGAGCAAATGGTTCGGAGGGGGGCTCACGCCAACGACTTCGCGGGGTGGACCACGCACTCCTACGCACGCCTGGCTTTGTGATACCAGTACGCGGCCAACTATGGGTGGATCGCTTGAACATCATCCATTTTCGGGACCGGTGCACTCGGCAGGTGAGTTGTTACACACTCATTATCGGATGCCGACTTCCATGGCCACCGTCCTGCTGTCAAGACGAACCGACACCCTTTGTGGGATCTGATGAGCGATCACTCGGACACCTTAAGTCAGCTCTCGGTTCATCCCGCGTCGCCAGTCCTGCAGTCAAGATGAACCGACACCCTTTGTGGGATCTGATGAGCGATCACTCGGACACCTTAAGTCAGCTCTCGGTTCATCCCGCGTCGCCAGTCCTGCTGTCAAGATGAACCGACACCCTTTGTGGGATCTGATGAGCGATCATTCGGACACCTTAAGTCAGCTCTCGGTTCATCCCGGCTTTACGGGAAAGGTAACGTCGGCATCCCGGCCGCTGACGTGACACTTTATTTGTAGACAAGGCGACACATCTTGTTAAGTTACTCCGTCAAGCTCAAACGTCAAATAGACAGGTAGCCCTCACACACCTAACAGCCCCTAAGCCGTTTTTCCGAACAAGAAAACGTGCAGCGAAAGGGCCGGCCAGAGACGCTGCTGAAAGACCCGGATGCAAGAACTCGTGGAAGAGGAAGCGCAGTACTCGAAGGAGTCCCAGCGGGAAGTGCAGATGCGGTGGGTCGACGCTCCTTGCGGGAAGAGTGTGGTGAACCACCCAATGTGTATCCAAGGCGACACAACTTATTATAGGCTGCTCGAGCACAAACAACGAAACAGACGTAACCCACAAACACATACACACCCAACGCCGTTTTTTTCCGAACAGGAAAAAGTGCAGCGAAAAAAGGAAACACAAACCCCTTGAAGAAAGGGCCGGCTAGAGAGAAGGCACTGCAGCCTCCTCGCCCGAGGGAAGGGGCTGGTCGTTTGTCCCATACGTCTTCTGTTGTGAACACAGTGCGAAAAGGCGGGCAGCAATGCCTCTCTACGGAAAGCTGATGAAGGGCGGCGCGAAGGCGACGTGCGACAAGGACACCGCCGAGATGGACCGGTTCCGCGACGTCGAAGAGCAGAAGAAGCGCGAGACGCTGCTGAAGATCCGGATGCAAGAACTGAAGAGGAAGCGCAGTACTCGAAGGAGTCCCAGCGGAGAGTGCAGATGCGGTGGGGTCGATCTTTTTTTGTATACCTACCCCAGTGTTGACTTAGACCGATGCGGGCTACATGGCAACCCCTGCTCAACATGTATGCACGCGGGGGGCTCAGGGCCACATTCATTGCGAATGTGTTCGTGGTGTCGGCCACAGGAGTCTTTTTTGGCTAGCCAAAGAGAGTAAAAGAGTAAACGAGTACGTACAGTAGTGAGTAGAGAAGAGAACGAGTGTAAAAGAACGGAGGTAGCACGAACTACCAGACCGGCGGAGGCCACCGCAAAACGGTTTCTTACCTTTTCCTTATCCCTCAAAACCTGCACCAATAACAACGACCCCCCGTGTTAGTGTCGCCTCCGTTTAGCCCTTGTCGTCGCCTTTTTGCCTGAAAACGCGAGGCGATACTAACACGGGAAGACGGTTCTCAATAGGCTCCCTGTATTTTTTGCATGGAGAATGTCTCATCCTCACCAACGGCTTCCCGTGTTAGTGTCGCTTTTTAGGAAAAGGTGCCTTTAGGTAGGCGACACTAACACGGGGAGGGGTAGGTAAGCACCTGCTTTGTAGGAAATGCTTGAGGAGACTGCCAGTTGCGATAGCTCAAAGGAGGTAAATGTGCTGTAGCCCACACGAAACACAGATAAATCTGGGTTTAGTGGCGGGCGTAAGCGTTCAACAAATGTATCGCAAGACACTTAATGTGTACAAGGCGACGCAGCTTATTAGGTTGCTCAAACACAAACGACAAAACAGACAGGTAACCCACAAACACATATACACACCCAAACTGCCCCGCCGCCGTTTTTTCCGAACAGGAAAACGCGCAGCGAAGGAAGGAAACATAACCCGCTTAACGAAAGGGCCGGCTGAAGAGCAGAAGCCGCCCTTCTCCGAGGGCTGGGAAGGGGCTGGCCGTTTGTATCATACTTCTTCTGTTGTGAACACAGCGCGAAAAGGCGGGCAGTAATGCCTCTCTACGGAAAGCTGATGAAGGGCGGCGCGAAGGTGACGCGCGACAAGGACACCGCCGAGATGGACCGGTTCCGCGACGTCGAAGAGCGGAAGAAGCGCGAGACGCTGCTGAAGACCCGGATGCAAGAACTCATGGAAGAGGAAGCGCAGTACTCGAAGGAGTCCCAGCGCGAAGTGCAGATGCGGTGGGTCGAGTTGTTGCGCCGCGAGAAGTACGTCGAGCTGTCGGCCGACGTCGAAGTGCTCCGGCAAGTGTACGACAAGACGCTGGACCGCAAGAACGCGGTCATCGAAATGCTGATGGGCGACCTCACGGAAGCCGAGGAACAGTATCGACTCGCCCTCCGGACCCACCTGCAGCACATCGACAGCCTCATCGAGCTCCACAACCAGCGCAGCTCGGACCTGGACGCTCAGTACGAAAGCGACCTGAAAGAGTTGAAGCAGGTGCGCTTTTCTTTTTTAGCCACATGCAGTGTGTGAGGAAACTAAGCCGCCCAAGTAGGACCTTCTGATCATGATCATTTACCAAGTTTGCCACCTGAAACCACGTCCAGGATTTGGGCTCAGGGTAGTGCGGTCAACGAAAACAATGCTTTGTTGGTACTAAAAATTAGTAGTTGGCAGCGTACTACATGGAACTTACCAAAGCAGGTGAGTTCCGCTTGTGCGCACAAACAAAAAAAGGAAACGCAAGATGCCCGCACCCACGAAGGAGGATCTGGACTTGACCCAGGTGAAGTGGAAAGACGTCCCCGTTCCTGAGGAGCCTATCGAACCGAATAGGGCAATGCCGGGTGAACAGTGCGTGTTCTACCCAACGTGCGACACCTTGCACTCCAGCAAAGTTTACGTGTGGCAGATGCGGTGGTGTGGGAGAGTGGAAGGAATTGCTCGACGAAGCTGCCAGACAAAGCTCCAAAGGGATCCCAAGTGCTGTAACTACCGAACCACGTGTTGAACGGACGTGAGGTCATGCGGGTCTACCCCTACACGACAAACCGCACAAACACAACAGGTCAAAGTCCTGAGTGAGAAAACAACACACGGTGGTGTAAGCGAAGAACAAATCAGATTGTGTTTGTATTGTATTTTGCCCCTCTACCTCTCTATTAGGCGCCAGCTTGGAAGGAAATGCTCGACAATACCTGCCAGACAAACAACCGAAGGGATCCCAAGTGCTGTAACTACCGAACCACGGGTTGAACGGACGTGAGGTCATGCGGGTCTACCCCTACACGACACGACACACAAACACAGCAGGGGAAAAAGTCCTGAGTGAAAAATCAACACACGGTGGCATAGGCGAAGAACTAATCAGATTGTGTTTGTGGTGTATTGGCCCGTCTTCCCCTATATTTCCTTCCTTCCAGTCGGAGTCAAGCAGCTGTGTTGAGTATTTTTGTTTTTAACCGTACAAAATCGAAGACCTTGGAAGATCGATCCGTATTCCGACGAGAACGTAAGCGCCGTAAGCGAGAGGGCCCCGTCGTAGACCAGACACTCCAGCCGTTTTACGAGAAATCAGTCGTAAATTTGTTGCATTCGTGTGTTTGGCAGGCCTTCACCAGGGAAGTCAAGCTGTTGAACAGGCGTGGATCATCAGAAGTTGGCTTATGCTTTCAGCAGAAACTACCAAGTACCGTAATAGGAATAATGTTGAACTGGACTCAAGCTGGAACCGATAAATGACAGACCGGGCCCAACATTACAGGAATTCGAGCTAGAAAAGTCCGAAATCGTCCTGAAGCACCACAAGGAGGTCGATGCGCTACACGGCATCATGAACGCCATCAAGAAAGACGCAGATGAGCAAGACTCGGAAATCCAGACGGACTTCTCGCAGAAGAAGGACGAAACGCGCGACAAGAACCAAGAAGAATACAACGTCCTGAAGCAGATGCTGGAGGGCGAAATCTTGGAGTACCAGCACCAGATCAACCACGAACACGACAAGTACATGCAGTCTGCCGAAGAGAAGATGAAGACGTACCTTGACCTCACCAACAAGGACGCGGAGACCGCTGACAAAGTTTGCCTTTTTTTTTTTTTGTATAAGCACCTGCTTTGTAGGAAATACTTGAGGAGGCTACCAGCTGCAATAGATCAAAACGAGGTAAATGTGCTGTAGCCCACACGAAACACAGGTGAATCTGGGTTCAGTGGCGGGCGTACGCGTTCAACAAAAAAGACCCACTTTGTAGTTGTATTGTTTCTCCCCCTCTAGCCTCCTTCGAAGTAGGCACAAGGCAGCCCCTCGAGTATTTTAGGACCAACAATCTTGCTTGCCCTCTACAATGTATTGCGAAGGCTGTAGAAACTAGACCAGCATGCTTTGGTGGTTGATCAGAGTTCCTACCACTGAGCACCGGTACCCAAGTGGGAAATCGATCAACCGGCATGCCCAATTAAAGGAAGCGCGTGTCTTTGTTTTGTAAAGACTGTTCCACCCTTTCGTTCAGACCTGCGCCCGAACTAGGACGATACATACTATTGCTCGTCGGTAGTGCAGTCCATCACCACAGATTGTGCACATCAAAGTCAGACTATTGCCGCTGCTGCTGCCTCACCTGCTCTCAGTGCTTTTCGGGCCAGAACGCACTAATGACCACTTCCACAGATCAGCCGTCAGATGCGCCGCATACTCAAGCTGCAGGAAATGATCGCAAACTGGAAAGCAAATCTCGCGAACAATATCAAGGTCTGCCGTTTGCATAGTCTCCCCTCCTCAACGACCCCCTCCTCTGTCCTGTCTGCAGACACGCAGGTTCCGCGCTAATGATGGCCTTACGTCGAAACACGGCGCAGACGGGACCAGTGCGGCGCTGAGCACAAATCCATTCCAAGCACGTTCGGTGCAATCCCCCTTAAACCCTCCACTCAACTTCACCCGCCCCACTCGACTCATACCGCTGTCCTGGCTGCAGACACTCCGGTTCCGCGCTGGTGGTCCGCCTCGTGTGGACCAGTACGGCGTTGGGCACAAATCCATTCAAGCACGGTCGTGCAATCCCCCTTAACCTCAACGACCCCTGTCTGCAGCACGCAGGTTCCGCGCGATAGCCTTGCGTCGAAACACGGCGCAGACGGGACCAGGACGGCGTTGAGCACGAATCCATTTCAAGTAAGGTCGTGCAATCCTCCTTAACCTCGACGACCCCCTCCTCTGTCCTGTCTGCAGCACTCAGGTTTTGCGCGCTAGCCTTGCGTCGAAACACGGCGCAAACGGGACCAGGACGGCGTTGAGCACTAAACCATTTCAAGCACGGTCGTAACCCCTCCACTCAACCTCACCCGCCCCACCAGACTCACACCGCTGTCTTGGCTGCAGACGCGCCGGTTCCGCGCTGGTGGTCCGCCTCGTGCGTCCGTAGCTTACAGGACCGATACACGGTGCAAACAGGACGTGCGGGTTTGAGCACACCATTCCAAGCGCGTTCTTGCAACCTCCCCCCCAACTTACCTCTCCCTCCACCTCAAGCCTCTACGGTCAACCGGAGACTTTAACATACCCTTCGCACAAGAAATAGGCGTGTTTTCTGTTTTACATAAGCGCCAGCTTGGAAGGAAATGCTCGACGAAGCTGCCAGACAAAGAACCGATCCCATTGAATCCCACACATACACCCAGTGGGCCATACTCCGCGTCAGGTGTTACCCATTGAAATCCATACATACTCCCAGTGGGCCATACTCCGCGTCAGGTGTTACCCATTGAAATCCATACATACTCTCAGTGGGCCATACTCCGCGTCAGGTGTTGCCCATTGAATTCCACCACACACTGGGGTGTTACCCATTGAAATCCATACATACTCCCAGTGGGCCATACTCCGCGTCAGGTGTTGCCCATTGAATTCCACCACACACTGGGGTGTTACCCATTGAAATCCATACATACTCCCAGTGGGCCATACTCCGCGTCAGGTGTTGCCCATTGAATTCCACCACACACTGGGGTGTTACCCATTGAAATCCATACATACTCCCAGTGGGCCATACTCCGCGTCAGGTGTTGCCCATTGAATTCCACCACACACTGGGGTGTTACCCATTGAAATCCATACATACTCCCAGTGGGCCATACTCCGCGTCAGGTGTTGCCCATTGAATTCCACCACACACTGGGGTGTTACCCATTGAAATCCATACATACTCCCAGTGGGCCATACTCCGCGTCAGGTGTTACCCATTGAAATCCATACATACTCCCAGTGGGCCATACTCCGCGTCAGGTGTTACCCATTGAAATCCATACATACTCCCAGTGGGCCATACTCCGCGTCAGGTGTTGCCCATTGAATTCCACCACACATTGGGGTGTTACCCATTGAAATCCATACATACTCCCAGTGGGCCATACTCCGCGTCAGGTGTTGCCCATTGAATTCCACCACACACTGGGGTGTTACCCATTGAAATCCATACATACTCCCAGTGGGCCATACTCCGCGTCAGGTGTTGCCCATTGAATTCCACCACACACTGGGGTGTTACCCATTGAAATCCATACATACTCCCAGTGGGCCATACTCCGCGTCAGGTGTTGCCCATTGAATTCCACCACACACTGGGGTGTTACCCATTGAAATCCATACATACTCCCAGTGGGCCATACTCCGCGTCAGGTGTTGCCCATTGAATTCCACCACACACTGGGGTGTTACCCATTGAAATCCATACATACTCCCAGTGGGCCATACTCCGCGTCAGGTGTTACCCATTGAAATCCATACATACTCCCAGTGGGCCATACTCCGCGTCAGGTGTTACCCATTGAAATCCATACATACTCCCAGTGGGCCATACTCCGCGTCAGGTGTTACCCATTGAAATCCATACATACTCCCAGTGGGCCATACTCCGCGTCAGGTGTTGCCCATTGAATTCCACCACACATTGGGGTGTTACCCATTGAAATCCATACATACTCCCAGTGGGCCATACTCCGCGTCAGGTGTTGCCCATTGAATTCCACCACACACTGGGGTGTTACCCATTGAAATCCATACATACTCCCAGTGGGCCATACTCCGCGTCAGGTGTTGCCCATTGAATTCCACCACACACTGGGGTGTTACCCATTGAAATCCATACATACTCCCAGTGGGCCATACTCCGCGTCAGGTGTTGCCCATTGAATTCCACCACACACTGGGGTGTTACCCATTGAAATCCATACATACTCCCAGTGGGCCATACTCCGCGTCAGGTGTTGCCCATTGAATTCCACCACACACTGGGGTGTTACCCATTGAAATCCATACATACTCCCAGTGGGCCATACTCCGCGTCAGGTGTTGCCCATTGAATTCCACCACACACTGGGGTGTTACCCATTGAAATCCATACATACTCCCAGTGGGCCATACTCCGCGTCAGGTGTTGCCCATTGAATTCCACCACACACTGGGGTGTTACCCATTGAAATCCATACATACTCCCAGTGGGCCATACTCCGCGTCAGGTGTTACCCATTGAAATCCATACATACTCCCAGTGGGCCATACTCCGCGTCAGGTGTTACCCATTGAAATCCATACATACTCCCAGTGGGCCATACTCCGCGTCAGGTGTTACCCATTGAAATCCATACATACTCCCAGTGGGCCATACTCCGCGTCAGGTGTTGCCCATTGAATTCCACCACACATTGGGGTGTTACCCATTGAAATCCATACATACTCCCAGTGGGCCATACTCCGCGTCAGGTGTTGCCCATTGAATTCCACCACACACTGGGGTGTTACCCATTGAAATCCATACATACTCCCAGTGGGCCATACTCCGCGTCAGGTGTTGCCCATTGAATTCCACCACACATTGGGGTGTTACCCATTGAAATCCATACATACTCCCAGTGGGCCATACTCCGCGTCAGGTGTTGCCCATTGAATTCCACCACACACTGGGGTGTTACCCATTGAAATCCATACATACTCCCAGTGGGCCATACTCCGCGTCAGGTGTTGCCCATTGAATTCCACCACACACTGGGGTGTTACCCATTGAAATCCATACATACTCCCAGTGGGCCATACTCCGCGTCAGGTGTTGCCCATTGAATTCACTGGGGTGTTACCCATTGAAATCCATACATACTCCCAGTGGGCCATACTCCGCGTCAGGTGTTGCCCATTGAATTCCACCACACAGGTGTTACCCATTGAAATCCATACATACTCCCAGTGGGCCATACTCCGCGTCAGGTGTTACCCATTGAAATCCATACATACTCCCAGTGGGCCATACTCCGCGTCAGGTGTTGCCCATTGAATTCCACCACACACTGGGGTGTTACCCATTGAAATCCATACATACTCCCAGTGGGCCATACTCCGCGTCAGGTGTTGCCCATTGAATTCCACCACACACTGGGGTGTTACCCATTGAAATCCATACATACTCCCAGTGGGCCATACTCCGCGTCAGGTGTTGCCCATTGAATTCCACCACACACTGGGGTGTTACCCATTGAAATCCATACATACTCCCAGTGGGCCATACTCCGCGTCAGGTGTTGCCCATTGAATTCCACCACACACTGGGGTGTTACCCATTGAAATCCATACATACTCCCAGTGGGCCATACTCCGCGTCAGGTGTTGCCCATTGAATTCCACCACACACTGGGGTGTTACCCATTGAAATCCATACATACTCCCAGTGGGCCATACTCCGCGTCAGGTGTTGCCCATTGAATTCCACCACACACTGGGGTGTTACCCATTGAAATCCATACATACTCCCAGTGGGCCATACTCCGCGTCAGGTGTTACCCATTGAAATCCATACATACTCCCAGTGGGCCATACTCCGCGTCAGGTGTTACCCATTGAAATCCATACATACTCCCAGTGGGCCATACTCCGCGTCAGGTGTTACCCATTGAAATCCATACATACTCCCAGTGGGCCATACTCCGCGTCAGGTGTTGCCCATTGAATTCCACCACACATTGGGGTGTTACCCATTGAAATCCATACATACTCCCAGTGGGCCATACTCCGCGTCAGGTGTTGCCCATTGAATTCCACCACACACTGGGGTGTTACCCATTGAAATCCATACATACTCCCAGTGGGCCATACTCCGCGTCAGGTGTTGCCCATTGAATTCCACCACACACTGGGGTGTTACCCATTGAAATCCATACATACTCCCAGTGGGCCATACTCCGCGTCAGGTGTTGCCCATTGAATTCCACCACACACTGGGGTGTTACCCATTGAAATCCATACATACTCCCAGTGGGCCATACTCCGCGTCAGGTGTTGCCCATTGAATTCCACCACACACTGGGGTGTTACCCATTGAAATCCATACATACTCCCAGTGGGCCATACTCCGCGTCAGGTGTTACCCATTGAAATCCATACATACTCCCAGTGGGCCATACTCCGCGTCAGGTGTTACCCATTGAAATCCATACATACTCCCAGTGGGCCATACTCCGCGTCAGGTGTTACCCATTGAAATCCATACATACTCCCAGTGGGCCATACTCCGCGTCAGGTGTTGCCCATTGAATTCCACCACACATTGGGGTGTTACCCATTGAAATCCATACATACTCCCAGTGGGCCATACTCCGCGTCAGGTGTTGCCCATTGAATTCCACCACACACTGGGGTGTTACCCATTGAAATCCATACATACTCCCAGTGGGCCATACTCCGCGTCAGGTGTTGCCCATTGAATTCCACCACACACTGGGGTGTTACCCATTGAAATCCATACATACTCCCAGTGGGCCATACTCCGCGTCAGGTGTTGCCCATTGAATTCCACCACACACTGGGGTGTTACCCATTGAAATCCATACATACTCCCAGTGGGCCATACTCCGCGTCAGGTGTTGCCCATTGAATTCCACCACACACTGGGGTGTTACCCATTGAAATCCATACATACTCCCAGTGGGCCATACTCCGCGTCAGGTGTTGCCCATTGAATTCCACCACACACTGGGGTGTTACCCATTGAAATCCATACATACTCCCAGTGGGCCATACTCCGCGTCAGGTGTTGCCCATTGAATTCCACCACACACTGGGGTGTTACCCATTGAAATCCATACATACTCCCAGTGGGCCATACTCCGCGTCAGGTGTTGCCCATTGAATTCCACCACACACTGGGGTGTTACCCATTGAAATCCATACATACTCCCAGTGGGCCATACTCCGCGTCAGGTGTTACCCATTGAAATCCATACATACTCCCAGTGGGCCATACTCCGCGTCAGGTGTTACCCATTGAAATCCATACATACAGTGGGCCATACTCCGCGTCAGGTGTTACCCATTGAAATCCATACATACTCCCAGTGGGCCATACTCCGCGTCAGGTGTTGCCCATTGAATTCCACCACACATTGGGGTGTTACCCATTGAAATCCATACATACTCCCAGTGGGCCATACTCCGCGTCAGGTGTTGCCCATTGAATTCCACCACACACTGGGGTGTTACCCATTGAAATCCATACATACTCCCAGTGGGCCATACTCCGCGTCAGGTGTTGCCCATTGAATTCCACCACACACTGGGGTGTTACCCATTGAAATCCATACATACTCCCAGTGGGCCATACTCCGCGTCAGGTGTTGCCCATTGAATTCCACCACACACTGGGGTGTTACCCATTGAAATCCATACATACTCCCAGTGGGCCATACTCCGCGTCAGGTGTTGCCCATTGAATTCCACCACACACTGGGGTGTTACCCATTGAAATCCATACATACTCCCAGTGGGCCATACTCCGCGTCAGGTGTTGCCCATCGAATCCCAAACATACATGCCAACCCCCACAGGAATGCGAGGAGCGGAACCGCGCGATGAAGGAGGAAAAGGAAATGACCGCCAAGCACTTCAAGGAGCTGAAGCACCAGATGCAGCGCTGGCGGTCGCAGCAAGAGGAGAAGCTGAGCCGGCTGGTCGTGCAGGCCCGCGAAGCCCGCAGCGCGCTCGAGACGAACAACGAGCGGGCTGAGCGCATCCTGCGGCTGTCCGAGCTCTGCCGCGCCCTCGAAACGGAGCGCGAGAGAGTCCTCCGTTTCCGCAACGACCTGTCGGTGCAGGAGGTCGAGACGGAGGCGAAGATCAACGCCGAAAAGCAGGCGCAGTTCGAAGCGAGGCGCGACGGCATGCCGCAGCCGCAGATGAACCCCGTGCTCGAAGGTAATTTGCCTTTGGTTTTTTTTCTTGTATAAGCACCTGCTTTGTAGGAAATGCTTGAGGAGACTGCCAGTTGCGATAGATCAAAGGAGGTAAATGTGCTGTTGCCCACACGAAACACAGCGTAAGCGTTCATCACGTAGTCCTTTTTTTACATAGCGCCAGCTTGGAGAAATGCTCGACAATAACTGCCAGACAAAGAACCGAAGGGATCCTAAGTGCTGTAACTACCGAACCACGTGTTGAACGGACGTGAGGTCACGCGGGTCTACCCCTCGACGACAATTCCCACAAACACAACAGGTCAAAAGTCCTGAGTGAGAGAACAACACACGGTGGTGTAAGCGAAGAACAAAGCAGATTGTGTTTGTACCGTGTTCGGAAAAATATTGGACCGGAAAAAAAATTGGACTTTTCGGAGGTTCTGAACAATTTGGACTTTTTTCCGCTCAAACCACTTTTT
Source organism: Diplonema papillatum (assembly GCA_030068145.1). Classification (NCBI taxonomy): domain Eukaryota; phylum Euglenozoa; class Diplonemea; order Diplonemida; family Diplonemidae; genus Diplonema; species Diplonema papillatum. The sequence continues at coordinate 130,464 of JAPJBO010000459.1, read as the reverse complement.
TCCGCTCAAACCAAGTTGGGGGTTTCGTTTTTTGTGTTAACAATGCATTGTTGGTACTAAAAATTAGTAGTTGGCAGCGTACTAGAAGCAACTCACCAAATCAGGTGAAAAGCCGCTAGTGCGCACAAACAAACGGAAGCGCCAAACGAATTTTTTCGTTGTGATGTTTTGAAGCCTGACCCACAGAACCTGTGCCACTCGTTTCTTTGTCAATATGCTCCGGTCTTGCATACAAGTTTGCAGGCCGGAAACCGGCCGCACCGGAACGAGGGCACCGGTATTGTACAAGCGAGGCAACTGCGCGCTGGACACCTCTCACCCCCCTCCGTCCAGATTCACACCGCAGTCCTGTCTGCAGACACTCAGGTTCCACGCTGATGCTTATGGGTCCGTGGCTTAAAGGACCGAAACACGGCGCAGACGGGACCAGTGCGGTGTTGAGCACATACCCATTCCAAGCACGTTCTTGCAATACCCCCATTCCAGTAGGGTACTTCGCGTAACGCGACTTGCTGCCCTCAGCACGCAGGATTACTTCCTCGCACTCTTTTCCTTTTGGTACTTCAACCATTGGTGCTGCACACGGCAACCCCATGTCCACTGTGCTCTGCGGAGTTTACTTCGCAGATTGCCACCGTAAAAAGAAGACAAGTCAGTGCTGCCTAGCGAGTCGCAGTCACAATCAGGGCGAGTGCCCTGAGTTTTTTAACTGATTGCTCAGACACGGTTGTAGGGGCCTTCTCCCCGTGACGGATTCGCCTGTGCTCTAGTAGCACGGGTGGTCCTGGCTGTGACGAGCTACGAACAGCCGCCTGACAAACCAGACTCACACCGCAGTCCTGTCTGCAGACACTCAGGTTCCACGCTGATGATGGTCCGCCTTATGTGTCCGTGGCTTAAAGGACCGAAACACGGCGCAGACGGGACCAGTGCGGTGTTGAGCACATACCCATTCCAAGCACGTTCTTGCAAACCACCCCCTCCGTCCGTAAGGGGTTACACCAATATTTTCCCTGGGCAAACATACACGCACCCATTCACAGCCGCGTCCAAAGACATGACCGAGCTACTCCGGCAAGACACACTGACCGAGTCGTGGCAGTTCCTCGAAAACTTTTGGAAGAAATTCAACAAGGTGCTCCTGGACAACGCTGCCATCTCGCGCGAGAAGTATCACCTCATGAATGAGAACTCGAAGCTTCGAGCCCTACTCAAGCAGTACCTCGACGGCATCTCAGTCAACGACGACGTATGCTTCACCCCTTTGTATACTTGGCATAATGAGGATGCAGCTGCTGGTACGCCATTGCCGTATGCAGGGCATACATCAACCGTCGACTGCATGCAGCATGTACACCGTGTTCATGTGCTTGTCATAGCAGGACACCAACTGATACGCCGTCCAACACCAGCACTAGTCTGCAGTACACGTACTAGTCGTACAGCCACACCTAACAATACACCTGGGGAAGAGCAAATGAATTGGTCATGTGATTGAGTATGCAACAGTCCGAGTGCGATGCCATACTATGTGATCGAAAGACAGGGAGGGAATGCTCGTTCATCCTTGCTCGGAAGATGGGGGGGAAATGCAAACGAGTACGTCATGTGCCAGTGGATACGCAATAGACTGCCAATAGTCGCTAAAAAGGCGGGCACGGTGTCGACGTTCGACCGAAACCTAGAAATGTAAACACACGCTGCAGGTCATGGGAGGCCGCAACAACCTCCTGGCGTGCCATACGTTCAAGGGGACGACACCCACACCGCTGCCTGAAGCCAACCGTGGGATCCCTGTCATAGAAGCGAAGCAGGTACACTTTCTCGTGTTTTCTCTTCTTTTGGTGCAAATCGGATTGTATTTGCCCCTCTACCCCTATATTTCCTCCCTTCCATCCGGAGTCAAAGCAGCTACGTCGGGTGTCTTGAATATACCCAGGCCGTGGGCATGTTAGTACAAGAGCCGACGTGTCCGTACACAAACTGAAAATTGGTTGGAACCTGCCGAGCAAAGCTACAAACCAGGTCCTCCGCACACACGCACTGCAATCACTCTTTTCCTCGGAATTCGGAAGGACTGCAAAGCCTAAGCCCAGACCGAAATTAGCCCAGCACCTACCTGGCGCGCCTGACCCAGCGAGCTACGAGGGTCGAAAAAATATCACCTACCCCCATTTCTTTTTTTTAAACAACCTTTCTCCTTTCCTACTTACTTTGATCATAGGTGTCACGGCAAGTTTTGGCAGCCGCTGCTTAACAAAATTTGACGTGGGCGGCTTTAGATTTACATCTGAATGACACCTCAACACAAAACAAGTTGTCGACAACTAACAAGTAAAAGAATAAAGCAAAACTACGCACCTCTTTACTTTGATGTCAGTTGCCCCTGAAACCGCGTCCAGGATTTGGGTTCAGGACACTGCTGTCAACAACAAGTTCTTGTTTTTAGAGTGCAAGTTCGCTTAGGGATCCGGGGTTTTATAGTCTCCGGGTGTTTTTCGCCTCCTCATTTCAGTTCCGGGTCAGGCGCTTCGGATGTACAGACACCCTATAGTTGTTACCATGATTGGTCAGTTGATGCCGCACACTCCCGAAAGTTGTTATCATCATTTAACAGTTGATGCTATAGCCCATTTTTACTGGAAACCGCGGAGTCGCAGCCATTTTCACTAATGGTCTGAACAATGCATGCCATAGCTGCTGCAAAGTGCTGTCCGATCTGTGCACTGTGACGTTGACGGAGTCAATGCCGTAGCTGCTGCAAAGTGCTGTCCGATACGTGCACTGCGACGTTGACGGAGTCAATACATGCCATAGCTGCTGCAAAGTGCTGTCCGATTTGTGCACTGTGACGTTGACGGAGTCAATGCCGTAGCTGCTGCAAAGTGCTGTCCGATCCGTGCACTGTGACGTTGACGGAGTCTTTCCAACCGGACACGCAATTGCGAACAAGTGATCCGCTTGAGAAGACCGTCGCCTGTTGCGCTCGCCCATCAGCAAGCCTCACAAGCGAACATTTACAAGAGCATGTGAGAAAATTTCCCGCAGCGCTAACAGTTGTTTTTACATAAGCGCGAGCTTGAAAGGAAATGCTCGACGATGCTGCCCGACAAAGAACAGAAGGGATCCCAAGTGCTGTAACTACCGAACCACGTGTTGAGCTGACGTGAGGTCATGCGGGTCTACCCCTACACGACAAATCACACAAACACAACAGGTCAAAGTCCTGAGTGAAAAAAACAACACACGGTGGTGGAAGCGAAGAACAAGTCAGATTGTGTTTGTATTGTATTTGCCCCTTACCTCTTATTTCCTCCCTTCCATTCGCAGTCGAAGCAGTCGAGTATTTTTGCGCCACCCACGTTCATCAAACCCCCCCACGCAGGTCATCGCCAGCATCGCAAAGCAGAAGCAGCGCGCTTACTGAATGTAGAACTTGTCTGCGAAGTGGAAGGTTTTTCGCTGGCGCTCCCACCTCACCCATCCTCTTGCGGAAACAAGCCGCAGCGAAAGCGGCCGGAAGATAGTACGAGGCTTCACCGTTGCCGGCTGCTCTTCGCTTTGCTCACATTATTCGGGAAAGGATTAGGTTCGGGCCGAATTCAAGCCCCTTCTCGTGTCTGGTGGCGCGCATGGTGGAGAGGGGTGGCCGTAGCCTCCCCACTGCAGCACGTAGCTGAAGTGGTTGATCTTCTTCTGCAGCTTCAGCGCCTTCTTCATGTCGCCCTTCGCGAATTGCTGGCGCTTTGGCGCCGCCAGCTCCTGCTTGCCAGGATGGCGCTGCTTGGACGCAGGATTCTCCGTCCGAGGGTTCAGTGTAGAGACGAGTTCACAGCCCATTCAAGCAAGTCTGAGAATAGGTCGAGAGGGTTTTACGTATCTGCCACTGGTACACATCGCCCTTTCGTTGCTACCGATTGGCTGTGGGATAGAGCTTGGAGAGGGAAGCTCGTTCTTGGCAACAAGTTCAGCGCCCGAATCCAAGTAATATTTCTCCGCCAGAGGAAGCAAAGGTCGTAAGAAGGTTGCTGTGGGGTGAACCATCAGGACCATTGCCAAAAAATTCACTTCCGAATAAAGCGGATGAATGGAATGCGAGGGAGTGGTCTCCCCAATGCCTCCAGTCATTCGCTTTTACCTGGTGTGACACTTGCCGTCGTTGTGCGTATGTGTTATTATTACCTGTTTCGGTAATTTCCACAGCACGCTGCCGACCGTCACTTTCTGATGATGACAGCCGCGGCTGTCACCATAAGCAACGGACACCCAAACAAGATGCGGCCGATTCCACCTCCTGCGGCGGCCCCCCTCTCAAGTCAAAGACCAGTACGTACAAGCAAACAAAATGGTAAGGAGGCGCGTGCAGGAAGAGTATTCAGAAAGAGTCACAAGTATCCAGGGATTGTGTTATGGTCCGGGTTTCCGAGGTTGCGCAACCAGACTTTCTGGCGGAGGAGAGAAGAAAGGTGGGGGATTTGACCATCGGGTTATTAGTCCAAGTTATCAACCGACGCGTCGGCTGCAGAGGCGTCCCCATGTGGTACAAGTCGCATATACTTTAGACAAAGTCGCGAAGGTGTGTCAGCACCGCCCCGAGCCACCGAAACGACAGCTTTAACGACCAAACAAACCTCTGAACGAACAAACTACTTCACACGCCTCCGGAAGAAATGCAATTCCTAACCCAGCACCCTGACAAAACACGTAGAACCATGAAAAAAAAAAAAAAAAAAAAAAAAGGCAAAGGACCGAAAAAAAGAAACATGTGAAATTTTGAAAGCAAAACAAAAGAAGAGAGCCGTCTGCATGGCCGCGCCGCGCGGTGGAGTCCAGCCGCGGAAAGCTTGTGGGGTTAGGGGGGGGGGGGGGGGGGGGGCAGCGCTCTTGTTAAGGATCAGCCACTTTGGCCGGATGGCCGGATAAACCAGACCCCCCCCCTCCCCCTCTACAGTGCAGTTGCCTTGGAGGCTGGGTGGTCAAATTCTCTAAGGTGAAATGGTCAAAATTCCCTGCCAAAAGTGGGCCCACAAAAATTTTCCAAAGTGTGGTATTTGGGGTATTTGGGGCAAAAAAAAAATTTTTTTTTTCTGACCGCCCACCGTGGTGACCACCTTCGAGTGTGACAGGTAGCGTCTCCCCCCTCCACAGTGAAAATAGCCTGAAGGGGGGGGGGGGGGGGGGTCAGCCGGCTGATGGATGGATGGATGGTTCTTAACAAGATGCCTGGGGGGGGGGGGGGGGGCGGAGACAGGCGTGGCCCTGCTTTATAACCTCCAGTCTCTGACGCTGGGCTTCATTGTGCGTGGGGCGCCTCTCTTTCCACCCTTGTCTTTGACCTGGTGCTCTTCGTTTGCAATGTCGCGGGCTAATGCGTTTCGTTCCTGGCGTTCTGCTGCAGCACTTGAAGCGACGTGGTGGCAAGGTTAATGCGTCCGCTAATGGGGGAGGGGCAGCATGCGTCTTGAGGCAGTCCTGTCCTGCGGCGTGTTGGTAGAAAGCCCGGATTGCCACGGACGAACTCTTGCCACTGTAGGGTGACCGTCCACCAGATTCTGGCAAGAAGACTCTTGAACGAGGAATACTCAATGAAGAGGACAGCACGTCTAATTAAGTAGGGAAACCTGTCCTGCATGCTGCATTCCAAGAGAAAGCCCGGATTGCCACGGACGAACTCTTGCCACTGTAGGGTATCCGTCCACCAGATTCTGGCAAGAAGATTTTTGAACGAGGAGTACGCAAATGGGGAGGACAGCACGTCTTTAGGGAGACCTGTCCTATATTCGCTACAGCCCGGATTGCCACGGACGAACTCTTGCCTCTGTAGGGTATCCGTCCACCAGATTCTGGCAAGAAATTTTTTGAACGAGGAATACTCAATGGGGAACGTCCACCTCTAATGAGGTGGTCCTCACAGAAAACCCGGTAGCCGCGGACGAAGGTTAAATGGCGAACCAAGCTAGATCACGACTGCATTACTTGTGCGAAGAAGATACAAAGCCGGAAGTCTCTCCAGGCTTGGACAAGTATTTGTCTCTCTGTATCTGGGGGGGTTTCTCCAGCGTTTTTAGAGTGCAAGTTCACGTAGAGATTTTTGGACCAGTGCATCACTTGGGGTGGGGGGAAGGGGAGTACGCAGATGAATGTCGGGGTCTCTGGCGACCCGACAGGCGTCAAGAAGCTGATCCAGTTCCTCGGGCTCTGCCCGTGCGTCAGCAACCGCGCGCCGGCGAAGGGCGGATGGGCGGGCAGCCTCCGGTTCGAGGCCGAGGAGGAGGTCGACGACGAGGACCTCGAAGCCGCCGTCACCGTGCTCCGCCGAACGCGCACGCGATGGTGTACATCCTCTCGGGCACCGCCGACGAGTGCTCGGCCCTGGCCGCCGCGCAGACCGGACCGAAGCAGGCGCCCGGCTCGCTGTGGTTCTCCGACCACGAGACTGCACTACTCGTGCGGAAGAATGTACAAGACCCGATATTCCTCCGTGCTTGCGTTGCTGGGGGTCTTCATGTGCTTCGTGCTGTGTTTTCGAAGTTTTTGATTGCTCTGAGTCTTCAACTTCCTTCGCACCCTACTGTTCAAAATGCTGCGTTGAAACTTCGCCCAAGTATTTGTCTCTGTATCTGGGGGGTTTCTCCTACGAGGTTTTTGGACCAGTGCATCACTTGGGGTGGGGGGAAGGGGGGTACGCAGATGAATGTCGGGGTCTCTGGCGACCCGACAGGCGTCAAGAAGCTGATCCAGTTCCTCGGGCTCTGCCCGTGCGTCAGCAACCGCGCGCCGGCGAAGGGCGGATGGGCGGGCAGCCTCCGGTTCGAGGCCGAGGAGGAGGTCGACGACGAGGACCTCGAAGCCGCCGTCACCGTGCTCCCCGGCAAGCCGCCGAACGCACACGCGATGGTGTACATCCTCTCGGGCACCGCCGACGAGTGCTCGGCCCTGGCCGCCGCGCAGACCGGACCGAAGCAGGCGCCCTTCGCGGTCGTGCTGTCGACCGACTCACCCTCCGAAGCCTACGACGAGTGGGAGCAGCGGTTCAACGAATCTCGATTTTTTTTGGGCACGTTCCCCGCGTCGTCGGAGGAGGAGCTCGAAGGCCTCTGGTGGTCGCTGTATCACGCGGTTGAGCACCCCGCCCACGTCCTGTGGGACCGGCCGCAGGGCAACTTCACTTCTGTCGGGTGGAGGGCTGTGCAGCGGCTGTTTTGGTGGTATGACGAGGACAAGGACGGTGCGCTCGATGACGCCGAATTCGCGAATTTGCTGACGGCGACGCGGGCCGTCGAAGTGTCGGAGGAGGAGGTCGAGGAGACCCGGCACGCGATCGAGGAGCAGCAGGCGCAGCTCAAGATCAGCAACTTCGTGTCGCTCGCCGGGCATCTCACGAACTACGCGATCCTGTCCCTCTGCGAGAGCTGGCTCGCGGCCGCCGACCACGAGGACTACTGGCAGAGGCTCCGGGGGCTGTGGAAGGCCCTGCGGGAAACGGGGATCCACACCGCCAACGGGAACCCCTGGTCTCCGTCGGACCTCGAGCACATAGAGCTCGACCCGGTGTCCGAGATGCTGCAGCTCAGCTTCTGCGGGGTGGAGTTCCTCTCGGGGATCTACGACGGAGCGCCGACGCCGCACGACCTCTGGAAGTTCACGCCCAGCACGCAGATGACGTCCGCAGGCGAGCCGCCGTGGGCTTACGTCTCCGGGCTCCCCGGGTCGCGGGAGCACCCGGCGCCGTACACGAAGGAGGCGTTCGTGTCGAGCTGGCGGTTCATCACCGTCTGCAAGCACCAGCACCTCGTCGTGTTCGCGCGGTGCTGGGGGTACGACGACGACCCGAACCGGCTGTTCGTGCGGAAAAAGAAGCGCGAGTACCGCAAGACCGACGAGGAGCTGCCGAACGTGCTGCAGTGCCTGCTGCTCGGATCGCCGAGGTGCGGCAAGACCAGCCTCCGCCGGCGGCTCGCCTCGAGCGAGAACTGCACGCACGCAGAGGACGGGTACGAGCCGACCAAGGAGCATTCCATCAGCCTCGTCCCGAGGTCGACAGGGACGGAGGAAAACGACCTCTTCGATCTCGTGGTGTGTGGAACCCTTTTTGTTGTATCTAATGGTGTGATCCACAGTAGATGACTTAACTTCCGATGAACTTACTAAGAACTTCCCAAGTACACCCCGTGTACACCCCAAATAGGGTAAAAGGGCGATTTCTGGCGATTTTTGAAGATGAGTATTTCCTACGAATACTTAGCACTTGTACAAGGCAAATCACCCCGTCGCACAAGACGGTCTGTTTCCGTCGTGCGCGCGTGGCAGTACTGGCACTGAGTGGGTTGCGGAGATTCTGCAGTGCTCGGATTTTGGGACATTTCATCTCCTCGTATGGTTCGAGTAGGTCTTGCGTCGAGTCCACTGCCGACGGAAGGTAAGAAGAAGCGTGGTAGCCGTGCTGCACTTTTGTAGCCCGTCAAAGCTCGTCCGTTGCTGGTTAGTGTCTGCGATAGCGTTGCAGACGTGGATGCGGTAGTTCCCGGCGTTGTTGCTGCCAGTGTGTACCGCCACCGACTTCAAATCCAGCTGCGTGTTCAGCCCTGGTAACCGGATTGTGTGCTCTCTGGGTGTACGGCGGTGCGGTCTGCGGTTCCGTCCTTGTCGACCCTTTGAAGTTGGATCATAACCATCTTGTTGATGCTGTGAAAGACTGGTTTGATGCATTTGTGATCGGCAGCCTTACGCCACAGTGATTACATTTTGTGCAGACATCTTGTGGTGACCGTGGTCTCGGGCCGTAAGCCGTCGAAAAGTCTCGGTGTTGTTGGCATGTTCGGTGTGCCAACGTTATTGTTGAGTAGCGCGGCGATGATAGTGCGAAAAGCAAGAGTTAGTCCGGACCCGTGAAGGGCGCAGTGGCCGAAAAAGGTGAGTTTGCAGTCGGGAGCAGAGCCAGAACCAGCGTCAGCATCAGCGCCAGCCATCGAAGAGGTGGGCGTGGACCAAGGCCAGTGCCGCTGTCAACACAACCGCGCACTTCTTCTTTTTCCCCCCCTTCAGATTTTGGATTTCCATTTTGCATAGAGACTACGCAGACACGCCTGGGTGTCCCTTTTACTCCGCTTGCCTGAAGTTCCTTGAAAAACAGTGGATGAAAGTGGAAAAGAGGGTTACATACTCCCCTGGGGTTCAGGGCAGTGGTTTTTACTTTTTTCCCACTTTTTCCCAATTCCCGAGAAGTTAGGAATATGCCTGGCCGTAAACGTGCCTCAAAAGACTGGGGACACTGTTTTCGGGCCAATTTTTTCGAAAAATATTTTTTTTTTGAAAAATCACCCGCTTGGGTCTCTCTGTCTTTTCCCCTGCCAATTGTCAGTCCCCTCAAACTGTTTGCCTACCGTCCTTTCGCAGTTAGTCAGCTCAGTCAAGATATCTCAGGACAAGCGATGCCCATCATGCAGCGGAGCGGCGCACAATGCGTTCACGCGGTTTGTGATGTGCCGCATCGCTGGTTCGCCGGGTGGTCGAGGCCCTCTGTTTCGTCGATGTCAGTGTACACCCGATCCGCCTCCGTGTCTCCCGAGGCTCCCTTTCCCGTCTCTGCTCGGTGGGCGGCTGCCAGTACCGCGCAAATTGCTGTCTGCTGACAGTCCCACTGTTCCTCGCCGTTTTTCCAGTGCCAAAAAGCTCGACATCGAGCCAAAAAGCTCGACATCGAGCTTTTTCGGGTTCCTGTCTCGATGGGCCCTCTCGTAGGCCGTCTCATCCGCCTGGTTTATAGATCGCTTGTCGGCATGCTCCACCGTAGGCACCGTGCATACTCGCCTACCGCGATGACAACAACGTCGTCGTGCTTTCTCCTGCGAGCCCTCAAGATCACTGCCTCGCTGTTGCAGTACCATACGACCCGGCCAGGAGCAAGATTCACGTTTGGGGAGGCGCGTCAGTCGGGCGTTTGCCATTGAAAGTTCCTCGCGGACTTGCAGCCGGCTTGCTAGAGCAGACTGTTGGTTGCGAGCTGGGGAGGCGGAGTGACGCGAGACTCAGAGCGTGCCGCTGAAAAGATATTTGAAGTACTTGATCCCCTTTGGAGCTTGTTGCTTCTGTTCTTGCTGCTGTTGCTGCGTTTCCTGCCAGAAAAGACAAAGGAGTGAAAACCAACCCCTCTGGAGACCCAACCGGCTCCAAGTTTTGATGCGAACAGAATTAAATTTTACCAGCACGTGTATGTTGTTTGCGACAGCATAACTGACGTCACGAACTGAAAAGGGCAGCTTCTCGGCTTTCCAGATTTTTTTTTGGATTTTCTGGTATTCCGCTGGTGGTGCGCCTGTTCTTCTGTTGTTGTCAGGTTGAAAACGAGGGTCGAACATGGCCTTCGGAAAAATGACTTTTGACTCTTGCAACGCCATCATTCTCTTTCACCTTGCAAATGGCATTCTGAATGTCCTCGCATCAGACATGCATGCAGTGCTTCGATACTGCCTTAAACAGGTCTTCGGATCCGGAAGATGCGCATTGATCATCTGATCAGGAATCTTCGGTTTCGGTTCGTCGTTCTCTTCAGCCCAAACCAGCATGTGGAAGTGGGGAAGGCCCCTCTTCTGATACTCAACGGCACAAATCATCCCCATGAAGTTTCCAAAAGCTTCGTCTTTGGGCCTCCATCTTCAAGTTGAACACCAGTCGAGGTGGAATGGGCCGAAGCACTTACGTACCTCGGGGCAAAAATGTCAAGTTCCGTGACGAAAATGAAGGACCCAAGCTGGAAGGAGAAGAAACCAGCAGAACCTGTCAAGTCGTCGCAGAACTTGAGGTTGGCCACCCAGACACAGACAACCGTGACGTCGGCGCCTTTTCTTTCTCCCCCCCACTGTTTTTTTTTTTTTTTTTTTTTTTTTTTTTTTGCGCACGAACAAACAGGCTATTATTAGCTTGATTTTGTCTCAGTTTTCCAAATTCCGTCTCAATAATCAATTTGCTTTTCCCCCTCTGAAACCCCGAGGAGCTTTTGTTTAGGTCACCCGAATCTTCCAAAGGGGGGGGTCCGGGGGGCTCTGACCCCCGGCAAACGGTACGGTACATTCAGGTGGAGTAAGAGTTTGCACTTCTCAGTCCGTTTGTCGCGTTAAACATACGACCAGCGTACTGGTGGCACTGTTTGCCATCTGTGTGACCTTCGCCCCGCTCCCCATTCGTCAGCAGACCGCTCCCCGTTATGGAGTGACGTCCCCCGGCCAAGAAGGACAAGCCCTGGCAGGTTTGCACCAAGCCCCAAGCCTGCAGTGGAAAAATAATCCGGTGTAGTAGTGAAACTCGAGACAAAGAACGCGAACCGTGCTGCCTAAACATGCACGACGAGCCTGTGAAAACCTCAGAGATCCTGAGAAGGTGAACTTGTTGCTCGTGTTCGCTGGGGCTCGGGCGTGCTTGCTCTTGCCTGGACTTCCGAGCAGATCCACGAATGTGCCTGCTGAGGCGACATCGCTGTTGATTACAGGGTAGTACACACAGAGCCCCGCCGCGTGCGTCGCGCTTGGGGGATCCCTTCGGTGCGTTCTTGGTCCCTTTCGAGCTTCGATGGTTCCTGTGCGTTCTCATCCGTCCTGCACATCTTACAGCGTTGCCCAAGATTCTTTTTCCGTAAATGGGACCCATACCTGTAGCGCCTCGAGGGTCGCGGCGTTCTGCCTCGCCATGGAGGCCGCGATTGCCCGTTCTGTCGCGAGCTCCTCGCGGGCCTCGGAGAGCTGGTCGTTGGTGTTCGCCTGGCTGTTGCTGTAGGAATTGCTTCGTGGACCGCAGAAATATGCGCACCGGTGTTTCCGACAATCGCGTGTCGCGACGATTCCGGATTGAACAACCGGCGACATACACTTCAGTATGCACGGGACTGCAATTGACTGAATCCGCCTCGTACCTCCCCTTTTCTTTCGTGCCCAAAACAAACCTGACTTTACACGTCAGGATTCCGCTTTTTTTTTTCCGGCTGTGCGCGCTAAGGAGCCCACGTCTCTTTTTGCCGCACATTTCGGTTGTACCGTGCAATAGCGCCGTGCCCCGTTATAGCGTAGTTCCTGTGTAGTTCGGACCATTGGCGCTTTTCTTTGGGTTGTGCGCGCCAGCGGGACTCACCTGCTTTTGTAGGTTTTATGGATATCGCTGCCAACCAATTTCTATACCAACAAAGCATGTTGTTAACGCAAAACGTTCCTTCTACTCCGCAGCAAATAGCGCTTAAAAAAAGAGAGGAAAATTGTTCTTTGTGTTAACAATGCATTGTTGGTACTAAAAATTAGTAGTTGGCAGCGTACGAAAAGCAACTCACCAAATCAGGTGAAACCGCTTGTGCGCACAAACAAAACCCCCCCATACACGCGACCTTTGCACGCGCTATTTTGTTTTCCTTGTTCGCGGCCGCGTATTATTCGCGGCTGGTCTCTCTCTCAAGTCGTAACACTGACAGCTGCACGAGATTCCGGACAAGCTGGTCGCAACGCTACTCAAGGACAAGACTTTCATGTCGCACATTGACGCCGTTCTGCTCTCTTACGATGGCGATGACGTCTACAGCTTCAGCTACGTGGCAGAAAAGTACCCGCTCGTCGCGCGCTTGAAAAAGATGCCTGTATGCCTTTTTTTCGACGTTTGAAAGTTATGCAAATCCTGCAGGGCATATTGCTATTGCCGTGCATAGTGCGTTGCTCAGGTAGTCGAAGGCCTGACAATCACACTAAGGCAACCACCAGGGACACACTCGTGCAGGGCGGGTGCTTTGTGATCCGCCGCGAAGTTCTCTCCTGGTGCAATCCGGAGAGACCGGCGTCGAGTTTCGGCGCACAGCCCGTTCCCTCGGGCGGCAATCCAAAGGAAGAGAGAGCGCCAGACACAATCCATCTTAAAAGGACCACACACGAATGCAACAAATTTACAACCATTGCTGTCGGCAAGAGGCAAGGACAAATGCGTTTGATTGAAAACGGAAGTGCCTGCGAATGGACGAATGGAAGGCTTTCCCTGGCACACTTGTGCTCGCAGTAAGGGGAGGTGTCGCTGCTCACCTGCCAGATCCAGCTGCTGCTCCTGTTAGACACAAAGTAAATCGAAAGCACACCTCAAGAGGACGACTGTTGCCGGATTCGAAAGAAGGAAAACGTGCAACACTTCTCTTCACCACAGGCACTCCTCGTGATGACGAAGGTCGATCTCTTGGGCAACGGCCTGTCGGCGTTGCAGGATCAAGAGTACTCCGTCCAGCCCCACGAGTTTGCGAAGGAGCGGTGTCTATGCTGGCCCCCGGCGATGGTCTCGTGCTACGCCCCGTCAGCTTCGCTCAAAGAGGTGTGTTGAATTGCCATCCAAAGGATAAGCCACGGTTAAGTCCTGGAAGCTGCTTTGCTGGTACCTTGGGAGTTGCCGCAGTTGGGGAAAATTGGGCCTCCTGGCTACCGCATCAGCCAATCAAGACTCAAACGACTGATCCTGAGATATTTTGAGTACATGAACCACGTGGATTAGCCTGCACACTGCCTTAAGCAGCAGTTCCGTGGCACCTTTTTTGTTAGCAGTTGGATTTCCTGATTTTAACTGCGCGTGCGGAAACAGTAGTGCTGTTGCAGAAAAAGAGCACCTTGCCTCAGGACCGATGGACCCATGTCCAATCGCTGTTGACACCGAAATCTTCTCCACTTCGGCCTTCAATGTTCTCCCATTGAATATTCGCTGCTGAGAGCGCAGGCAAATCCATTTTGTGAGCCATCAATTCGGCAGGAGCGCGGAACTCCACCAAACAGGGCTTGTTTACACCGCACGCTGGAATGGGTATGTGCTCAAGACCGCAACGGTCCGTCACAGAAAGCGGACCATCAGCGCGAAAGTGCGGAATGTCTGCCGGCAGGACAGCGGTGGGAGTCTGGTTTGTCAGGCAGCCGGTAGCACGGCACAGCCAGGACCATCCATCGATCGAGCAAGCTCGTCAGTGGCGGCTTTGAGGCCAGCAATTACAACACCTAGAATTGTTGTCCAAAAATAGAGAAAATGCTGTCCACGCTTCCTGTTGTTGTCAAACATGCATGAGAGGCAGAATCGCGCCCAAACACTAAACTACGGTGTCCCCCTCCAACCTCTGCATCCCCCTTTCCTTCCTCTGAGTTCTACCTCGAAATATGCCAATTCTTACCCCAGGTCAACGACATCGACGATCTGCCGGTCAGCATCGCAATGCTTTGCCGATACCCTGACGATTACATCGGAAAAGGTATTCATTGCACCGTTCATCGCTGTTTGTTTTGTCTTCGGCCCAAGTAGCGCAGTCTGGTCTGGCTTGATTTGCCCTGAGTGTCGAAACGGTCCGGACAGGGCTTACACAACTTGCCACTGCGGCAAAAGTCCAGTACGCTTATAAGATGTAGCCCTCGCCGTTTCCACTAGCAGTACAGCACGTAGCAGCGTTGCACGTAGCAGCAGCGGTGCATGTAGCAGTAGCAGCACAGTGCATAGCAGTACATGCTCGTGGGTGTACGTAGCAGTAGCACGTATGTGTATGCATGCACACCACCACACAGCAGCACAGCAGCAGCACTGTATCCTCTACACGGTGTAGCAGCACGTAGCACACAAACCCAATTCCGCAATACGGGGGTTTCGGGGTAGGGATTGCAAGAACGTGCTTGGAATGGGTATGTGCTCAACACCGCACTGGTCCCGTCTGCGCTGTGTTTCGGTCCTTTAAGCCACGGACACATAAATCGGACCATCATCAGCGCGGAACCTGAGTGTCTGCAGACAGGACTGCGGTGTGAGTCTGGTTTGTCAGGCGGCTGTTCGTAGCTCGTCACAGCCAGGACCACCCGTGTTACTAGAGCACAGGCGAATCCGTCACGGGAAGAAGGCTGCAACCGTGTCTCAGCAATCAGCTAAAAAACTCAGGGCACTCACCCTGATTGTGACTGCGACTCGCTAGGCAGCACTGACTTGTCTTCTTTTTACGGTGGCAATCCCCCCCCTTACAAGTAAACGAAGGGGAAGACCACCGACCGTGAGGCTATGACTGCCGCTTAGCAGACATGCAATGCTGAAGGAAAATGATGAGCAGCAACAATCAATCCAGGGGACTGCGCTCAACGAAAGTCCCTCCTAAAAATCCTCTATGGCCACGCACCCAGAGAAGCCGCCCATGGATGCCTACGGTAGGCGTCCATCCATCTATGACTAGCCGACCAGTATGATACTGCGGGCACTCCCTCGCAAACCGCACATCGTCTATTTGATGACACATCCCACAGAAAGTCGAAGCCTGTGCTGCCGCATCGGGAAGCTGTGCGCTTTGACCAGCGTGTTGGCCGGTGCCGCCGCCGGGGTGTATAGCCTGACTCGGCGACAGTAGCTCGATTGCTTCGTTGCCGGCAAAAGTTGTCCACCCGAACCCGAGCCGAGGTTCACAGGCCGACGGTCGGCCGTGTCACTTGGCCCAACAACAGCGCGGGCCCGATGAGGCTCAAATGACGTGGATTAGAATCTCACACCCGCGAGGTGGCAACGTCTCTCATGCGCGCGGAGTCCCCTCAGACCTTGAAACTTCTGGCCATCCCTCGGGCACTCGATGCAGCCGTGTTGACATCGCAGCACCAGGAACCCCGTTAACCATGCGCGAAAACACAAACGCCTGCAAGGAAGACGAGCTGTGTCAATCCTTCAGGACGCGGCCCGGCCCGATCCTGAATTACCAGAAAGGGATTTCAGGTCAAGTACACTTGTATGGACCCGAAAGAGAGGGAGCCGTGCGGCGAAATCCTGGTGGTACTTCGCCGTGTCGTGTCGCGGCTAGCGCGTTTCACCTGACTCTCCGGCTGGAGCTTTCCCTGCGAGTTAGGGACTTTCCACAGAGTAGTTTGATTTTTAAAAAAACCAGCTACTTCCAAAAAGGTGGTAAATCGGACAAGCCGGCGGCCGCTGCTCAACGGCTTTATCACGCGGGCGGCCCTGAGAGTACCTCAGGTTGACACCACTGATTTTCTTCTATCCATACTGCAACTCTCTTCGTTGCCGGCAACCCCCGCCTGAGCCGGTGTGCACAGCCTGTGCCAAATCGCCTTCGCCGCAGTGCGGCTCCCGAAAAGTCCGGCACTACCATAGCAATGCGCTGGATACGATGTACTGATGTCATCGCACGAGTGCAACGTACCGACCGTGTCAGTGCCACATACCGGGGACACAGAACGAAGCGCCTGTCTTTACAGGTCTGCTACGCGCTGCTGGACGGTATGCAGTATGCATAGCACCACACGAACAGCACTTCGTAGTATCCTCTACGGGGTGTAGGATGGTATAGCATGTGGTGTACGGTGGATGGTATGTACCACTATCCAGAAGGCTCTTCCTCGATTACTCCGCCAGTCGTACACTGGGTGGCTGCGGGGGATGCGACAGCTCCTCTCAATCTGGCAGACACGTACGGTTGTGTACTTCTGGTCTGGAGGTGCGAGCCGCAGCTTCTGTATTTTTGTCGTTGCTTATGCAACGAAACAAAACTTGATGAGGCTATGGAGGGTGGTAACCCGGGGGGGTTCGGATAAGCATGAGAAGAGCGGCTGCTCGACTCATCAATCTCAAGCATACCTCTTAGTGCAGGAAATGACAACAACAGCGATGTCCTGGTCATGACGAGTGAACAGGGCCGAGCCAAGCTTTTTGAATGTGCATCTGCTTCAGGGCTGGAGCTTGGCATTCGGGGTCGGGGCCGAAATGGGGTCAGAATCGGTCAGAACAGTGTCTCGTCCACACGATCTTCAGTACCAATCCTCGGTGTGAAGGTGGTCCACGGATCCTTTGACGGAAGCGAGGGCAAATCATCATTGATACGAGTGCCCCCTGCAACCCTCCTGAACAAAATCGGACCAGCCGACCCGACTTAGTAGCGCCAAGCTCCACCCACAGCGTTGGGCCTACTCGAGAGGGTACTGGTGCAATAGCCCACCAAAAAACACGGGCATTTGGGTCAGTGCAGCGGGCGTTATCGTTTTTCACAGTTCTTTTGCCGGAAACACAAACAAGACTAATTTGTACTGTTTCTCCCCCTCCCTCTAGCCTCCGAAATTAGCGCCGGGCGGCCCCCCCCGAGTATGGGCATTTGCCCGAAGGCGCGTTAAGCGTCACTGTCGACATGCTGCTCTCCCTGGCCACACCCAGCTCGCCCGCCTAGCAATTTGGAGCCCCCAACCCCCGCCTCTATTGAGTTAGCCTCCAATTTCATTTCTTCCACCGCAAAAACCGAACGTCCGAGGGGAATTCTGCTTACTGGTCTGTCTGCGCCTTGTGTTCGCTGACGTAACGTCTGCGGGATGCTTCTTGGTGCAATGACTGCAAGAAAGAACGAAGAGAAATCAAACCATCCAGGGTAAACCTATCACTTACATTGCGTAGGGGCAAGATGAAAATACAAGTCCAGGGGACTTAGGGAAACAAGTGTGTCTAGCACATTCCCGCAGTGAGCTGAACAGGAAACCTCACTGAGGCCCCCTGAATCCTTATAACCGGAGTCTTGGGCACCCCTTCTTCTTCCTTTTCTCTCTTCTTGGAGGAACACTTGTTGTGAGTATCACAAAAAAAGAACACGCATGAGAGGCATTGCGAGGCAAGGCACTGCTTCATACTTGACATCATCCCGTCCGCACGAAACGTCTTGCGACATTGGACCTCAATTTCCCCGGGTCACGGGAGAAGAGAAAGAAGAAGAAAAATAAAAAGGCCGCTCCTGGTCCAGTAACGTGGTGGTCAACCACAGCTTGCAAGGCTTGAGGCAGCACAGTGCCACAACCCCGTCCGCTCTGCCGTGTGGCTGACCGTCTCGACGAGCTCGTGTTCAGCGCGAGCGCCAAGCCCCAAGGTGCGCTACGCCTTGATGCTTTAGTTTGGGAAATCGGTAGCCACTTGACCCGTAGGCCCGTGCAGTACCGCCGAACACGTGAAGCTTGGCTTCCGTGTAGCAGGCTTTCCCTGGTACCTAACCAGTGATATATTCTAGCCAAACCAGCCACAATATACTGTGGGTAAACGTTGTGGCTATTCTGACGACGTTGCGGGAAAGTTGCGGATGCACAGTGCAGAGGACCGAGGCCCTCCGTCCATTCCTCTTTCGAAGCGCGGTTCCTTTGGGGTTTCATTTTGCCTTCCTTTTTGGCGGTCCTGACGCTAGCTGAATTAAACGCTCGGTTCCGTTAATCACGCAGCACCCACCTGAGCGGGGGTGTACCCCACGATGGAGCCCAGCCTCAGAAGCTGAGATAAAGAGGACACACCCGGTGTGCTGCGATTGTAACTCTTAACATTTTTCACTATGAAAATCTTCAGTTTACAATCGCGATTGTGGCTCTTAGCATTTTCACCAGGAAAATCTTCAGTTACAATCGCAAGGCAATTTCACCACCCAAAACGCAGCGAATGTGCACCCGCAAAGCGGGCGTGGCGCTACTTCTTATGAACTCCAGCTTCTGAGGCTGGACTCCGCCGTCGAGGTTTTAGCAGAAGACTTCGCAAAACGAAAAAGGAACCGGATGGTTCGCGCCGGTTCAGCATGCGCTTGGCGATGCGTACGAAGCGCGCGCTGGACGCGGAGCCTCAGTCGGGCTGCGCGGGGCGGTGCGACGTCGTCCGGCGTCGACGGCGTCGTGCTGCGAACTGCGAGAGCACCGTGGCAGGTGACGGGTTCAGGATGGCCGGCGCGAGAGTACCCAGGCCCCGGCGATCCCCTGCCTCGGACTGCAGCCGCTGCGTGGGCGGGTGACGTTGCCTCACATGATGGGCACGAGCCCGCACTCGACGGTGTAATTTTACAGTGAACCCTGACGTAATTCTGGTGAGTGAGGGCCACTTCTGGTACGCATGACTGGCGACGCGGGATGAACCGCGAACTGACTTAAGGTGTCCGAGTGATCGCTGGTCAGATCCCACAAAGGGTGTCGGTTCATCTTCACAGCAGAGGACGGTGGCCTACGTGCATGACTATGCAGTTCGAGAAGTCTCCGCTGAACTGGCCCGTAACTCGAGAGAGTGAAATACAAAAAAACCGCCTTCACCGTATCGCTTTCTCATCTTGGAAGGAAGCGGCGTGGCTCGTGGCTACGCGAAGCCGTCCGATAGCAGACTTGTGGAGGCTACCCAGACTTGTTGCAGTTACCCTGTATTGATTGCACACAGCAGCCGTCCGTCGGATGGCTGCTGTCTCAGTACAGGGTGGCCGACCAAAGTCTGTTAGCCCATCACAACGACTCTGCCGACTAGTCTTGTCTCTAGGAAGTCTCGAAATGTTTGGGGATTGGTGTGCTGTCAATGACTCCCTGGCTAACGATGCGAAAAGACCTCCCAAAGCAAGGCCTGTCACCTTTGACAGCACCTGGTGGCGCGCCAGGCACTACCGGGGCCTACCATCTTTCTTTTTTGTATATTGCTGTACGTCAAAAAACAAGGAAGAAGCAGAAGAAGAAGCAGGAGATTTTTTTTTTTTTTTTTTTTTTGAGCGCAAACGCATCCCCGTGTGAGCATCTGGTGCCCTACAAAATACCGCTGCGTCTTTCCGCGGCGAAAGGAAGACACCGCCAGCCTCCCCATCACCATTCCCTCTGTCTTCAGGTCCTATTGCGCAAGTTGCTGGCGGGCGTGCACGGAAACGGTGCCAACGCTTGCAACATTACGGGTGATGGCAATTGACTGCGGCAACAGAGTGGATAATGACAATCACCCACGACAACAGTCTGGATGATGACAATTGACTGAGCCAACATCGTGGATAATAGCGATCGACTTAGAAAACATTATAGGCGATGTGCCGATTGACTGAGACAGCATTGTGGATGATGACGGTCGGCTGATAACAAGATAACAATGTGGATTACGATGATCTTGGGAAAGACTTGTTTGAACCTCCAAAAACGCCAGCTATTAAAGTGATCATTCTTAGGGGTCTGTTCCCTCCGCTGTTTTGGTGCGCCGGCTATGCTGGGTTGTGTGCACACCGCCCACGCTTTGCGGCTGGACGGAAGACCGAGTGGATGTCCCCAGAGAGATGGTCCCTGCACTCTAACTCGTCTCTCTCCCTTATCAATCATACAACCCCCCGCAGGCACCTTCCACGGTGGGTGGAGGGAAGGAGGCGTGTGCGTAGGCGTGCACAGTCCAAAAAAAGAGCGTGGGGGGAGAGAGGTGAGAGGGGGAGGGTGGTGCGCGGAGCGCACACAGCAGGGGGGGCGAAAGGA
Source organism: Diplonema papillatum (assembly GCA_030068145.1). NCBI lineage: Eukaryota > Euglenozoa > Diplonemea > Diplonemida > Diplonemidae > Diplonema > Diplonema papillatum. The sequence goes on along the minus strand of JAPJBO010000459.1, from coordinate 110,230 downwards.
TGGAAGGCCGGGTGGGCCTGCGGGTACGCCCCATCGAGCCTTCGTCTTCGATGAAGTGGTGCACGATGCCGGACGTGTACTACCGAAGCTTGGTGAACGTGGTGTCGGATGTGAGCAAAGGCCCGAAGTACTTGCGGAACAAGGCGGTGGTGGTGACCCCGGACTGTTTTTCGGTCTGCGAAGCCTCCAGCGGAGCTGTTATGCGGTCGATATCCAGCAAATCGATCCGGGAGTTGATCACCCAAGAGGTCGAGGTCAGCCGAAAGGTGTTCGCGAGGAGCATCGAGACGCACCACTTGCTCAAGATCGCTGGAGAGGTGGACTTTCTCTTCTCCGTGACGCAAAGCGCGAAGGAAACCTCGCCCACGGGCAACGGGCACCCGCCCGAATCGTTCTCCCAGGAGGCAGACTTCCCCACGGTGCTGACTGAGCTCGTCCGGTGCCTCGGGCGCAGCTTGCGCCTGACGTATCTCGCGCGCGACTCGGAGGAAAAAATCATCGGTCTCGCCGATTTTTCAGTGCCTGACGGGTACGCTGCGAAGAACACGAAACCGACGAAGGTCGTACGCGCGGGGGCGAAAAGCACACATCTCACGCAAAGGGCAGGCAAGGTGCCGCCCGTCCGCATCCTGTGCACGAATAGGACCGTCCTGGAGCTGAGGCTCTCGCAGACGGCGAAACTCGAGTGGGTAGTCGACGGCGCCACGTTGATACCCGCCGTCGCGTCGCTGACGTACGACCGGGAGCAGAGCTTCTTGACAGCTCCGGGGACCGGGGTTTCGTGTGTCATCGACCGGTCTGCGTTTTCGGACGCGGGCCCGGATTCTTACCACGAAACGATGAAAAAAGTGGGCATGCTCTGCGCGTACAGCCAAGCGACCACCACTGGGCTGCCCAAGCCGAAGAAGAAGAAGGCGGATGCACCGGCGTCGGCGCCGCAGCAGCAGCAGCAGCAGCAACGACAACAACAACAACAACAACAACAGCAGCAGCGGAAGCTCCAACAGCAGCAGCAGCAGCAGCTGCAGCAGCTGCAGCAGCAGCAGCTGCAGCAACTCCAACAGCAGCAGCAGCAGTTGCAGCCGCAGCCGCAGCAGCAGCAGCCGCAGCTGCAGCAGCAGCTGCAGCAGTTGCAGCAGCAGCAATTGCAGCCGCAGCAGCCGCTAGCGCCGCCCCCGCAGCAGCAGCAGCAGCAGCAGCAGCAGCAGCAGCAGCAGCAGCAGCAGCTCGATCCGTATCAGCAGCACCACCAGCACCACGTCCAGCACCAATACCAACACCAGCACCAGCACCAGCACCAGCATCAACACCAGCACCACATGCAGCAGCAGCAGCAGCAGCAGCCGTACCAGCAGCAGCAGCAGCAACCGCCGGACTACCAGAACCAACCCCCCGGGGTCCAACAGCAGCCCCCGTACCAGCAGCACCAGCAGCACCACCTCCAGCACCACCACCAGCCCCAGTACCAGCAGCAGCAGCCGCCGCCGCCGCCGTCGACGTCCCAGCCGCAGACGCCGCTGGGCGCGGTGTCCGAGCAGGGGTACGGCAGCGAGGCGTGCCCGTCGTCCGGCTGCGAGAGCAACGGCGGCGGTGACGCGCCTGCGAAGCAGTCGAAGCGACGGAGCCGGCAGCAGCAGCAGCAGCAGGCGGCGGCGCCCGCGTCGGAGCCTGGAGGCACACCGCGGGTCGACCCGACGACGACGCGGCCGCTGCCGATGGTGCAGGCAGTCACCATCAAAGAGGGGCAGGCCCTCAACCTGCCGCCTGGGACCATCCGCAGCATCTTCTCCGCCGACTACGGCACCGAGCAGGCGAGTGTGTCCGTGACGCAGGTGGTGCAGTCCCTCCACCGCGACGAGAGCCTGTCGCTCGAGGTCCGTAGCGACACCTTCGGCGTCGATCCGAGCCCCGGGCAGCAGAAATTCCTCACCATCACCTTCGAAACGCCGCCCATCTGGCCGCACATGCAGGAGAGCCTCCTCCACGCGATCCACGCGTCGGCGGCTGCCAGCGCGCCCGTGCAGCAGCACGGGGGCGGCGATACGGTGAGCAGCAAGTCGTCGTCGAAGAAGAGCAGCACGTACCGGCACGACCCTTATCGGGAGAGCGAGGACGACGACAACAGCAGCACGGCCTCGTACAGCTCATACGCGTACAGCGCGTCAGGGGCCGCGCCGGCATACCCGACGCAGCTGATGCCGTACACGACGTCGGTCCACTCGTCGGACCTGCCGCAGCTGCTGCACCCGTACGACTCGGACTCGGCGTCGAACTCGAGCATGCCGAACTACGCGCAGCCGCCGTCGTCCCTCCCGCAGCCGCTTGCCCAGCAGCAGCAGCCGCCGCCTCAGCAACACTCCTACGTGGCCCAGCCGCCTGCATCTCCGGTGTGTGTGTGTGTGTGTGTGTGGGATCCTTACTCCGTTCTATGGACTTGCCGACGTCTCTGGAGGTCTCAGCTCCACTGGCCACGACACACGTCCTCGCAGCAACTGCGGGATGCAGGGCAACAAAAGGAAACGGAAACAGGCAAGCTAGAAAGGGCCGAAAATGGCACAAGAAGAGAGAGGGAGGGGAACCCAACCAAAGGGGGGCCAACACCCAGCCTGCGACGTGTGTTGGATTGTGATCCCTCCCGTCCAACCTCGTAGCGAGTGGATGTGAAAAACTGGGGATGCATTGCCTATCCACAGAACATAGTGGATCCCACTAGACGCGCCTTCGGCGCTCAAGCAAGCTTGCTAGTATGGGATCCTTACTCCGTTCTGTGGACTTGTCGACGTCTCTGGGGGTCTCAGCTCCACTGGCCACACTGGCCGGTTGCTTCGCGCTGGCGTTCGGGATGCAGGGCAACAAAAGGAAACGGAAACAGGCAAGCTACAAAGGGCTGAAAATGGCACAAGAAGAGAGAGGGAGGGGAACCCAACCAAAGGGACCTCTGTGCGATGCATCCCCTGGGGTCCGGGCGGCATCACCCTCTGGCGTCCATCGTCACGGAAGGCCCGAAGGGTGCCCGCCAGAGGCCGAGCCTGTCGCTGCACCTCCGCCGCTTGCCGCGTCCGCAGCAGGCAGTTCCATCCGCTGCTCCGACGTTCGCGCACGTCAATCGGGCCCCGGCGGCCAGGGCCCGCGCCTGGAAAACGACATGGGGGGAACCCGACCAGGGAGAGAGAGGGAGGGGAACCCAACCAAAGGTTTCGCTGGCGTTTCGTGGAGAACGCACAGTGGGCAAAGAGTTGTTTCTTAGTCGTCGGAACGGGTGATGAGCAGCACCGTGTTGGACCGTGATTCACTGTGATAAACAGCGGCAGGCAGTTTCAAGAGATAGGGACGGACCGGCTCAAGGGCGTTTATCCAGAAAATGCCGAAAAAGGAAAGAATCGACAGCTCACAACCCACACACACGCACAGCTGCAACGCAGTTCTTCTCTCTCGATGTCCTCTGACTGTCCACCGCGCTTATTATCCGACACACCAGCGCTGGAGGCGCGGACGCCCGTCCCGTATGCCTTGTTTTCCGTAGTAACAATGCTTTGTAAACACGAAAGAGAACGCTGGCAGCGTGTTTGGGAGAAGATTAGCCTAACAATCATATTCACTCACTATCAATCACGAACAGGCTAATCCTCCCCCGGCACGTACATACAAAACACTGTCACGAAAGTATGCTAAAAATCACCTGTTTTCGTGTAACAATGGAAGTGGTAGCAACCACCTCAAACATCGTGAAAAACCCCCTAAAAATGCAGTTTTCGGCCTCGCAGTCCCCCCGACTGGGGGTTTTGAAGTGATTGCTAACGGTTCGGAGGGCGAAAAATCGCTCTCAAAATCACTAACATGTTGAAAATTGGCTTCCGGACAAAAAGTCGTACTGTAGCCCTTATGGAGTGGGCACCCCTACTAACAGTGCTTATTAAACACGAAAGAGAACGCTGGCAGCGTGTTTGGGAGAAGATTTGCCTAACGATCATATTCACTCACTATCAATCACTAGCAGGCTAATCCTCCCGCGGCATGTACAAACAAACACACGCCTGTTCTTTTTTCTTCTCTTTTGACCAGCTTCGGCTGACACCATTTGCGCACTTAACCATGGTTAAGAAGACGAACGAAAACATTTGACACCAATGTAGCTCAAAGCATCTGCAGAAGAACACGAAAAGCCTCTAGGCAAACCCCGTTTTCACATATTTTCTCTTTTGAAGCAAGCGACTTCCGCTCGTGCGGCAACGTTCGGCTTCCAGAAAGCTGGCCTTTCAAGAAAGTTCGCGGGTGTCAAGTTTGCGGACGAGAGGCCAAATGATCGAAAGTAGTTGCTGTTTGCCCGGGGCTTGTCATGGAGCCCAAATTAACTCCCCCCCCCCACACTCCCCTCTTTACAACTTTCTGTTTTCTATTTTGCATCCCTTTCCTAGAAGACATCTTCCTCGAAGAAGACTTGATGCTAGCATCAACCATGCATGAGAGGCAGTGCTCTGCCTAAACATTAAACTAAGATTTTCCCCCCCGCGAACTTAAAGGACCGAAACACGGCACAGACGGGACCAGTGCGGTGTTGAGCACACACCCATTCCAAGCACGTTCTTGCAATCCCCCTACCTCAAGGTTTCATACCCTACCTGCGGTCTTACACTCCCCGCGACCCCTTTACCCCTTTCCTTTTCCCCCTTTCTATTGTACACTCTCTTCGAAGAAGACTTGATGCTAGCATCAAACATGCATGACCTGCCTAAACATTAAACTAAGATTTTCCCCCGCGAGCTTCGACACCGCGCAGCTTTATTGAATTAACTACCACTACAGCGGGATTGTTCGTCCGGAAGTGGTTAACCGTACTTCAACTTACCTACAACCACCTCCAACACAGGATGGACGCGTACCAGCCTCCAGCGGAGGGGCTGGCGCCGGTGCTGAGACCCGGCCCGTACCAGCAGCAACAGCCCGTGCCCATGTACGCGCACCCCATGCAGCAGCCCCAGCCGCTGCCGCCGGCGGGGCCGCCCGCGCAGCAGCCCGTGCAGCAGCCGCACATGCAGCCGTTCCAAGTGCAGCCGGCAGGCCAGCCGCCCCTGGTGCAGCCGGCCGGCGCGATCCAAGCGCTGCAGCAGCCGCCGCCGCCGCCGCCGCCGCAGCAGCCGCCGGCCCTGCAGCAGCCAGCGCCCCTCCAACAGCCCCCGGCGGCGGCGTACGCACCTCAGCAACCACAGCCTCTCAGCAACCTCCAGCACCCGAGCGGCAGCCCTCCGAGTGCGCTGCCGTCGCCCAGACACCAGTCGGCGGCACCGGTCCAAAAACAGCCGTCGAAGCAGCAGCCGCAGAAGGCACCGCAAGTGCAGCTCATCCAGCAGCCCCAGAAGTCTTCGAAGGTGTGTCCCGCGCGTTTTTCCCACGGGGGTTAGTCACGTCGTTCAACTCTCTCACAGTTTCACTGAGGGAACCACAAAAGTCGATGGAGGCTTCAGCTTAGTGTGAGTTTGATCAACGTAACATCAAGGCAGCCCTTACAAAGACCAGCCACAGTCAACGCCGCGTGAGTGCGGGCTTTCGATACGAATCATCATGTTTCAAACCCCCGATTGCGGGTGTCGGTGGTACAAAGGTGCAGTTGCCCGCATCCAACCGGCGATCAGCTCGCATCAGGAAGGTGACGCTACCCACCTGGACAAGGCGTCGCTGCCCCGATCGATAGAGGACTTCACCCCTCCCTTTCTTCTTGGTAGTTCTCGTCAGACAATACGAAGTGCAGAAACTCCGGGAATGTTCCCTTCACAAAACTACGCACTTCTTCTACGTTCCACGAGGCCCTTTGTCGATCTTGGACGACGAATATTACTGTTTCCTACTTGTGGCGACAACTCCACGTTTTGGGGTCGTCTTTTTTCGGTTTGTCTGCTGCATTCGCCCGGAGTGCCAGGACGAATTCTTGCCACCGTAAAGTGTATGCTGCATTCAAGAGAAAGCCCGGATTGCCACGGACGAACTCTTGCCTCTGTAGGGTATCCGTCCACCAGATTCTGGCAAGAATTTTTTTTGAACGAGGAATACGCAAATGGGGAGGACAGCACGTCTTTGAGGAGACCTGTCCTATATTCGCTACAGCCCGGATTGCCACGGACGAACTCTTGCCTCTGTAGGGTATCCGTCCACCAGATTCTGGCAAGAAATTTTTTGAACGAGGAATACGCAAATGGGGAGGACAGCACGTCTTTGAGGAGACCTGTCCTATATTCGCTACAGCCCGGATTGCCACGGACGAACTCTTGCCTCTGTAGGGTATCCGTCCACCAGATTCTGGCAAGAATTTTTTTGAACGAGGAACACGCAAATGGGGAGGACAGCACGTCTTTGAGGAGACCTGTCCTATATTCGCTACAGCCCGGATTGCCACGGACGAACTCTTGCCTCTGTAGGGTATCCGTCCACCAGATTCTGGCAAGAAATTTTTTGAACGAGGAACACGCAAATGGGGAGGACAGCACGTCTTTGAGGAGACCTGTCCTATATTCGCTACAGCCCGGATTGCCACGGACGAACTCTTGCCTCTGTAGGGTATCCGTCCACCAGATTCTGGCAAGAATTTTTTTGAACGAGGAACACGCAAATGGGGAGGACAGCACGTCTTTGAGGAGACCTGTCCTATATTCGCTACAGCCCGGATTGCCACGGACGAACTCTTGCCTCTGTAGGGTATCCGTCCACCAGATTCTGGCATGAAATTTTTTGAACGAGGAACACGCAAATGGGGAGGACAGCACGTCTTTGAGGAGACCTGTCCTATATTCGCTACAGCCCGGATTGCCACGGACGAACTCTTGCCTCTGTAGGGTATCCGTCCACCAGATTCTGGCATGAAATTTTTTGAACGAGGAATACGCAAATGGGGAGGACAGCACGTCTTTAGGGAGACCTGTCCTATATTCGCTACAGCCCGGATTGCCACGGACGAACTCTTGCCTCTGTAGGGTATCCGTCCACCAGATTCTGGCAAGAATTTTTTTTGAACGAGGAATACGCAAATGGGGAGGACAGCACGTCTTTGAGGAGACCTGTCCTATATTCGCTACAGCCCGGATTGCCACGGACGAACTCTTGCCTCTGTAGGGTATCCGTCCACCAGATTCTGGCAAGAATTTTTTTGAACGAGGAACACGCAAATGGGGAGGACAGCACGTCTTTGAGGAGACCTGTCCTATATTCGCTACAGCCCGGATTGCCACGGACGAACTCTTGCCTCTGTAGGGTATCCGTCCACCAGATTCTGGCAAGAATTTTTTTGAACGAGGAACACGCAAATGGGGAGGACAGCACGTCTTTGAGGAGACCTGTCCTATATTCGCTACAGCCCGGATTGCCACGGACGAACTCTTGCCTCTGTAGGGTATCCGTCCACCAGATTCTGGCAAGAATTTTTTTGAACGAGGAACACGCAAATGGGGAGGACAGCACGTCTTTGAGGAGACCTGTCCTATATTCGCTACAGCCCGGATTGCCACGGACGAACTCTTGCCTCTGTAGGGTATCCGTCCACCAGATTCTGGCAAGAAATTTTTTGAACGAGGAACACGCAAATGGGGAGGACAGCACGTCTTTGAGGAGACCTGTCCTATATTCGCTACAGCCCGGATTGCCACGGACGAACTCTTGCCTCTGTAGGGTATCCGTCCACCAGATTCTGGCATGAAATTTTTTGAACGAGGAATACGCAAATGGGGAGGACAGCACGTCTTTGAGGAGACCTGTCCTATATTCGCTACAGCCCGGATTGCCACGGACGAACTCTTGCCTCTGTAGGGTATCCGTCCACCAGATTCTGGCAAGAAATTTTTTGAACGAGGAATACGCAAATGGGGAGGACAGCACGTCTTTAGGGAGACCTGTCCTATATTCGCTACAGCCCGGATTGCCACGGACGAACTCTTGCCTCTGTAGGGTATCCGTCCACCAGATTCTGGCATGAAATTTTTTGAACGAGGAATACACAAATGGGGAGGACAGCACGTCTTTAGGGAGACCTGTCCTATATTCGCTACAGCCCGGATTGCCACGGACGAACTCTTGCCTCTGTAGGGTATCCGTCCACCAGATTCTGGCAAGAATTTTTTTTGAACGAGGAACACGCAAATGGGGAGGACAGCACGTCTTTGAGGAGACCTGTCCTATATTCGCTACAGCCCGGATTGCCACGGACGAACTCTTGCCTCTGTAGGGTATCCGTCCACCAGATTCTGGCAAGAAAATTTTCGAACGAGGAATACGCAAATGGAGAGGACAGCACGTCTTTAGGGAGACCTGTCCTATATTCGCTACAGCCCGGATTGCCACGGACGAACTCTTGCCTCTGTAGGGTATCCGTCCACCAGATTCTGGCATGAAATTTTTTGAACGAGGAATACGCAAATGGGGAGGACAGCACGTCTTTGAGGAGACCTGTCCTAAATTCGTTACAGCCCGGATTGCCACGGACGAACTCTTGCCTCTGTAGGGTATCCGTCCACCAGATTCTGGCATGAAATTTTTTGAACGAGGAATACACAAATGGGGAGGACAGCACGTCTTTAGGGAGACCTGTCCTATATTCGCTACAGCCCGGATTGCCACGGACGAACTCTTGCCTCTGTAGGGTATCCGTCCACCAGATTCTGGCAAGATTTTTTTTTGAACGAGGAACACGCAAATGGGGAGGACAGCACGTCTTTGAGGAGACCTGTCCTATATTCGCTACAGCCCGGATTGCCACGGACGAACTCTTGCCTCTGTAGGGTATCCGTCCACCAGATTCTGGCAAGAAAATTTTCGAACGAGGAATACGCAAATGGAGAGGACAGCACGTCTTTAGGGAGACCTGTCCTATATTCGCTACAGCCCGGATTGCCACGGACGAACTCTTGCCTCTGTAGGGTATCCGTCCACCAGATTCTGGCATGAAATTTTTTGAACGAGGAATACGCAAATGGAGAGGACAGCACGTCTTTAGGGAGACCTGTCCTATATTCGCTAAAGCCCGGATTGCCACGGACGAACTCTTGCCTCTGTAGGGTATCCGTGTCCACCAGATTCTGGCAAGAAGATTCTTGAACGGGATAGCCACCTGTGTTGAGTGTATTCCTAGTTCTTCATCGTTCATTTATCTATCGCAAACCCGCAGGGCTTCGTCGAGTTCAAGGACACAGACGGCGAAACGGTACGCTACCAGGACTCTGGTGTCGGCACCATCGAGCTTGCGGTGAATGGAAATGTGTGGCTCTTTTTTTTTCTCGCTTTTTTACGCGTAGGAAACGCGGTTGTTGTTGTTTGAGCAAGAGATGGCGTCCCCAACTTGTTGTTCTGAAGTGTCCCATCCTCAAACCTGATTTCACGAAGTGTCCCTTGACAGCGTATAATATTCTGGTGTTGTAACTAGCTAAGGGACTACACACGTGCGCACGATGGTCCCGCGCTGTGTTGACAGCGGCTATCCCGAATGGAGGAACCTCTCGCAGCCTCCAATTCACGAGGATCGTCACAGCCGCCGCTGCTGCTCACAGCAGGCGTCTGTAACCCGCTGGATAACGGCGGAAACGATTGCGCCGTTGTATCACAATGAGTGCGGCGTTAGAAGCGCGCGAACGAAACGAACCCACACAGATTTACGGACACATGAAAACCCTGGATTACGACCCCGTGTCAGGAAGGCTCAGGGATGGCATCGGAGGATGCACCCTCCCGCTGGTATGCTTCTAGTTCGTCAACCCTTTCGGGGAGACGGCTCTCAGGATTTCAGGATTTGCCGAATACCACTACACACTAAAAAACCCCCTCTCGTTTCATTCAAAATTTTCTCCGAAGAGAACTTGATGCCAGCGGCAAACATGCACGAGAGGCAGTGTCCCGCTTACGCATGGAGCTAAGACTTTCCTATGTCGAAGCCAGGACCCGAGAGTTCGGACACTGTGCTTTCAGAGTAAAGACACGTCAAAAAGGATCAATGAGTTTGCTGCTGTGAAGAGATGTGCTACGAAAAACTTCCCAAGGAGCAGGGTTCCCATCGTGGAGTCGTAAAGCTGTCGAGTTCGACCCATCCACTCTTCAAAAGGCTTTCTTCGCCCTGGACAACCTCCCTCCCTCTCCGTCCGTAAGGGGTTAACAGGCGCGGCTGAAAGGTCTTGAAGCCCGGCGTACCTCGCGGAAATGGCCGGGGTGCAGCACAACATCCGCACGGACGGCCCGATGACGTTCGACGTCAGCTTCAAGTACGCGGGCGAGTCGCTGGGCATCAAGTTCGAAGCCCTGGGGGACGAGACCGTGCGTATAAAGCACGTATCCGAAGACAGCCCGTGCGGCAGGGCTGGCGTTGTGTGCGGCACCATCAGCATCCTCGACGGCCACGTCATCAAGAGCGCGGACGACCTGCGAAAAGTGGTCTCCCGCGTCCGCGAATCCAAGCGGCCCACCTTCACGCTCGAGGTCAAAAAAAAACGAAAAATAACCAAACTGTTCGTCCTTCGGGGTCGACGGGACCCCAATAATAGCACCTTTTTTTCTCCATCTGTTCTATCGAGAGCTGCGGGTGTGGCACACCCGCTTTTGGAAAGATTTCACTGGAGCAAAAGTTGCTGGAGTTTACCGTGTATAATATTATGCATAGCAGTATGTCCTTAAGCGAACTTGCTGCCCAACGAAAACAGGCGCGGCGGAAAGGTCTTGAAGCCCGGCTGGCGTACCTTGTGGAAATGCAAAAGTTGCTGGAGTTTACCGTGTATAATATTATGCATAGCAGTATGTCCTTAAGCGAACTTGCTGCCCAACGAAAACAGGCGCGGCGGAAAGGTCTTGAAGCCCGGCTGGCGTACCTCGCGGAAATGGCCGGGGTGCAGCACAACATCCGCACGGACGGCCCGATGACGTTCGACGTCAGCTTCAAGTACGCGGGCGAGTCGCTGGGCATCAAGTTCGAAGCCCTGGGGGACGAGACCGTGCGTATAAAGCACGTGTCCGAAGACAGCCCGTGCGGCAGGGCTGGCGTTGTGTGCGGCACCATCAGCATCCTCGACGGCCACGTCATCAAGAGCGCGGACGACCTGCGAAAAGTGGTCTCCCGCGTCCGCGAATCCAAGCGGCCCACCTTCACGCTCGAGGTCAAAAAAAAAACGAAAAATAACCAAACTGTTCGTCCTTCGGGGTCGACGGGACCCCAATAATAGCACCTTTTTTTCTCCATCTGTTCTATCGAGAGCTGCGGGTGTGGCACACCCGCTTTTGGAAAGATTTCACTGGAGCAAAAGTTGCTGGAGTTTACCGTGTATAATATTATGCATAGCAGTACGTCCTTAAGCGAACTTGCTGCCCAACGAAAACAGGCGCGGCGGAAAGGTCTTGAAGCCCGGCTGGCGTACCTCGCGGAAATGGCCGGGGTGCAGCACAACATCCGCACGGACGGCCCGATGACGTTCGACGTCAGCTTCAAGTACGCGGGCGAGTCGCTGGGCATCAAGTTCGAAGCCCTGGGGGACGAGACCGTGCGTATAAAGCACGTGTCCGAAGACAGCCCGTGCGGCAGGGCTGGCGTTGTGTGCGGCACCATCAGCATCCTCGACGGCCACGTCATCAAGAGCGCGGACCTGCGAAAAGTGGTCTCCCGCGTCCGCGAATCCAAGCGGCCCACCTTCACGCTCGAGGTCAAAAAAAAACGAAAAATAACCAAACTGTTCGTCCTTCGGGGTCGACGGGACCCCAATAATAGCACCTTTTTTTCTCCATCTGTTCTATCGAGAGCTGCGGGTGTGGCACACCCGCTTTTGGAAAGATTTCACTGGAGCAAAAGTTGCTGGAGTTTACCGTGTATAATATTATGCATAGCAGTATGTCCTTAAGCGAACTTGCTGCCCAACGAAAACAGGCGCGGCGGAAAGGTCTTGAAGCCCGGCTGGCGTACCTTGTGGAAATGCAAAAGTTGCTGGAGTTTACCGTGTATAATATTATGCATAGCAGTATGTCCTTAAGCGAACTTGCTGCCCAACGAAAACAGGCGCGGCGGAAAGGTCTTGAAGCCCGGCTGGCGTACCTCGCGGAAATGGCCGGGGTGCAGCACAACATCCGCACGGACGGCCCGATGACGTTCGACGTCAGCTTCAAGTACGCGGGCGAGTCGCTGGGCATCAAGTTCGAAGCCCTGGGGGACGAGACCGTGCGTATAAAGCACGTGTCCGAAGACAGCCCGTGCGGCAGGGCTGGCGTTGTGTGCGGCACCATCAGCATCCTCGACGGCCACGTCATCAAGAGCGCGGACGACCTGCGAAAAGTGGTCTCCCGCGTCCGCGAATCCAAGCGGCTCACCTTCACGCTCGAGGTCAAAAAACGGCCCATCCAAGACGCCGTCAAGTCGACCGCCGAGCAGCAGCAGCAGCACCAGCAGCAGCAGCAGCAGATCCAGCAGCAGCACCTGACCCAGAAGCTCGCGAACACCGCGGCCGACCCCCGCGGCGGCAAAGGCGGCGGAAAGGCGGCCGGCAGTCGGGCAAGCAGCAACGCGCTCGTCCGACTCGGGATCCTGTTCAAATACGGGCGCAGAGCGGAATACGCCTGCAACGAACGAGTACCTCTCGGGGCCCACGTTCTCGTCCAGAACAGAGACGGCGTCGACCTGGGCGTCGTTACCGGCGCCAGGCTCGGCGGCCGTAAAGACGACAAGTACAGAGTCCAGCGCGTGGCGTCTCCCGACGAGATCGAGCTCTGGAAGGGCACGGTTGCGGAGGACGAGCGGATGCTGGCGGCCGCGCACCAAATCGCGCAGGGCCTCGCCGAGCGGGTCGACGTGCTGCGGTGCGAGCTGCAGTTCGACCGGCGGAAGCTCACGTTCCACTACGGCGGCAACCCTTCGAGCGCCGCCTTGCAGGCCCTGACCAGCGCGTGCGCGTCGTTGATGCCGTGCAAGATGGTGACCAACAACTGCCTGCCGGGCGGCGGTTCCCCCGGCGACCCGATCGACCTGTCTTCACCTGCCATTCCAGTCCTGTAGAGGAGAGTAGGTCGCACCCACGATCTTACCAGGATGGGGAGGTGATTGACACAATCGTCAGTGAAAGGTAAGTGTGCGGCGTTTTCGGACAACGTTCGTTTTGCACCCACCGCATGATAGTCCATGCGGTCGGCGTACTCGAAAGAACTCGGTGCTCCCGTTCTGACCTGACGTGGTTAAGCGCTCGCAGGCGGAGTACTGTCCCTCCTCCGTTTTGAAACCACGGACCAAGGAGTCTAACCCGTGTGGGAGGTTCGGAAAGACGACGAGTGCAGAGTCCAGCGTGTGGCGTCTGCAGGCGAGGTCGAGCTCTGGAAGGGCACGGTTGCGGAGGACGAGCGGATGCTGGCGGCCGCGCACCAAATCGCGCAGGGCCTCGCCGAGCGGGTCGACGTGCTGCGGTGCGAGCTGCAGTTCGACCGGCGGAAGCTCACGTCCCACCACGGCGGCAATCCTTCGAGCGCCGCGTTGCAGGCCCTGACCAGCGCGTGCGCGTCGCTGATGCCGTGCAAGATGATGACCAACAACTGCCTGCCGGCCTGCCCCGGCGACCCGATCGACCTGTCTTCACCGGCCATTCCAGTCTTGTAGAGTGGAGTAGTGGTCGCACGATCTTACCAGGATGGGGAGGTGATTGACACACTCGTCAGTGAAAGGTAAGAGTGCGGCGTTTTCGGTCAACGTTTGTTTTGCACCCACCGCATGATAGTCCATGCGGTCGGCGTACTCGAAAGAGCTCGATGCGTTCTGACCTGTCGTGGTTAAACAGGTTGCACGATTTTACCAGGGATGTTGACATCGTAGGTGAAGGGTAAGTGTCGGCGGTTTCGGACAACGTTTTCTTTTTGATAGCAAGCTTTCTTGTATGTATCAAAAAGTGTCGGATGGCAGCGTGCTGTGCTAAATCACTCAAAACAGGGTTTACACACGGGCGCACAAACGGCTGAGCGGCCATGTGGTTTTCACGTACTTGAAAGAACGCGATGCTACACGCACCACCTACATACACCCACCTAAGAGGGCACCTGAAGGGATGCTGAGAGCACCGTGTGGCCCGTCTGCATATCCATCCTAATGGTGTACCATTTAGGAGGTGGTATTATTGGTGGTACACTACGTAGTGCATACCTCCAGGTGTCCGACATGAACAGGGCTACCGACGTGTTTTTTTTTTTTTTTTTTGAGTGGGATAAACACGCAGTAAACGACACCTACTTGTGCGGTTAGCGTCACAGTTTGTTGCTGCATATCAAGTTCAAACTACTACTACCACTACCCGATCGGGAAAAGCACGCAATCTTTATCCCCGAGGTTTTATTATCCGGCAATCGAACCAGGTGTAGCACCCGGCACATACACACCTTCTCCGGTAGCTCCCGGTTCAGCCGACTTCCGCGGCCTTTTTAAAGGGTCCTTCCGCACGGAGGCACACGGAAGAGCTGCCCTGAAAGGGCGAGTAGAAGGGTGTCTCATCTTGCAAGGGGTGGCCGGTGCTTCCTCACGGGCCCCCGCGCGCCTGCGTCCTCTCCATCCAACCCTCTGTTTTCATTACCCCTCAGGCTCTCCAAGTTCTCTCCTCCTGTTTGGCACCCCGAAGCGAGGTCTCGCTGGACCCAGAGAGACGGAAAATAAAACCTTCTGTCCGAAAGTAAAAGTTGGACAACAACCACTTCTTTGGCATCCGGCAAGGGAAGCAAGGTAAGGCCGTATACAACCCTGCCGCCTGTCAACCAAGAAAATGATACACCCCGTCCTCTCCAAAAGCGGCCGGTGATCCGAATGTGCCGGTAGCAGAGAACGTAGACCCCCAGCCCGGCCTAGTGTGTGCTGATAGCGCACGTGCTCCGATGCTTCGCAGGATTTTTTTTTTTTTTTTTTTTTTTTTTTGGGAACTCCACCGATCACCACAAGCACGTACTAAGCTGAACTCCACAAGCATACAAAAGGTCGAAAGACACCAATCTGTACGTCCATTCGGGATCGTCGGAAACACACAAAAAAAAAAAAACACTGTGCTCTACCCCCTGCACAATT
Organism: Diplonema papillatum; assembly: GCA_030068145.1. Classification (NCBI taxonomy): domain Eukaryota; phylum Euglenozoa; class Diplonemea; order Diplonemida; family Diplonemidae; genus Diplonema; species Diplonema papillatum. The sequence continues at coordinate 95,202 of JAPJBO010000459.1, read as the reverse complement.
CAGCATCGCAGTACTTGCGGATCATTGAATTACTGTACTACTAGATATCAAAAGAGGTACCATGCTCCATAATGCAGCGTTGCCTAACGGATCATCGGATTACCGCACTAGAAACCATGAGACCACGGGGCTCTGCTGCTTCGTGGGTGCCGTGCTCTACAATCTACACAGTTCAGCATCGCCTGCGGATCATCGGATTACCGCATGAGACCACGTCGTGCTCTACCCCTCACAATTCGGCTTCACAGAACCTGCGGATCGGATTACTGCCCTCACCATGCACAACGTGCTCCCAGCTACCGTGCGGCACAACGCTGCACAGTACGGAATGGTGCAGGTGCTAGAATAGGTGGTACCGCCTGACAACTTTAAGCAAAGGTTTCCCCCTCGAGTGCAACAACAGACCTGCAAGAGTTCTGCAAAGCTGCGAGTAAGTCCCACGAAGCTGTCTACGGCACTCTCCGTGGAGTCAAATCCCCCGGTAGCCTGCTGCCTCGTGGGCCGTAAATGGTCACCAGTGAACGGTCACACCAGAAACGTCGTCAAGCAATTCAAGCACCGAAAGGACCAGTCGTGCATAGCCCCCCATGGCTGCTGTCCGGCTAAACCCCCGCATGGAGTGCGCTGCTATTTTCCCTCCCCTTTTTTTTTGTGATCATTTTTCTTGTCCCACCCAAAACCGGGCTGGATAGAGGAAAATCTGACGAAAACAGAGGTTCCCTGATGCTGTAAAATGGGGCAGCAGTCAGTTCCGAGACTGGCAGGTGAGCGGCGCCGCCTCCCCTTGCGAGCTCTCGGTATACAACTGAGGCAGCTGGTGTATGGAATCGGGTGGATTTCCCTTGAATTACCCCGCCACCCCCAATTTTTGTTCCCTTATATTCCCAAAATCCCCAAATTTAAGTGTTGGGATATAAGAGAATTCCACAGTGGAATCAACGCTACGCGCGTTCGTTGCGAAGGTTGCTGCTGCGGCAAGAACCGCGGCTCAAGACCTGCTCCCTGCGCCTGCTGTCTCCAGTTGCCCCGACGGTTCGACAATCCCTACAACTGGTCATGCAGGCAGACTACCATTTGGTGCTGCAGGAAGTTTTCACCAGTCTTTGCGCATCGGGGGGGCGGGCACCAAATGATTTGGCTCAGAGTGACTCTGAACGAGCTGAAAACGCATGCATTTCCCTCACCAGGCACCCGGGATTAAATGTGTTTGTTTTGGCTATTTTGGCGACTTGTTCGCCACGATGGATTTCTGCGCACAAAAAGTCTTCACTCTAAAAAGCAAATCTACCCAAAAAAAAACCTTATAGTAGGGCGGAAACAACCCGTTCCACGTGAAGCACCGCAAGTGTCACGAAACCCAAGCACCACTCTGCGAGAAAAAACATATAAACGCGGACAACAAACCGGTACGGGCTACAAGGCAACCCCTGCTCAACAGTGCTCGCCTGCCTTGATGGCACTTGCACCTTAAAGAACTCAAGTGCTCAACTTGTAGAACGTGGGGGGCCCAAGACTACACTCCACGAAGGAATGTACTTGGTGTCGGTCACAAACAGTCCCGGACATGGCTAACCATAGCCCATAACGAAAGTGTGCACTAAATATACAACCCGTAACCACATAGCCCTTTCTTGCGCTTACCCTGGTCCCATTCATGAACGGTCACACGGAGACCCTAAAACCCCGGAATTTTTTTAAGTCTAAAAAGCCCTCCGGACGTTAACTTAGTTTCGGTCTCAAATGATACCGAACCCCTTGAAATCCCGGAATCTCAACCGAAGTTTACCGAAAGAAAAGCAACGTACCCATGCTGCCGGGGGAGGGCGCACACAAAAAGCGAACTTTCACTCTTGAAAAAAATAACGTCATCCTTCTATTTTTCTATTTTTTTTGGAATACACACAGGTGTCATGGAGGGGGCCTTCACGTGGCGACACTGTTGACCGCACCTGAATTGAGTCGCGGTCGCCGATCCCCCAACCGCCAGCATCATGTACTTGATGCGACGCGGAACAAGTGCTGACAGCACCGCCCGGCGAATAGAGGGCCACAAAAGTGGCAAATCGACCGGTCGGGGGGTGCTTAGCAGCCAATGGCCTGATGGCTGAGTGCACACGTAAGCAGGGCTGCATCCTCGTGTTGTAGCCGTGTTGTGTACAAGGCTTCGTGGGGGCCTGGTCAACCACCTCATCACAATAGGCGCAAACCTTTCTCGATCGTGATTGGACAGTCGGAATGCCGGGGCGGGTCTCCATGAAGAAGAGAAAATTAAAGCAAGGCCTGCCCCCTGCGCCTGCTGTCTCCGGCTGCTTCGGCAGACGACACATACTACTACTACTACTGCTACGCTTCTTGTCCAGGTCGGTAGCGTCACCTCCCCGATGCGAGCTGATTGCCGGATGGATGCGGGCAACTGCACCTTTGTACCACCGACACCCTCTAGGTGCATCCAGGTTACGCGCAATCGGGGGTTCGAAGCAGTGGTGGTTAATATATCAAAAGCCCGCACCCACGCGGCGTTGACTTTGGCTGGTCTTTGTAAGGGCTGCCTTGATGTTACTTTGATCAAACACACACTAAGCTGAAACTACTACTACTACTAATTGTGCAGTCTATCGGCACAGATTGTTGCTGCATACAAGTTCAAACTACTTTAGTACACGGTAAGAACTGGAGCAAAGCGCATGGCAGGATGAACACACCACCCGAGCCCACAACAGGAGAATTCGGGAGGGTTGAGGAGGGTCTTCTGAGACTGAATTTTTCTTCCCACCCTCCCTTGCCCCCAATGTGATCTCGCCAGTTGGCCCATTGACACGGTCAACAGGCACACTCTATCCCATTCGCTAGTAAGCAAGCTATCAGGCTTCTGTCAGACTTCTCTCCTTCCTTCCCTTTCCGATGAAAAAGGATCGATGACCCAAGCCGAGACCGAGTGCGACGAGGCCAGAAGCTAGCTGCCAATTCCTACTACTACTACTACTACTACTACTGCCGCACTGTTAGAAAACCTCGAGGAGGCCGCCTGTGCAACCCACAAACGTGGAATTCGCTGAAAGCCCAGGTTAATCCGGTTAGTTCTCGGGCACATCGGATTCTCAAGCGAACTATAACTCTACAACATGCCCATTTGTAGTGTTGCTTCTCTCTCAGCATCGTCGAAATAAGTACCAGGTGGGCCACTTCGTAGTTGTAATGCCAGCAGTCTCGCGGTTGGCCTACGAGTAGTGTGAAGATTCAAGAAGATGGCCGAAATAGGTGACGACGAGTGAGAAGTCGATCAACCGACACGCAAAAAAGCAAAGAAACGACTACACAAACCACACGCAACACAAACGGAGGAAAATCAGCGAACGGAGAAAGGAAAAAGAGAACGGTTTTATAGCAGGATCACTACCTCGGAGCTGGGAATTCTAGTACGGCACCCTGCACTTGTCCACTTTCAGCCGCAAGGTAGAAAGAGAGGGGACAGCGGCATTACTAGCGATGGGGTAAACGCGGCCGAGGCCCTACAGAGAGAGAAGGCCACTGCGAAGTCACCTTCTGCAAAATGCAAAGCGAGATGATTTTGCACAACCCCGAGTACTCTGTGCGTTTTTTTTCTTCTTTTTTTTACCAAACATGCAATGTTGGAGGAAATGAGAACGCGTCACAGGCCTTCCACGGCGTTTCCTTGCGCCCTGTACCAAGAAATAAACGTCCAGGGCAAAGCGTTCAACGAAAAACAATTCCCTCCCCTCATCCTTTTCCGGTTTCAACCGTGGTTAGCCAGTGACGCGTCTTATTTTTTTTGTATAAGCACCTGCTTTGTAGGAAATGCTTAAGGAGACTGCCAGTTGCGATAGATCAAAGGAGGTAAATGTGCTGTAGCCCACACGAAACACAGGTAAATCTGGGTTTAGTGGCGGGCGTAAGCGTTCAGCAAAAAGACCCACTTTGTAGTTGTATTGTTTTCTCCCCCTCCAGCCTCCTTCGAAATGAGCACAAGGCAGTCCCTCGAGTATTTTTGTATGAGCACCTGCTTTGTAGGAAATACTTGAGGAGGCTGCCAGCTGCAAAAGACCAAAAGAGGTAAATGTGCTGTAGCCCACACGAAACACAGGTGAATCTGGGTTCAGTGGCGGGCGTAAGCGTTCAACAAAAAAGACCCATTTTGTAGTTGCATTGTTTCTCCCCCTCTAGCCTCCTTCGAAGTAAGCACAAGGCAGCCCCTCGAGTATTTTTTTTTTGAAGATATCCTTTTAGGATTCCGTCGATAAATCGGTGTGAAAACTAGTCGGACAAGCGAAAAAACTGTTCAGGCAGCTCGAAGTGCCCATTGATCACTTCTTCCGTTGGTACCTCTGTTGGATCTCATGTTCCGAAATTCGTTTCCCTAGTTAATGCGGTAGCATCCCTTTCGTGCCGTGGAAGCTGAGGTTTCTCATCGAAACGCTGACCGCCGCCCCCCCCCCCCCCCCCCCCCCCCTACTAAACTACGATTTTCCCCCCCTAGGGCCAAGGTAGAATAGAGCATCTATTCGCGTAATTCTTGCAGTTTACTGAGGGAATAGGAGCAAGACGCATGGCTAGATGAGCACGACCACCTCGAATCGACACCAGGAGAATTCGGGTGGAGCTGGTTTCTACAACTAGTAATATTCCGGTAAAAAGGTAGCACTCCTCAACTAGCCCGAACCAACAGGATCAAAGATGGTGGCGTGACGTAGTCCCGGCGGCAGTCATAGCCACATGGTCGGTGTTCTTCCCCTTCGTTTATTTGTAAGTATCCGCTTTGGTTTCACCTTTTGTTTGAGATTGTTGCACGAGCCGTACCGGAAGAAGGGGTCAACACAACACCACAAAAAGCCCCATAGAGCCAGCAGTGCGTGAGGCCAGAAGACGCCAGCTCCAATTCTTGTCAAACCCCCCTCCCTGGGGCAGGATTCTGCCCAAACTAGTTTAAGATTCCCCTCGAAAGAAACGAGAATCTGTATCCTTTCTTCCCCCGTTCTTTGTACGAGGGATTTGCTACTCCCCTTCCCAAAAATTGATGCAAGCATCTATCAAGTAGGTTAGAGACATGCAAACATTGTGCGCTAGCGTCGTTTTAGCGTGAATCTGGTAGCCAGGGTTCACCCCGCATACTACTTGCTTCCATTTCATCAACCGTTTGGCACAACCGTCAACTCCACCGTTTGCCAACGACCCCTTCCTTGAGTGACAAGGACGGGATGCCCCTCAGCATAGGAGGCTTGAAACTGTCAGCGGGGAAAGAAGACCCTGTTGAGTATTACTCTAGTCTGACTTTGTGCAGTGACACGAGAGGTGTAGAATAGGTGGGAGGCGCAACAGGGAAATACCACTACTCTTGTTGTCGCTTTACTTATCCAATGATGGGAAGACGGCACGGCGATCTCCCACTCGCCCGCCTCTGGCTGTGCCTACGGGCCGTCACCCGCCGTGCCAGAGCCGCCGGCCGCAGCAGGCCTCCGACGGGACGAAATGCGGATGCCGTAGAAGTACGAAGGGGGACCGTAAACTCTCCGGAGAGATGGTCCTTGCACTCTAATTCGTATCTTTCTCCCGCGACCGTTGGAACGATGCCTTGCCCGAGTACCCTCAAGACGTGCCCTTCTTTCAGTGGAAGCTGAAGTTTCCCATCAAGTAGCCTGTGCAATTGCCAAGAAGAAGAGAGCCCGCGACGCGTCAAGACTCTCTTTCTCTCTCTGTCTCTCTCGCAAGGTCGACGAGAACGCGCATAAGTGGGTAGGGAGAGGCCCTGGGGCACTGAACTCACCCATCCTGTGCACCTCCTGAGGACACCATACCACATCACCTACGTAGCCCCTCCCTGAGTGACGACTCTAAGGCTGATATGTGGTGGTACGGGTGTACGTATACAAACACCAAACGTATACCATACGTGTACGTGTAAACACCATACGTGTACGTGTAAATACGTAGATGCCAGTGACAGATCACAAGTTCGTAGTGGCATCCACAGTAGCTTGCTGACTACCTCTTCGCACTTCTTGCGTATCCGTTTGTCTCCGGTGCGCGCTTCACGCTGCTGTCGAGTAGTTCGGTAGTAGTTTGATCTTGATCTGCAGCTGATGGGCGAAATAAAAAGAGAACCCAAACAATCCAACTCTCCTGTCCACGGGCTGTCAAGCAAGTCAACCGTAAGCAAGAAGACGCCAGGGATGCCACGGACACAACAGCCCGACACACCTCAGCCATTGGTAGTACCTCTTCAGCCCGCAGTGGGAGTCCGACTGTAGATGTTCGACATCGATGTTTAGCATCTGTTGCATCATGAAACGACACCTTTCTTCTGGGTACGCTGCTTAGTGTCAAGGGCCCGCACACAAAGCAGGCGTACCATGTTGTTGAGTACCAAGTGTGTTCGTTCAGCATTTCCTGTGCTGCAGCAGCAATTTGGCAACCGGAGGCGGCTTCCTGCAGGCGCTCAGGCTTCATTCTCTGGAATATGCGTCCGAATCGTCGGTGTACAAACTAATCCAAGCACATTCTTTCAACAACGTCGACGTACGTTATACAGCATCCTTGCCGCGATGAGCTACGAATAGGTCGATGGGGGTAGGTGAGATACCCGTGCGCGATAAATAGAAAACCTAGGTCCCTCTGAACCACAAGTACCGTCTCGCAAAACGGGCGAGAAGGTGGGTGCGAGCACGCAAGATTCCCACAAACCTGGCCGCCTTCTTTTTTTTTAGTACTAACAATCTTGTGGGGTGCCCTTCAATGTATTGTGCAGGCTAAAAAGACGTAGGCAGCGTGTTTTGGTGGTTGATCAGAATTCCTTACCTGAATACACACAGGGTAGATACAAGTGGGAAAACGATCACCCGGCACGCACAAACTTTTTTTCGCCACGTGGGGGGTGAAGTGAACGGATTCATCCCTTCCTTCAGCACCAAAAGTCCAGGAATACCGGTATTCCCAGCAATAGAGAGCAAAAGACGCATAAAAGGAGAGAATAGCCGTAAAAGGAACAAAAAGAAAGTTTACCACGATTACCATTTCTTCTCAACAGTACACTTGTACTTACGGGAACATTTCCGGAACAACGGTTGCACATGAAAGAGAGGTTTCTACCCTGTACACGCGAAGCACAAGAAACTTTTGCCTTGTCATTTTGATCACCTTTTTGGTCAGTTGATGCTACCTTCCGTTACTTCGTTCACCAGTGCAAGCCTCAACTCCGGAAACGTTCCCATTCTTTTCTCCGGGGGGCAGCGCTCTTGTTAAGGATCAGCCACTTTGGCCGGATGGCCGGATAAACCAGACCCCCCCCCCCCCCTCTACAGTGCAGTTGCCTTGGAGGCTGGGTGGTCAAATTCTCTAAGGTGAAATGGTCAAAATTCCCTGCCAAAAGTGGGCCCACAAAAATTTTCCAAAGTGTGGTATTTGGGGTATTTGGGGCAAAAAAAAATTTTTTTTTTTTCTGACCGTGACCACCTTAGAGTGTGACAGGTAGCGTCTCCCCCCTCCACAGTGAAATAGCCTGAGGGGGGGGTCAGCCGGCTGATGGATGGATGGATGGTTCTTAACAAGATGCCTGGGGGGGGGGGGGGGGGGGTTCTTTTCGGGTCTCTTCTTCTTCTTTTTCTTCTCTTTCGTTCTTTTCCTTGCATTTTTCTTGCCCTCCGTCTTCTTGCCGCTGTTCCGTTTTGATCCGAGTATCTGCCTCAAACCTGTCCTTCGTAAAAGAATAAAACAAAACTGCGCACTTCTTTTCCGGATTGGTGCAACCCGCGTCCGGATCCAGCTGCCCACTGGCTGAATCCCGCGTCCGGATCCAGCCGCCCTGAATCCCGCGTCCTGATCCAGCAGCCCACTGGCTGCATCCCACGTCCGGATCCAGCAGCCCACTGGCTGAATCCCGCGTCCTGATCCAGCAGCCCACTGGCTGCATCCCGCGTCCGGATCCAGCCGCCCACTGGCTGAATCCCGCGTCCGGATCCAGCCGCCCACTGGCTGCATCCCGCGTCCTGATCCAGCAGCCCACTGGCTGCATCCCGCGTCCGGATCCAGCAGCCCACTGGCTGAATCCCGCGTCCGGATCCAGCCCTGAATCCCGCGTCCTGATCCAGCAGCCCACTGGCTGCATCCCACGTCCGGATCCAGCAGCCCACTGGCTGAATCCCGCGTCCGGATCCAGCAGCCCACTGGCTGAATCCCGCGTCCGGATCCAGCCGCCCACTGGCTGCATCCCGCGTCCTGATCCAGCAGCCCACTGGCTGCATCCCGCGTCCGGATCCAGCAGCCCACTGGCTGAATCCCGCGTCCTGATCCAGCAGCCCACTGGCTGCATCCCGCGTCCGGATCCAGCAGCCCACTGGCTGAATCCCGCGTCCGGATCCAGCCGCCCACTGGCTGAATCCCGCGTCCTGATCCAGCAGCCCACTGGCTGCATCCCACGTCCGGATCCAGCAGACCACTGGCTGAATCCCGCGTCCGGATCCAGCAGCCCACTGGCTGAATCCCGCGTCCGGATCCAGCCGCCCGCTGGCTGAATCCCGCGTCCTGATCCAGCAGCCCACTGGCTGCATCCCGCGTCCGGATCCAGCAGCCCACTGGCTGAATCCCGCGTCCGGATCCAGCCGCCCACTGGCTGCATCCCGCGTCCTGATCCAGCAGCCCACTGGCTGCATCCGCGTCCTGATCCAGCAGCCCACTGGCTGCATCCCGCGTCCGGATCCAGCCGCCCACTGGCTGAATCCCGCGTCCGGATCCAGCCGCCCACTGGCTGAATCCCGCGTCCTGATCGCATCCCGCGTCCTGATCCAGCAGCCCACTGGCTGAATCCCGCGTCCGGATCCAGCAGCCCACTGGCTGAATCCCGCGTCCTGATCCAGCAGCCCACTGGCTGCATCCCGCGTCCGGATCCGCAGCCCACTGGCTGAATCCCGCGTCCGGATCCAGCCGCCCACTGGCTGAATCCCGCGTCCTGATCCAGCAGCCCACTGGCTGAATCCCGCGTCCTGATCCAGCAGCCCACTGGCTGAATCCCGCGTCCGGATCCAGCAGCCCACTGGCTGAATCCCGCGTCCGGATCCAGCCGCCCACTGGCTGAATCCCGCGTCCTGATCCAGCAGCCCACTGGCTGAATCCCGCGTCCGGATCCAGCCGCCCACTGGCTGAATCCCGCGTCCGGATCCAGCAGCCCACTGGCTGAATCCCGCGTCCGGATCCAGCCGCCCACTGGCTGAATCCCGCGTCCTGATCCAGCAGCCCACTGGCTGCATCCCGCGTCCGGATCCGCAGCCCACTGGCTGAATCCCGCGTCCGGATCCAGCCGCCCACTGGCTGAATCCCGCGTCCTGATCCAGCAGCCCACTGGCTGAATCCCGCGTCCGGATCCAGCAGCCCACTGGCTGAATCCCGCGTCCGGATCCAGCCGCCCACTGGCTGAATCCCGCGTCCTGATCCAGCAGCCCACTGGCTGCATCCCGCGTCCGGATCCAGCAGCCCACTGGCTGAATCCCGCGTCCGGATCCAGCCGCCCACTGGCTGAATCCCGCGTCCTGATCCAGCAGCCCACTGGCTGCGTCTGAATCCCGCGTCCTGATCCAGCAGCCCACTGGCTGCGTCCCGCGTCCGGATCCAGCAGCCCACTGGCTGAATCCCGCGTCCGGATCCAGCAGCCCACTGGCTGCATCCCGCGTCCGGATCCGCAGCCCACTGGCTGAATCCCGCGTCCGGATCCAGCCGCCCACTGGCTGAATCCCGCGTCCTGATCCAGCAGCCCACTGGCTGCATCCCGCGTCCGGATCCAGCAGCCCACTGGCTGAATCCCGCGTCCGGATCCAGCCGCCCACTGGCTGAATCCCGCGTCCTGATCCAGCAGCCCACTGGCTGCATCCCGCGTCCGGATCCGCAGCCCACTGGCTGAATCCCGCGTCCGGATCCAGCCGCCCACTGGCTGAATCCCGCGTCCTGATCCAGCAGCCCACTGGCTGAATCCCGCGTCCGGATCCAGCAGCCCACTGGCTGAATCCCGCGTCCTGATCCAGCAGCCCACTGGCTGCGTCTGAATCCCGCGTCCTGATCCAGCAGCCCACTGGCTGCGTCCCGCGTCCGGATCCAGCAGCCCACTGGCTGAATCCCGCGTCCTGATCCAGCAGCCCACTGGCTGCGTCCCGCGTCCGGATCCAGCCGCCCACTGGCTGAATCCCGCGTCCGGATCCAGCCGCCCACTGGCTGAATCCCGCGTCCTGATCCAGCAGCCCACTGGCTGAATCCCGCGTCCTGATCCAGCAGCCCACTGGCTGCGTCCCGCGTCCGGATCCAGCAGCCCACTGGCTGAATCCCGCGTCCGGATCCAGCCGCCCACTGGCTGAATCCCGCGTCCTGATCCAGCAGCCCACTGGCTGAATCCCGCGTCCTGATCCAGCAGCCCACTGGCTGCATCCCGCGTCCGGATCCGCAGCCCACTGGCTGAATCCCGCGTCCGGATCCAGCCGCCCACTGGCTGAATCCCGCGTCCGGATCCAGCAGCCCACTGGCTGAATCCCGCGTCCTGATCCAGCAGCCCACTGGCTGCGTCCCGCGTCCGGATCCAGCCGCCCACTGGCTGAATCCCGCGTCCTGATCCAGCAGCCCACTGGCTGCGTCCCGCGTCCGGATCCAGCAGCCCACTGGCTGAATCCCGCGTCCGGATCCAGCCGCCCACTGGCTGAATCCCGCGTCCTGATCCAGCAGCCCACTGGCTGCATCCCGCGTCCGGATCCAGCAGCCCACTGGCTGCATCCCGCGTCCGGATCCGCAGCCCACTGGCTGAATCCCGCGTCCGGATCCAGCAGCCCACTGGCTGCATCCCGCGTCCGGATCCGCAGCCCACTGGCTGAATCCCGCGTCCGGATCCAGCCGCCCACTGGCTGAATCCCGCGTCCGGATCCAGCAGCCCACTGGCTGAATCCCGCGTCCGGATCCAGCCGCCCACTGGCTGAATCCCGCGTCCTGATCCAGCAGCCCACTGGCTGCGTCCCGCGTCCGGATCCAGCAGCCCACTGGCTGAATCCCGCGTCCGGATCCAGCCGCCCACTGGCTGAATCCCGCGTCCTGATCCAGCAGCCCACTGGCTGCATCCCGCGTCCGGATCCAGCAGCCCACTGGCTGAATCCCGCGTCCGGATCCAGCCGCCCACTGGCTGAATCCCGCGTCCTGATCCAGCAGCCCACTGGCTGAATCCCGCGTCCGGATCCAGCAGCCCACTGGCTGAATCCCGCGTCCTGATCCAGCAGCCCACTGGCTGCGTCCCGCGTCCGGATCCAGCAGCCCACTGGCTGAATCCCGCGTCCTGATCCAGCAGCCCACTGGCTGCGTCCCGCGTCCGGATCCAGCAGCCCACTGGCTGAATCCCGCGTCCTGATCCAGCAGCCCACTGGCTGAATCCCGCGTCCTGATCCAGCAGCCCACTGGCTGCGTCCCGCGTCCGGATCCAGCCGCCCACTGGCTGAATCCCGCGTCCGGATCCAGCCGCCCACTGGCTGAATCCCGCGTCCTGATCCAGCAGCCCACTGGCTGAATCCCGCGTCCGGATCCAGCCGCCCACTGGCTGAATCCCGCGTCCTGATCCAGCAGCCCACTGGCTGCGTCCCGCGTCCGGATCCAGCAGCCCACTGGCTGAATCCCGCGTCCGGATCCAGCCGCCCACTGGCTGAATCCCGCGTCCTGATCCAGCAGCCCACTGGCTGCATCCCGCGTCCGGATCCGCAGCCCACTGGCTGAATCCCGCGTCCGGATCCAGCAGCCCACTGGCTGAATCCCGCGTCCTGATCCAGCAGCCCACTGGCTGAATCCCGCGTCCGGATCCACAAATAACGCTGTAAGAACCCGTTTAACAAAGGTCACCCGGCACGCGCAGGCACCCACCACCTCCCTGGTCCCCGGGCTCGCCGCTCGGACGGGGGGAGGGTAGGGGGGAAGTGCCCCAGTAGGGGTCGGGCGTGAGGGGGGTCGGAAGCTTGAAAAAGAAAGAAGGCGCGCGCACGGTGCCGCCGGAGCCGGGGCGAGTTTGCCTGCGGCCATGCGGCGCACGTTTGTGGGCCGCTGCGCGGCAGCCAGCGGGTGGGTCCGCCTGACGAACCGCTCGGTTGACTACCCTGAGCTCCAGCAGGTCGCAATGTGGAGGTGTGCTGGTTGCATTTTTTTAGTACCTAACAATCTTGTGGGTTGCCCTTCAATGTATTGTGCAGGCTAAAAGACGTAGGCAGCGTGTTTTGATGGTTGATCAGAATTCCTTACCTGAATACACACAGGGTAAATAGAAGTGGGAAAACGATTAACCGGCACGCACAAACAAAACGAAGCGCCTGTCTTTTTTGTAGTCGTCCACCTGATCCTGGCTCAGAGGCCCAGACTTCTCAACCATAAACCCCAGTGAAGGAGCAATGATTAAGATTTGAACGCATCTCCAACTCTTACCACTCATCGGTTTCAGGGACTTTTAACCCTCTTTTCAAAGTTCTTTGCATCTTTCCATCACTGTACTTGTTCGCTATCGGCCTCCGGGAGATATTTAGCCTTAGCAGAGGGATACCTGCCGATTAGCTCAGCATTCCCAAACTGAGCGACTCGTGCTAGCAAGGAGTTAACCAACATGGCTCGTCGAGGAAATACGGGACTCTCACCCTCTGTGGATACCCCATTCCAGGAGACTTACCTCGACGCCAGTTGTGTCCCCAAGCAGCTTGCGCCACATTCCGGATATCCGTAGAACACCGGTTCAGGCTTGGGCTCTGCCCTGTTCACTCGCCGTTACTAGGAGCATCGCTGTTGCTTTCTTTTCCTGCGCTGAGTGATATGCTTAAGTTTAGCGCGTAGATCTTCAACAGCTGAGGTCGGTGAGAGTTTCATTCGAACGACCTGTTTTTCCAAAAATCAATCCATGCCTTTGAAGTGTGAACCTCACGAGACTAGACGATTTTTGGAAATCGTCAGTCGCTCTCATTGAAGATCCATTGATCAAACACCATCCAATTTCATCAAACCTTGCGATTCAATTCCAGAAGATATGCGATGCTAGTTCCCCGAAACTCCCCGAAACTTGCTCGAAACTCCCCGAAACTCACCCCGTTTTTGGGAGAAAAAAGTGGATTTGCTTGGGTGGGTGGGTGGGTGGTGGGTGGGTGGGTGGTGGGTGGGTGGGTGGGTGGGGGTGGGTGGTGGGTGGGTGGGGTGGGTGGTGTGTGGGTGGGTGGGTGGTGAGTAGAAGGAGGTTTTCATCTCAGCACTGCCGGCATGACGCCTGACGACGAATGTTTGAAGAACAGTTTAGACTTGGAGGTTCAGCGGAGAAGCAAGTGCTACGCTCCACAAACCCAACCCGCAACGTACCACAAAACTCCCGCATCAAAAAATCCACGAGACCAGACTGTAAGAGCCGAACCAAACCACCATCGCAAAAAAAGAAAGTGCCGTTTGTGGCGGTCGAGGTGGTCGTTGACGAGGTGATGCAGACACCGCAAAGTGTACCGTATACTGGATGACGCACGAATGGTTGAAGAAACATTTAGGCTTGGAGGTGCGGCGGGGAAGCGAGGCGCCGCCACTTTGCACCGTCCGGTGCTCTGATACACTTCGCAAATACAACACATCACAACCCCCCGAATCAACAAAACCCCAAGATCCACACCGTAAGCGCCCGAATCAAACCACCATGGCAAAAAAGGAAAATGCCGTTCGTGAAGGTCAAAGTGGTCGTTGACGAGGCGATGCGGACTCCGCAGAATGGACCGTAAACTGGATGGCAATGACAAATGTTTGAACAAGGGATTAGACGTGGAGGTGCAGCGGAAGCGAGATGCCGCCACTTTGCACCGCCCGGTGCACTACAGCTCGCAAACCCGACCCGCAACACATCACAAAAACGACCCGAATCAACAAAACCGTACGAGCCCGAAAAAAAAAAGAGAAAATGCCGTTCGTGCGTACGGCTGCGACGAACACGGTTCCAATCCAGTTATTGGGTGGTTGACGGCGGCGCATCCGCAGCAGCAGCGAAGTCAACCACCGCCACCGTCCACGCGCTGGCGGGGATGAACACGAAACCTTCCGAACCACGGAGAAGAAGAAGAAGGCAGAGGAGAACCGGGGGTAGTGAAGCAACGAACCCGCGGGGTATCGGCACCAGTCTGTCGTGAGCGTGCCACACCCTGGCAAAGACAAGCACATTTGGCCAAACGTGCAGGAGATTACTTGCGCACGTGCCAGGCAAGCACCGGCAGCACAGGTCACAAGTGCCAGCGAGGTAGCCGCATGGGGACCCCCAGTCCCAAACAGGGAAACTCCCCGAAACTCCCCGAAACTACCCGAAACTCCCCGAAACTCCCCGAAACTTGGGTCATGATCAGGTGGGTCGTTCAACAAAAACTCTCAAGCGAACTGCAAGAGGGGACATGAGAGGCATCCGCCACAGGAGTCACCAGCTTGCACTCCCGCACTGCCCGTCGTTGCTACGCGCCGGGAACAGCACCGGCCGAGTATTTTTGAGGGAGGGGTTCCTTCGTTTGCCAGGGCACGCATTTCGTCTATCGTGTACTAGTCAAACACTATGATACATAAATCTCCAACCGTGACAATCAGATCCGACTCGTCCGAGGCCCCGCAACCCATCCTAGTTCTTGGCGGCTCGACTGGGCTGGAGAGGATGTCAAAGTATGTGCCTTCATCAACCCGTGTATCAAGCTGGAACTACCGTTCTACTCGAAGTCGGATTCGGCGCCCGTGTTTTCATTTTCATTTACACAAGCGCCGGTTTGGAAGGAAATGCTCGATGAAGCTGCCAGACAAAGAACCGAAGGGGGTGACATCAATTGCACTTATCGGTGGATGTCTTGGCTCTGGGAACGATGAAGACCGCCGCCAGGGATCAATGGGATTTGCAGAAGCATGAGACTCATCAGGTCGTCGAACGCATTAGTGGGCTGGGTTCGCCCATGCCCATCAGCAGTTGAGTGTCGCTTGAAAATCTAATCTCTCAGACTGTTTTCACTCTTGTTTCGACGATGATTGGCTTGCTGATCATTATCGATCGAGTTGAATCGGTTTGAATGAGAATGCGGCGGATCCCAAGTTCTGTTACTACCGAACCCGTGTTGAACGGACGGGGTGCCCCTACACGACAAGACACAAACGCAACCAGTGTTCGCGCTAAGGAGAAAAACGGCTGATTTCAGCCGGAAAAAAAAAATCTTGAAAAACTAACCGGCTGATAATCAAATCAGCCGGCTGATTTTTGGAGGGTCTGCCGATCAAAAGGTTTTTGCGACACATCATGATTCACTTCTTGCCCGGTTTGTGCATCAAGCTGATTCGCCCCATGGGCGGTATAGCCGGAGCTTACATGTCGATCGGCTGATTTCGTGCGAGTCGGTAAAAAAAAAAAGTTCGAAGTTTAATCAGCCGGCAAGCCGGCTGATCGCGCGCACGCTGAACACAACAGAGAGAAAACGTACTGAGTAAAAAAAATCAAACACACGGGGGCGGAAGCGAAGAACAAATCAGGTTGTGGTTGTAATTGTATTTGTCCCAACTATCCCCAGACAGCGAAATACTCGTGGCCTTATCGAGAGAACAGAAACTTGCGTTTATAATTTTCATCACCGTTCGTCAGGTGTCACGCGATAAGACGGCAACCACTGCTTAGCAGCTTTATCAAACGATAGCCTCCAGTAGGGCGAATCTTCCCACTACACTAAGATTCACCCCCTGAAAAAAAGAATAAAGAGGAATAGTCCCTCAAGGTTCCAGACCCTACCTGCGGAGTCTTACACTCCCTGCGACCCTTTTTCCCTTTCCCCCATTTTATTTTACACTTTCTTCGACGAAGACTTGTTGCTAGCATCAAAAATGCATGCGAGGCAGTGTTCTGCCTAAACATTAAACTAAGTTTTTCCCCCCTCTGAACCGAAGACCGTATACAACAGGATCTGCAAAGATATCACAAACGACGCTGGATGTGCAGGCATCGAACTGCCAACGCGAGAGCCCAGTGCGGACTGGATGCGAGAACAAGCGGACTTGGTTGTGAAGTTCATCAACACCCTGTACTGCCCTTGGGTACACGTGGTATGCAGATTCAGGGGATTAGTTTCTGTTGCAGATTTAGACCGTCGGTCTAAATCTGCAAACCGGACTTGACCGGGGGAACAAAAAAAAATATGTTCAAAAAACGGTGTTCGAAGTAAATATAGGCGGGGGGTGTGGTGTTTGTAGCAGTGCTGAAGGTGCTGGAAGGCTGCTGAGCCAAGCGTTCCTATTTTTAGGCTTTTTCCAATGGCTACCAAGGGTGAGTGGCAATTTTTTTTTCTCCGTCGCGCCTTCGGCGCGATGTTGCTACAAATAACGCTAAAAATGTTGTTGTAAGCACGGCGGTGCAGGTTCAGATACACCAAAACCGTGGACCTAATCTCATAGGAATCATAAGAAAATAGGTCCCCAGGCCCACCTCTTTAGCTGTATGACGAGACTGTCTGTTTACGATTCTGACTGTTTTTGAAGCGCGTCCTCACATGGCACCCAACCCCTCAGGGAAATTCGGAAACCCCCGAAAAGCTTGATCCAGACTGGTGTAGGTTGAAAACACGCCCGCAAAAAGTGTCGCCAAACTGACGGGGTGACCATAAAGGACCCATGAAGACCCCTCTTTTGCCGAACGAAGTTGTGGAGATGTGTCGGCTCCCCCAAGACGCCGTACATCGGCGAAAACGGCACCGAAACACCGCCCAAAACCACCCCACAGTAACGGTCTAAATCTGCAAACCCCGGAAGCCTTGAAACTAATACCCTGTGCAGATCAGGGGCTTGTATATGAATAGCAAACTTGGACCGTCTCCCAAGTTTACTGTTAACCCGAAAAAAACTTGGGCGGGTGCAGGGCATTAGCTTCCCATTCCAAATTCCGTCAGCTGACGGAATTTGGAAATCCGGGCGGCTCAAAAAAATAAAAAAAAAAGTGCAAAAAACGACCTTCGAGGAAAAAAGTCGTGGGGGTCCGGTGGAGGCGTGGGGCTGACGGTCAGGGGCTGGGGCATCGGTGGGTCGCCGCTGGGCATGATGGGCTGGCTGGCAGACGTGGAGCTGCCGCGGGAGCTGAGCCGAGTGAGAGAGTCGAGGCTCAGAAACAGTCCGGAGTTCTTGACAGATTCTTTCCGAGTTGACAAGTGCCTTGTTCCGTGTGATCTCCGGTCTGCATCTAGTGCCAATGATTTACCAACATACCAACACACAGTATCTGAGTGGTGGATGAATTTGAAATGGGCTGTTGGCTTCAGGAATGTGCACCCGGGGGAGCGGGGCGAGGGTCACACAGGTGGCAAATGCCACCAGTACGTTGGTCGTATTTAACGCGACAAACGGACTGAGAAGTGCAAACTCTTTCTCCACCTGAATGTACCATACCGTTTGCCGGGGGGGCGGTGCCCCCCGGACCCCCCCCTTTTGGAAGGTTCGGGTGGCCTAAGTAAAGGCTTCTCGGTTTCAGAGCGGGAAAAGCAAATCGGCTTTTGAGACGGATTTTGGAAAACTGAGGCAAAATGAAGCTATTAGCCTGGCTGGGTGCCAGTGATTTATATATGGGGCTGGGGCTCGGGGCCACCCCGAGCGCGAAAAAAAAATTGAATTAATTTTGGGCTGGGGGTTGGGGAGGGCCGGGTCACAACCAACCGGGATCAGCGGCAAGGGGGGAGCCAAGGCAGGGGAGGGATAAGGGGGGGAGCCGAGGCAGGAGGGCCAAGGGGAAGCCATGGCGAAGCCATGGGGCAGGAAGAGTAAAAAGGGCGCGGGGAAAGAGGAGGCCGGAGGCCCAGGGGCGGAAGGCCCGAAGGGGGTAGTGGGAGGCGAGACGTTGACTACCAATTCTAATTAAATTGGGCTATTGCAGTTAATACACTGCCAAATTCTCATTTCGACTTAATACACCCGCCCAAAAAATTTGGCTTTTAGAGTTATAGTTCGCTTGAGAAATCCGGGATTTTAGAGTCTCCGGGTGACCTTCGTCGAATGGGTTCTTTTAAAGCAAATACGTACTGGGTGGGGGGGGCATGCATGGCTTCTTTCGTGTACACTTTACTTGCTCGCTTAGGCGAGTGAGGTTCGAAACAATTTGTGACCGACACCAAGTTCTCGCCAGGATAGGTGAGTGATCGTGAGCCGGAAAACATTTCCCCCCCACTTTTTCCATAGCAAACAGAACTAATCGAAATCGGGGTCCGAAATCCGTGTTCGTGCGAACTGACTGCGACTGGCTGGTGTCAGATTGTGCGGGCAGAAAATCTCAGATTGTGCAGACGACTGCACTATCTGAGATTTCCAAACTCGAAACTGAAATTTCTAACGTTTATTGTGGAGGTTCGGTGTTTTGGGGTCTCCGGTTGACTATTGAGGCTGGGAGGCGGGCAGTGTGAGTCAAATTTCTTAAGGGAAAAATTTCAGATTGGGCAGACCAAGTATCTCCCCTGTTTTCGAGGAAACCGCACAATCTGAGATTTGCACTGAGATTTTTGGATGACTGCACAGCCGGAGATTTCCTGTTTGCGGAAAAGTTGGCTTTGGTGATTGCATTCGGAGCTTAGAATTGTATCAAGAGAGATCGCTTTCAGGTTGTTCACAGTGGATGTCAGTGTTTGGGATCCCAATTGCAGTGTCTTCATTTTCGCAGCACTCAAGTTTTGTCTGCCAAAAGTGTGGGGCCCGAAATTCAGTGTGTTCAAATATTGATTGTAGCAGCACTCAAATTTCGTCTGTACAGGAGCACTTGATTGTGTGTGAGGGTACCATTTCCAGAGTATTCGTGTTTGGCTGCCTTTCTCAACTGTCAATCTCAGATTTTCGGGTGTGCAAGCTGAGATTTTGGCTTGTCTGCACAAGCTGGGATCTGTCACACCCACAAAAGTCACCAACAAAGCTCAGAAATTCACTCCTCAGGTGCATGTATTAAGTCTAATAATTTTTTGGGCAGTGTATTAAGTCTAATTTTTTTTCGAAGTCTATTAAACTCAGAATCAGAAATTGGGCGTTGGCTGCCGATTCTAGTTAAATTTGGAATTCGAAATTGGACGTTGACTACCAATTCTAATTAGATTTGGGGTTTGGCATCAGACGTTGACTACCGGTTCAAATTGAATTTGGATTCAATACTAGAAGTTGACTGGTGCGGAAATTCTTCGCTGTATCGTACCGTGCACTGGGGGGCGCTGCCCCAGACCCCCTCTCTTACAAATTAGCTTAACCATTTCTTCTTGTTCCAACACTGAGACTGGGCTGGGCTGGCCTGGTAGTGCTTGCCTCTTGACTACCAATTCTAATTAATGTTGGATCCCCCCCACAGGACCCCGAGGGCGAAAAGGACTTTTCTGCAGAGGAGGAAAAGCTATACAAATCCCTGGCGGGTGGGGGGGAAAAAAAAGCGAATACCGCCGGGAACACAAAAAAATGGTAATTTTCTGAACAGGCAGTTCTTTTTTTTTTTTTTTGGGGGTGTTGGCCAGGGTCAGTCAGGGCACCATGCCACCAAAGAGGCGGGCGAGATTCGATCGATCACAGGGCACACTCGCTGGCTTTTAGCTCCAAATGCGGAACCTGCTGGGCATGCTCGAGTGCGCCAGGAAGGAGAAGTGTCAGCACCTCAAGTCGAAAGCGCAACATCAACCAGCATTCGGATTATCGCACCCACGACTGCCACTCTAGCCGACATGAGACAACAACTCGCTCTCCGAGGATTCGCATACCAATCGACGCATGCAGGAGCCATGTGCGGGAATTTTGCAATCGCAGAGAAGTCTAGATTACGTAGACCTCGACACCTTTTGGTACGAACCTGTAAGAGTGCCAACGCTACTCTTTCAATAACGTACATATAAAAGGTGTCACGGGATAAGCCGGCAGCCGCTGCTTAACGGTTCATGTACTTAAAAGAACTCAATGCTTAACGGAAGAAGAAGGTACCGAGGGCAAGCAGCTCTCAGAAACGACCGGGGACCACGGGCACACCAATGCCCTCGAAAGTGAAAAACGGGCACACGTGCCCGCCCTCGTACTCGCCGACTCAGTCTCTGGAATCGCAAGAAAGCCAAATCCCGCTAGCGCCACAAATGCTCGACCTTGACGACGCAATGGCAGGTGACGACGTCATCTGATAACACCACCCGCCAGAAGGGAACGATGATGAGGGCGTGCGCATGCGAGTCGAAGATCTGCGCCCCTTGCTTCGCGGCGAGGAAGAAGGCGAAGCAGGACGAGGCGGTCTGACTACGACGCCACCACGGTGAGACGACGAAGGCGGCACCGGCAGAGGCCTCCTCCCATCAACCCGAACGCGCCCTGTCGGCGAGCCTCGTACGACCACGACAATCGATGCCCTGGGCCTATTGCCGTACTCGGCAGGTCCGCCAGTTCTCCCGACCGACAACGCGCACGACGAGCCGACACAGACGATCCGGAGGACGATACCACCGCCGACCCACGCCCTTCTGTCGAAGCCCGCCGGAGCAGGTCAGACGGACGAAGTTATCAGTTGCGGAGGCACGCCGAAAGCACCTGCTGCTAGGAGGGGACATCGAAGAGAATCCCGGCCCCCGATGCTGGAGCGTCGCCACACTCAACGTGTCCTCGCTCTTGCGGTACATCCCGGCAGTGAAAGGGGTGTGTACCGACGTCCTCTGCTGTCAGGAGGTGACACTCCTAGAGACGAGAAGGCCGGAAGCGGAGATGCATCTCGAAGACTGGAAGTGTCACTGGGGGAGTGAACCGATGGGGAGGAGCTGTCGATCGTCCGGAGTCAGGTCCGAGACGAGCGCGAGGAACGGGGGAGTTTGCACCTTGGTCCAGAAGCCCGTGCCGGCGTTCTCTCCCACGGCGCTGCACCAGATGATTGGCAGTGCGTACACTGATGCCCGCTTTCTGCACACGGCGGTCGCCACGGGAACGGGCAGCACGTTCGTGCACGTGATCAACCTGTACTGCCCGTCAGGAAACGACAGGTCGGTAGTCGACGACAGGGAAGCATTGTTGGAGAGGGTCCTCTTCGCCGCAGCGGACAGCCTCGGCGACGTTCCAATCATAGTCGCCGGGGATCTTAACACCGACGAGGCGAGATCCCCGACACTCCGGAAGGCTCTGCGGAACGGGTGGTCCGACGCAGCGCGACTACAAGAAGTCAGCACAGGGCAGGCCCCCGACGCCACCTTCGCCACCTGTAGCACCCCGGGCACGCGCATCGACCGCCTGATGATGAATCGGGTCGCGGCGCAAGCGTTCTCGAGCTGCACTACGACGATCGTGGACGTACCTGGACACCGACTCGTGACTGCCACTTTCGATCTCGAGGCGTTCGACCAGACGGTTTGGCGGTACCGGTTGCCGCGGCCGATTCAGGTCAGACCGCTCCAACAGCAATTGGCCACGGTGGAAGAAGACTCAGCGCGGGCACGTCAACTCCTAGAGCAGTCGAGGTTTGCCCAGGCAGTGGGGAACAGCGACGTCGACGAGGCGTGGCGAGAATGGTCTGCAACGGCGGAAAGGCACCTGCTGGACTTGTGCCAAGTTCAGACGTCAGAACGTCGGCGTTTCACAGGACGAGGTCGTCTGCTGGCACCAACGCGTGCGAGGGCGACAGCGAGAAGTTCCAGTGACGGCACAGGAGCAGCCTCGGGTGTTCAACTCCGACTGCGCAACACCATCCATCGCCTAGAGCAGCTACACCGGCACCTTACGAACCGAGGGGGACCACAGTCGACGCCGAGTCAGATGCAGAACTGCTGGAAGAACTGTAGGAAGCTCGCGAGTGAGTGCGCAGCACTACGCGGAAAGCCGATGACGGCATGGGACGAATTGCCCAGTCTCCAGGAGTGCAGCAGTCTGTTGCAGGCAGTCCGGGAGAGGAACGGAGCGATCGGAAAGGCCAGCATGGAGGCTCGACGTGCAAAATACTTCACCGGAGCGACAAAGCGAGCGGACGAAAACAGGCGGAGTGTCGTAGCGTGGTGCCGACGGCAACACAGGCAGGAAGCGACCACGCTGGAAGGTGAGCGGACCACGGCAAACGCAGAGGAAATGGACGCAGTGCTTCAGGACGCATGGGATCCGGTCTTCCGCGCCTACAAGGACGGTCCCGAGCCGCCCTACACACCTTTTGCTGGCCGGTACCAGCGCTACATCGATGGACACCCTCAGGAAGTAGGCGAGATCACGGGGACAGAGCTACGCGCGCTGCTAACGAAGAAAGGCGTCAAGGGTGCTTGCGGGATCGACGGCTGGAGGATGGCTGAGCTGAAGGCACTCCCCGACCTGTACCTTGAATCCCTGGCCACGCTGTTGAACCTGGTCGAGAGAACGGGGATCTGGCCGCAGGCAATGCGAACAGCTCTCGTGAGTATGATTCCGAAGGGCGACGACGGGCAACCGCTCAACATGCGACCGATAACGGTGACATCCTGCGTGTACCGCCTCTGGGCCTGCCGGCGTCTGAAGGATGTTGCGGTGTGGCAGGAGAGTTGGGTCGAGGAGGGTCAACACGGTTTCCGACCTGGCCACCGGGGAGAGGACCCGTTGTTTACAATGACGCTCGAGATCGAACGCGCCTTGCTGAGCGGCGAGCCACTGTGCGGGCTATCTCTGGATTTCTCGAAGTGCTTTGACCGCGTCCCGCGGGAAATCGCACTCCGCCTCATGCAGGACCTCGGGCTCCACTCCCGGATTCTGAAACCGCTGAAGTCCATCTACGACACCCTCGTCAGGCGGTTCAAGCTCCCCCTCGGGGTCGGAAAGGAGTTTCAGGTGACGAACGGCATTCTGCAAGGGTGCCCTATCTCGGTCATCCTGGGCGGTAAAAGTCGAGGCACCAGGCGTGTCGACGCAGTCGTACGCAGACGATGCGAATTTGTTGGCGAAGCACTCCGAGGCAGATCTGCAACGGGG
Organism: Diplonema papillatum; assembly: GCA_030068145.1. Taxonomy (NCBI): domain Eukaryota; phylum Euglenozoa; class Diplonemea; order Diplonemida; family Diplonemidae; genus Diplonema; species Diplonema papillatum. Next base: position 72,276 of record JAPJBO010000459.1, on the reverse strand, counting down.
CGCGGACTTAGTCGATGAGTTCTGCGCGCTGACCGGCATGTCGCTGAACATGGAGAAGACGGTAACGTTCGCGACGGGGCTGGGCCGTAGGACGAAGATCTTCCGCAGCAGCATGGGCGAGCAGTTCGCACAGAAGGAATCGCTGAAGTGCCTGGGGGCTAAGGTGAGCACCTCACGCAGCGGCCGCGACCACTTTGACTCTTCCCGGTTTGAAGCAGCAGCAACCACAGCTCGGAACCTACGGCACGTCCCAATTCCGAGGCAGCAGAAAACCCTCATCGTTCAATCAGCCATCCTGCCCGCCGCTCTCGCGAGAATATCGTTCGCGCCCCCTACGACTGAAGCCGTGGAGAAGCTGGCGACAGCGTTAACGTTAGCGATCTGGGGGCCGAAGAATCCGAAGCGCTCCTCGGAAGTAGTCTTGGGAGTCCTCGAAAAAGCCCACTTGACGCACCCTGCGACGGCGACGGCGTACCGAATAACCGCGGATTTCTACAGCGCCTGTGGGAGACTGCCGCACCTGATGCCGCTGATGACGGAAGTCCGGCGCCTATACGGCGAACGAGTGACCGCAGCCCTTGGCCCGGTGGGAACCGCGGTAAGGCACGGCCTGCAACCCTGCGGCCACACGTGGAACGGCGGCCCGCCGTCGTCCGTCAACCTGGACGGAGCTGCACTCCGACCCCTGGCAATGTCCGCCTCCTCGCGAAATCACATCATCCGCGACAACCTGCGGAACCGACTGTGGAAGCGGTTGGAAACACGACGGCCAAGCTTCTCCGGCATCACCAACATCGCGATCGAGTCCACCAACGCTCTATGGACAACGCGCCACTGTCCGCCCCAGAACGCGCTGCTGATCAGGGTTGCCCTCGCAGGTGGCGTGAACACCGCCGAATACACGTCGAGATTTCGCCAAGGCGGAAGCCCCGCCTGTACGTTGTGTGACTCGGGAGCATTGGAAGACGAGCACCACGTCTACTGGGATTGCACGGCCTTCGAGAACATACGCACGAAGCCCGAGTACGCGGGGATCGCACAGTCCGACAGGAGGCTCTGGCCGAGCTGCCTGCGGGAGCACGGAATCGTGACGCCGGCGACACGGGAATTTGCCGGGCCGGTACAAGCGCTGATGGCAGAGATCCTGGCGGAGCGGGCGCGCCGGATCAGCGTTAGATGGCTAGAACGTAAGGCGGCGACCCCCTGGGAGCGCTGCGCGCAGATGCCAACGGCGAAACGCGAGTTCCCGTTCCGGCGCATCGCCCCGGCCTGGGCGTGGCTACGCTACTGGGACGAAGGGACATTCCTGGCAGCGATCGACTGGCTCTCGGGCCTCGAATGGTCATCGGATGGCGACATGGCAGCGGTAGAGGCAGCTATCGACTTCGAGCTGTTCTCGGGCCTCGACATCAAGGCACCTAGCAAGGCGGCCAAGACGCATCGGGAGAAGGCCAACGGGATGCGCTGCATGTTGAGCGCAATCAACAAGCTGGCCGTGCAACAACAACTCGGCAAGTGCCTCCCTGGCGACTTCAAGTCGAAAACTACAGCCTTGTCGTTCATAGGCCTGAGCAGCGTACCCGGCTTCCAGCCCCGGCCCCGCCACCGCATGCCCGAAACCGGGCCGACCATCATGCAGCAGGTGAAAACCGGCTACGGCACAGCGCCGGCGTACCCGCCCGAGCGGACGGACAGAGCGCGGCGATGGGTAATCCCCAGAGCGCCACTGGCCAACCCGGATCCCCTGCACCTCCCACACGCAGTGCCGGAGGCGACGAAGAATGCCCCCAAGTGCGCTACCCATCACAAAGGGAAGTGCGCAGTCTGTCGCGCACTCGGACACCACCACGGCCCTACGGTGGAGGCATGTTGCCGACACCACCACGCCGACAACGACGGCTTACCTCCGGCCGTCTGCGACCGGCACCGCATGACGAGATGCGTGGAGTGCAACACGCCAACAGCGTGCTGCAAGGCCGGCCACCATGACTGCCGCGAACACGCCCGCGGTCCGTGTGACGACTGCCGCGGCTTACCGACGCTAGCGGAACGGCGGCCGTCAGCCTGCTGCAAAAAGGGCCACCACGTGCCAGCGCCCCCGAAGCCAGCCCCCGCTAAGCCGAAGCCAACAACGCCGCGGAAGAAGGGCCGACAGAAGCCGACGACACCACCGCGCATGAAGAGGACGCGTCAAGCGTCCCCAAAGGCGGCCAAGATGGCGAAAAAGCACGCTCCGACCGAGCCGGCCCGAGCGACACCACCAAGAAAGGGGCAGAAAAGAGCCCGACTCCCGACACCACCGAATGACCCGGCGGGAAAACCCGGAAAAAAGCACGCGGCGCGAAAGCGCAACATTTCGAGAATGGAGCTGGATATCACCAGCCCTGCCACCTCGACTTCATCCTCATCCATGTCAGGATCGCCCCCTCGAGCGACTGCTTCGGCAGGACAGCCGGCGCGAAAGCGCAACAAACGAAGAATGGAGCTGGATATCACCAGCCTATTATCACCGTCCTCGCCCGCTTTGAGATCGTCCTCGGACGACGTATTCAAATAACCCTAGCCTATGACAAGTGCAAGCTTACCCCTGTGGTACCTGCATTTCAAGTTCACACTGCTTAACGGCTTATCACGTGGGCGGCCCTGAGATCACCCCCTCAGGTGACACCACTTTATCTTTAGCCATACTTCAACTGTCTTGCATTGAGCGGAGCAGGTGCTGGTGCCAGGATTGAGAGATCGGGGCTAACGTTCTCAGTTGGAACACAAACAGACCCTGTTGCCCCAACGCCTTTACCCGATCTTCTTGCCGCAGCGCGTTCTGACTGCCAAGTTGGCACCTGGCTGGGCGAGCATGTTCCAGCAGTGTCCAACGTGGGACGACAAGCGTCGGAAACTTCTGCCAAAAGGCAACGTTCCAACTGCCCAAGTTTCACCCACTGCACTCCCAACTTTCCCGCCAAATCTCTCAGACCCATATAAGTCTCTGGTGCAGATTGTCCTAAAAAAACAAAAAAACAAAAAACCATTTCCTTAGCTTAACACAACGGAAGCCGTCGGCAAGGAATCAAACAGTGAATCATGTATGTCTGATACTAGCATCGAAAGTGCATGAGAGGCAAGATTTTGCCCAACACTGAATTAAGATTCTCCCCCAAAACAGCTTTGCGGGTGCACGACTTGCCCTCTACCTGACACCTGATTGCCAGCCAGATAGAAACACATTGCCCCATCGAAACGAGGATCTAGTGCGGTAATCTGATGATCCGTAGGCAACGCTGAAGTATGGAGCAAGGTACCAACGAAGCATTAGAGCACGTGCTCTAATGGTATCCAGTGCGGTAATACGATGATCCGCAGGCGATGCTGAATTGTGCAGAGGATAGAGCACGACACCTACAAAGCATCAGAGCACGTAGTTTCATGGTTTCTAGTGTGGTAATCCGATGATCCGTTAGGCAACGCTGGATTATGGAGCATGGTCCAACAGTTTGGACACTTGGTGGAAGCACTCCTCGCCCTCCAGCTGGCACGACTCTCCCAGCCGGATAGGGACCGTAACCCTGCTGGACACTCCTGTGGTGAGCCAGGCAGGCATGCGGACAGCCGATCTGCGCCGCGCGCTTGTGTTCTCGGAAACGGACCCGAACCTGAACTCGGTGTCGGCAATAGGCAGCACAAGTACACGTGCTGCCACTACAGCAGATACGATACGCACACTAGTATGCGACATACCTCAAAGGAACCCTGTTCTACATTGGTCATCCGAATACTATAAAACCCCGGATCTCAAAGTGAACTTGCACTCTAAGGAATCCACCCCTCCCTCCAACAGATTGGACACTCGGTGGGAGCGCTCCTCGCCCTCCAATAGCTGTGGCTTTAAACCCCCGGATCTCAAAGTGAACTTGCACTCTACGGAATCCACCCCTCCCTCCAACAGATTGGACACTCGGTGGGAGCGCTCCTCGCCCTCCAGCTGGCGCACGACTTTCCCAGCCGGATAGGGACCGTCACCCTGCTGGACACTCCTGTGGTGAGCCAGGCAGGCATGCGGGCAGCCGATCTGCGCCGCGCGCTTGTGTTCTCGGAAACGGACCCGAACGTCACCGACGCGGAAGTCGACTCCATGCGGAAGGAGCTCGCCGAGCTGCGGCCGCGGGAGAGCGATTTGTCCTGCGCGTCCGAAGATGCGGCCCTGTTCAAAGCACTGCTGCAAGGCAACCCCGACGACCCGCCCGACAGTCCACGGCCGGAGTTCTGGTCTTTGCCGCACGAGAAGCTGGCCTCGGTCATGCACCCAATGCTCATCGTGCGCCCCGAGAAGGGGAGTCTCATCAGCAGCAAAGAGGACAAGAACTACTACAACACGTTTTGGGTCAAAGCCATCAAAAGCATCGACGCAAAGGGGCACGACGACCTGTTCAACGGTATGTGTTCTGGGTTCAGTACCGAACCCCTTCCTCCACACGGTGGAGGCCAGCCTCAGAAGCTGGTGTTACAAAAGCGTGTCACCCGGAAATGCGGCACCCTCTCACACTTCGGGGCCCCTCAGGTGGGGCGGGGCCTCTGGACGGGGGCCTCTGGACTGGAATTGCTGCAACTTCCCAACACGTGCCGCACGGACGTGCGGGTAGATCATGCGGGTCTACCATGGGAATCGGTGCTCCGCGCGACGTAGTGGGAGGATTCGCGGCCACACTTATTGGTGTTCCAAGAGCGTTCAACAAAAAAGACCCACTTCGTAGTTGTATTGTTTCTCCCCCTCTAGCCTCTTTCGAAGAAAGCACAAGGCAGCCCCTCGAGTATTTTTTGTGCGTGCCTCCCAGTCTACGGCATCCGGGACGCAGTCGTCTTTCGACTTGAGCAGCCCATTTTTAAGATTCTTTTGTTTGTGCGTGCCGGTCGTTTTCCCACTTGTATTTACCCTGTGTATATTCAGGTAAGGAATTTTGATCAACCACCAAAACACGCTCCTGGCTCAAGCATGAATTAAAGTCTAGCCCGATACAGTAGAGCTTCCTATCCAACCCCCCCCCCCCCGCCCACCGACCACCCGCACCAAGCTGAACCTCACAAACAAACAAAACGTCGAAAGACACCAATCTGTACGTCCCACGGGATCGTCGGAAACACAAAACAACTGCGCAGGTGGCGCTGGCGACGTTGCGTACGAGATTGACAGCTTTCACAAGCGATACTCGATCCAGCACATCGTGGACCGCATGTGGGACGAGGCGAAGCACCGGAAGCTCGAAAGTGCGGCGCGCAAGGGCCTCGACGCTCCCGCCTCCGACTCGCGCAAGGGCCAGAAGCAGGGGAAAAAGAAGGAAAAGAAGGGCTAAAACCGGCGCAGCCTGGCGCGGTGCTCGCTGCCGCCAGGAGCGCGTGAACTTCGGTCGTCTTGGCGACGAAGGCTTCTCGTTTCGCGGCGGCGTCAGCCCGGGCGCAGTGCAATTGCACCGCCGTTCTCAAAGGAATGCAGCACGTTCAGAAGAAGCCATGAGAGCAACTGACGGTTTCCAAAAGTCGTCTAGTCTCGTGAGGTTCACACTTCAAAGGCACGGATTGATTTTTGGAAAACAGGTCGTTCGAATGAAACTCTCACGAACTCAGCTGTTGAAGATCTACGCGCTAAACTTAAGCATATTACTCAGAGCAGGAAAACAAAGCAAGAGCGATGCTCTGGTAACGGCGAGTGAGCAGGGCAGAGCCCAAGCAGGCCTGAACCGGTGTTCTACGGATATCCGGAATGTGGCGCAAGCTGCTTGGGGACACAACTGGCGTCGATGTAAGTCTTCTGGAATGGGGTATCCACAGAGGGTGAGAGTCCGGTATTTCCTCGACGAGCCATGTTGGTTAACTCCTTGCTAGCACGAGCCGCTCAGTTTGGGAATGCTGAGCTAATAGCAGCAAGCCGCGGTGTGAGCGAGACGAGATCTCTGGTCGTGACGAGGACCGAGCGGTAGTCGAACACGGCGCGGTGCTGCTGCACGCTGCGGGAGAGCTTCGCCGAAGCCGCAAACGCCCACGACGAGCCTTCCGGAGACTCCCACGACGAGCCTTCCGGAGACTCCCACTACGAGCCTTCCGGAGACTCCCACGACGAGCCTTCCGGAGACTCCCACGACGAGCCTTCCGGAGACTCCCACGACGAGCCTTCCGGAGACTCCCACGACGAGCCTTCCGGAGACTCCCACGACGAGCCTTCCGGAGACTTCCACGACGAGCCTTCCGGAGACTCCCACGACGAGCCTTCCGGAGACTCCGACCGTTGGTGGCACCTGTCGCAGCCGCACTCCCGCCCCCACCCCGCGTGGGCTGGAAATGACAAGCGTGGTCAGTTCAGCTTCACGGATGTGCGGACTCCGTAATCGGCATCGAGACTGCGGAAGGAAATTTCCCGAAGGGAGTTTTCCGCGGCGGTCAAACAATTTCCACCAGCATACCTTGCGGAAGGAAATTTCCCGCGGCGGTCAAAATCTTTCCACCAGTTGACACTGCGGAAGGAAATCGGATGGTTGTGATCACGGCTGAACGCCTCGTCTGTGCCAGAATCCAGTTGAGAAGAATGCGTGGGTTCCTCGAGGCCACAGCTAGCTTTCGGCGGGCGGCATGAGGCTATGGCCATACGTGTTTCCGAAGAAGATGCCAGTTGCGAGCGGGACGCTCGCCACACCCGGAGACACGTCGCCGCCCTTTCAACCTCTTGGCGCATGTCGCGTGCGCCCTCGGCCCCAATTGCGTCAAGACAACTGGGGTTGATCTTGTTCTCTCTGTTGTGGACGTCTAGGCGGGCCTTCAGGGGGCCCGAAGCTTGCGGTCACGCGGTCATCTCGTGCCTCTCGCCTTTTCATCGCTCGACACTTTCAACCTTGGCGGATGTCGCGTGCGCCCTCGTCCCCAATTGCGTCAAGACAACTGGGGTTGGTCTTGTTGCCTCCCTGCTGACCTTGACAAGGTTGCCGAGCAGTGTGCAGAGCGCACCAAAAAGGTCGTCGAGTACATGGACTCGATTTTCGGGAAGTGGAAGGAGACTGTTGAGCCTCGCAAGGCGGAAAAACGCCAGCGCATTCGGCTGCCGAACGATGGAAAGGCGAGAGGGCACGAGATGGCCGCGTGACCGCAGCTTCGGGCCCCCTGAAGGTCCGCCTAGACGAATGGCGACAAACTCCGGCCTTGGAATCAACTTTGTCAGCCTTAACGTTGTGCGAACCAGTTCGTCCACGCGGTCATCCAACACCTTATTTTTTGTTGGATAAGTATACGCTCATCGCGCAGTGTCCCCAAGCACTGCGGGTGCCTGCGGCACGTTCGCTTCGGTCTCCCCTCCCGGAAAAGAACGTAACGCCGAAAACGCAGACCTCGTTTATTCCCCGCTTCTCTCCCCTTTTTCTCCGTCATGTTCTACCCTCTGCGGGTTGCCTTAAAGGGCGCCAGGGTACTCTTTTTGAGTTCGCGTCGTGACGAGGCCGATGCTTGCAGCCGCAGGCGTACGTCGCCGATCGAAAGCCTCCCCGCAAAAGAACGTCTATGCTACTTGCAACTTAGGTGGCGTCCCACTCTCCGAAGTGTGGAACACTCTGTAGCTGGAACACTCCAGTCCTCGAAATCCAACGACTACCCGGAGCGTGGTGTTACGAGAGCAGCTCACAGCCAACAGTCCACAACACACAATTCACGCCACAATACAATGCACAAAGCAGAGCACACATCTCACAAACCACAACACACAATTCAGCCACAATACAGTGCGCAAAAAGAGCATACATTGCACAACCCTCAAACCACAACACACAATCCGCAACGCCACGCGACGATCAAAGACGAGCTGAAGGCGAAAACATGCCACATCACGTGCGAAGAGATCCGCAACGCCGGCGATGCAGAGCATTGCCACGGATTCTTTGCATTCTATCCCAAACCACAACCACACACAACGCTCGATCACACAACACACCAGCAGCAGCAGCAGCACGGAGCACCGGGAGGATACCTGCAGCAAGGAAGGTGGCTACCCCAGCAAGGAGGCGGCTAGCCTCACCAGTCCTCGAAATCCAGTGACCACCCGGAGACGTGGTGTTACGAGAGCACAGCGCACAGCCACAACACACAATTCACAACCATAACACTACACAACAATGCACAAACCAAAGCATTCATCTCATAACCCTCACACCGCAACCAACGCTCGATCACACAACACACTGCAGGAAGAAAAGTAAAACAGCAACACAAAGCAAACCAGAGAGAGAAGGTAACAATGAACAAGATGCTCTTCAACATGGTGGAGTCGAAGGTGGGCATCGACCTCGACGGAGACGGCAAAGTCGCCGGCAAGACCAAACCGGGCAAGCCTTCGAAATTGGGCGCCATGGCCGGCATGATGGGCGGCAGCTCGCAGTCCCAGCCGCAGCAGCAAGGATACCCGCAGCAGCAAGGCGGCGGCTACCCGCAACAGCAAGGAGGCGGCTACCCGCAACAGCAAGGCGGCGGCTACCCCCAGCAGCAACCGGGGGGCTACCCTCCGCAGCAGGGCGGCGGCTACCCCGGGGGCTACCCCGCGCCGCAGCACGGCGGCGCGCCTGGTGGGTACCCGCCAGCCCCCGGCGGATACCCGGGAGCCCCAGGAGGCGCCCCCGGCTACCCCCCCGCGGGCGGCGGCTACCCCCCCGCGGGCGGAGGCTACCCCCCCGCGGGCGGCGGCTACCCCCCCGCGGGCGGAGGCTACCCCCCCGCGGGCGGCGGCTACCCCCCCGCCGGCGGAGGCTACCCCCCCGCTGGAGGCGGGTACCCGGCTCCCGGCGGGTTCCCGCCGCAGGGCGGCGGCTACCCCCCTCAGGGCGGCGCTTGCTAAAACCGCTCCGATCCCGCGCTGGACGACGGGTCCGCCTGGTCCGTGGCTTAGAAGAAGGACAGAAGCACGGTGCAGATATGGGACCAGTCCGGGGTGTTTCAGCACATTTCCATTCCAATCCTCCCTCCCACCACTCGACTTGCAACCTGAACGGAGAACCCACACGGAGTCCCGAAGCCGAAAAAGTGCGGCGATACCACAAATGCACGCGACGGGATGTCAAGGAATTGTATGTACAGCTGCCATGAAAAATACTCGAGGGGCTGCCTTGTGCTTACTTCGAAGGGGGCTAGAGGGGGAGAAACAATGCAACTACAAAGTGAGTCTTTTTTGTTGAACGCTTACGCCCGCCACTAAACCCAGATTCACCTGTGTTTCGTGTAGGCTACAGCACATCTACCTCCTTTGGACTTTTGCAGCTGGCAGCCTCAAGTATTTCCTACAAAGCAGGTGCTTATACAAAAAAAGTTTGTCGTGGCAGCTAACTACTCCGGGAAAGGGGCTCTGTGGGACCGGCCCACCCCCTGCTGGTAGGCTGTGGTACACAATGAACTCCAGCAACTTTTTCTCGAGCTAAAGTCCGGCCTCAAGTGCGGGTGTGACCACACCCGGAAATAGGGTGTGCACACTCTATTGCACGGTGAACTCCAGCAACTTTTGCTCGAGCTAAAGTCCGGCCTCAAGTGCGGGTGTGGTCACACCCGCTTTTGGAGAGTCTGGTTCACTCGAGCAAAAGTTGCTGGAGTTCACGCGTAGTTTGGGTTAGATGAGGTTAACATGCGGAGTATCTGTGATGGCCTGCATTCGCCGCTGGGTGACTACCTCTTCGGTCGTCCTATGCTAACCTGTGATAGACTGCTGACGGACTGTAATAGACAGCGGCAGGCAGTTAGATGCAGTTCCAGGAAATAGGGGTGGACGGGCTCATGTGTGTTATAGAGAAGCACTCGTTGACTGCAGCTTTAGAGGCTGGACTGCATCGTGTGTAGCGGCTGGTTCGAAAGAAAATGTTCCTTCCTGCCCCCTCCAGACTCACACCGCAGTCCTGTCTGCAGACACTCAGGTTCCGCGCTGATGATGGTCCGCCTTATGTGTCCATGGCTTAAAGGACCGAAACACGGCGCAGACGGGACCAGTGCGGTGTTGAGCACATACCCATTCCAAGCACGTTCTTGCAATCCCTGCCCCCTCCGGGACAAGAGCGCAGCGGCCAACCAACGGCACGTAAACGGCGCATTGTGGCCGGGGTGCTGCTGGAGGGTCTCGCGGTCTGTCCGACCCGTGAGCCGTTTCACGTTGGCCGTCGAGTGCTGGATGACGGCCGGCAAGTCCGTGACCACGGCTCTGGTCGCCCCGGCCTCCAAGGCCACAATGCTCAGGAGGCCGCGGCCGGAGCCGAGTTCTACGATTGACTTGCCCCGCGCACCCGCTGTGCTCTATAAAGAACTGTGCCCCAATCTCGATCCGCCCCACCTTGCACCTTGGGGTTGCCCGTCTCTGCGGCTACTCGCGTGTCGCGAGGCCCCAACGTCCGTGGTGCCTTTGGCTCGGAAGAAATCAGCAGCAACGTGTCTCGTGGCTTTGCGCAGCACCGCCGGGCACATTAGGGACTACACGCGTGTGCACAAACAAAAAGCAAATCCTAAACCCTCGGAATTTCAAGCGAACTTCGCCATTCGAAACTGCCAGGGCCTATCGGACTCTGGCAGGGGTCGAATGCCACCAAGGTGTGGTGTGGTGTGTACGTGGCGAAGTTTCAAGCGGGTTCCTGCAAACCTGTATTAAAATCCCTGTCGTCATAGATGGCCGGTTGATAACGTTATATAACGTTATATAACGTTATAACGGTGATAACGTTATACAACGTTATATAACGGTCGAAAACGCAAAATAACGGAAAAAAAACGCAAATAACGGTTTTTAGGATTTTTCCGATTTTGGCCATGTTTCCAGATTTTTGTCATTTTTTCCTCATTTTGGTCCATTTCGGCCATTTTTTCCGATTTTGGCCATTTTTGCCAGATTTTGGCCAATTTTTCCAGACTTTTGCCGATTTTTTCAGGTTTTGGCCATTTTGCCGATTTTTTCCAGATTTCGGCAATCTTTGCCGATTTTTCCAGATTTCGGCCATTTTTGCCGATTTTTCAAGATTTTGGACAATTTTGAGATTTTGGCCACTCTGGCCGATTTATCCAGATCAGTCAATTTCGGCCATTTTTTTCCGATTTTCCAGATTCTGGTCAATTTCGGCCATTTTTGCCAATTTTTCCAGACTTTTGCCGATTTTTGGATCCCGGTCACAAAAACTGTTCGGAAACAAACCCTGGTCCGAAAAGAATTCGTAGTAACCGGTCCTCAGGGGTCCGTATAGCCCCTCCCCAGAGCTTTTTCTCTTTTACTTATTTTCTTGCGGACTTCCACCCAAGCGCGACAAACGCGATCCTTCCGGATTCACATGACTCTTTCACTGTGCGATGTTGTTCTTGGGATGTGGATGTCTGCAGTTTTGGGTTTCCGGCGCGTGTCCCTCAGTCGGTGGCCCGTAACGGTCGTTTGCAGTGTCCTTCGTGAGGCAGCAGATGTCACCAGCATGATCCGGCCACTGGAGTCCAACTTGTCCAAGCTTGTCCACTCGGCAGACCGTTGCGTACTATGCCAGTCAGACAAGGTCCCAGTACCAAATATGGGTGCATGATGAGCACGAGACATGCAAAGTCGAGCAGTCACAGCTGGCGCTTCCCGTAGAACCCAGCCAGCCCGGGGTCGGTTTTCTTGATCCGGTCGATGAATCGTTGTTCCGGGCTCTTACTTGGTGGTTTCGTGACAGGGAGAACGCTGGGGCCAGTCAATGCCAGGTCGCGGGACAAGGCCTCGACGCGCAGCGTTTCCGCCACCTTCTTCCTTCCGCGTCGCGCCTTTGCAACCGAGGCGCTGCTGCTGCTGCTGTTGCTATCCGTACTTTCGGCGCGAGGCCGTTTGCGCTGTGTACCTGGGGTCTTCGGCTGAGCTTTAGGTTGAGCCTTCGGCTTCGGCTGGACCTTCGGGGAGCTTTTCGCAGGCATAGTCGATATTCCCTTTGGAAAGACTAGTGTGGCTGAAATCGAAGCGGGTGGGGCGGTACACGTGTTTTTGTGTTTCCGACGATCCCGAATGGGCGTACAGATTGGTGTCTTTCGACCTTTTTTTTTTTCCGCGCACGGACTGCCTGTTCGAGCTTGTGCGGGTTTAAGAAACTCAGACAAGAATAGCTCTGGTGAGGGGCAGGGCATAAATGACCAAAACCCTGGAAAAATCGGCAAAAACGGCCAAAATGGGCAAAGTCTGGAAAACATGGCAAAACTGGCCAAAAATGACCAAAACCTGGAAAAATCGGCAAAAATAGCCAAATTTTTGAAAAACATGGCAAAAATGGCCAATCCTGGCCAAATCGGTAAAAACGGCCAAAATGGGCCAAAATCTGGAAAACACGGCAAAACTGGTCAACATTGACCAAAATCTGGAAAAATTGGCAAAAATAACCAAAATTGGCCAAAATCTGGAAAATGTGGCAAAAATGGCCAAAAATGACCAAAATCTGGAGGACAGTGTGACCTCCCATGGACTGGTAAAAAACCGTTATATAACGTTATATAACGTTATATAACGTTATATAACGTTATATAACGTTATATAACGTTATTATAACGTTATATAACGTTATTATAACGTTATATAACGTTATTATACCGTTATTATAACGTTATATAACGTTATAACGGTCAAATAACGTTATTTTTCGACCAAAAATGGCAAATAACGGTTTTATAACGGTCAATAACGGTTTTTCTGGATTTAGGGGGGGGGTAACAAATATCTCCGGGAATAACGTTATATAACGTTATATAACGGCCATCTATGTGTCGTGCGCCGGCGCAAAAAAAAAAAAAAAAAAAAAAAAAAACGTCGAAGGATCGTGGTTGCAGAAGGCAAACCCATTTCAGTTCCATTTCGTCTTTTCCCATTTATTCTCCTTCTTTTGCGTCTGCTTGTTGCGTTAGTGGGGAGTCATTTGCAAGCAAATGAGTACCACACTAACCTTCTTTTACTTGTAGTAACTGTGTCAGGGTATTCACTTTGACCTTGGCCCCCAAACCCTCTAGCTCTATCCGGGGTCAGGAATCTTATTAACAACACTGCCTCCCGAGCTAGTACCCTGAGCTGAATCTTGTCCTTCTTTCCCCCTCTGCTTTCAAGCGGCGCAGGTCGGTTTGTATGTCGCCTGAAGCTTTGTTCTGCCAAAGCTAACTCCTTCCATCCTCGCTTTTGTATGGACCTTTTAAAAAGAATGTGACTGGGGTCCGAATGGGTTTTCAGCATCTTGCTTTCCACCTTGTACACCCTTGCTGAGCCTGCGAAACTGAGGGAACGTGGTGCATCAGGAGCAGCGTCCCGCCTTTCGTAGCCTCACCACTCTTGACAAAGATGAGGTGCGTATTCGATGGCGGGCACTGCCTTGGAACACGGACCAGGGTGTCCAACACGGGCGGTGCATCAGAGCGTCGACGTTTGCTTTTCGCACGCACAAACGTGTGGGTATTGACAGTAGGGCTCGTGGTGATCTACCGGATGCACCTTCCAACCTCCAGTCAATTCGACGGCTGTTGTCATGTTCCTCCAGTGCTCACCAAAGAGGTGAAGGCCTGTGATGAAAATCCCGTGGCTTTAATGCAAAGGAGAGCGACAGATAGAGAGGGATGCACACAGAAAACGGGTTTCCGTGAGGAAAACGTGCGACGTGTGAGAAGCGACGAACCGCAAACCAAGCTCCCTCCTTCCGTCCTCATCCCCGTGCCGGTGCGCGCCGACGGCATGTGGGACATTGCCAAAGAGGGGGGGTTTTGGGCACCCAAAGATACGGTGCTGTGCATGCGGGATACGCGCGAGTCTTCCAGCCCCCCGACCCTCTCCCCCCTTTGGCCGGCTTTGCCCCAGCGACTCTTCGGTCCTCACGGGCGTCCTCGGTTGGTGATCCAGTATCGCCTTCCGCTGCGGCCGATCCCCATTTGCGATGCTTTTTTTTGCTTGGGCTGATTACACCCCCCCCTCCACTATCGGCTTAAAGGACCGACACGGCGCAGACGGGACCAGTGCGGTGTTGAGCACATACCCATTCCAAGCACGTTCTTGCAACCCCCCCTCCACTATAGTACCATTACATGCGCTTTCTTTTTTTGTTGCGTTCTCCCTTCTACTTTTGTTCTCTCTCTCTCTCTCGTGTCCTGTTTCGCCACCGTTTTTTTTCCCCACCCGTTTCCTTCACTATAAGAGTCTCGTTGCGTAGGCGTGCTCCGCTTCCTATCGTAGCCACCAGACTCTGCTCACAAACAACAACAAACAAACAAAAAGCATAGCCACAGACGAAGCCACTGTAAAGTGACCGTCCACCAGATTCTGGCTTGAGTAATATCGAAGGCAGAATACTCATTGGGGAGGTCAACACGTCTAATGAAGTAGTCCTGCCATAAGTCGAATTTTGAGTGAGTGGGCCCCTCCGAAGAAACGCCCATAACACACTGGTTCCAGGCTTAGCCCCGGTCTCTGGGTCGCGTCCCCCTCCTTCTTTTGGTCGCCTCGTCTTGAATCTCGCTGGTTTGTCCGGGCTGGTTGCTTCGCGCTTCCTCTTCGTTTTGAACCACCTCGTCTTCACTCTGCTGTGCGGGGTTCTTCCGTTTGTGTCACCCGACGTGGGCCGCTTCACGGCTCGTCTGCGCATGGATTGCTCGATACCCGTTGCCAAGGTCGCGTTTGAGAATGTTGTCCACAGAAGGGTACTTATTCACAGAAGCTTCTGTCCATGCAAGGATACTTTGAAACTCAAAACTCTACGTCCATACCATGCTTTGCATCCTGGCTGAGTCTGGCGAAATACTCCCCTCCGGGAAGAAATACTCAGCCTGAGTTCATCCTGAGTCGAGCCTGAGTCAGTGCGACTCAGCCAGACTCAGTCTGGACTCAGGCAAACCCAGGCTGGGCGGGCTGCTGTTGAACTACTGCACTGGTACTGAACTACTGCACCTTGTCACTTCAGTGAGGTTCTGGCAGCAAGCTTGCAGATGTGCATCGTGTATCAGACACCACCCACACACTGAAATCGAATGCTCCTAACCAGACAAAATTTGACGAAATTTGAACACCTGAAATTGGGACCCTAAAGCTGGTCCAGTGCCCACCTACAGGCAATTCCCTACACTTAACGCTGAATCGCAAAAATCGCGGTTCGGCGTTAAGTGTAGGTAATTAAGTAAACCTATATCTAACGCTGTAAGTTCTACAAGTTGTCCCTGCGTGTGTCGTGCTCAACAGCTTTGTGATGTGGTTCTTGAGGTGGTCCCCAACGCACCAGATCACTAGTCCCTTCCAGGTGGCTGGGGCTTGAATCCTTGTGATTGCAATCGTGATCGTGATTCTTGGCCCTCACTGCCCCACTGAAGTGACCCGAACACTAATATATACTGCCCAGCCTGAGTTTGCCTGAGTCCAGCCTGAGTCGGCCTGAGTCGCCCAGACTCAGGCTGGACTGAGCCAGACTCTGCCGACTCGGAGGAAAGCCCGCGAAGCCCAGCTCTTCGGGCCACCAGCAGCAGCAGCAGCAATACCAGCCGCAGCAGGGCCACGGCCAGGCCCCCGCGTCGCGCAGATCGGGGAACAAAAAGGCGCTCCTCATCGGCATCAACTACCACGGCCAGCAGGGCGAGCTCCGCGGGTGTGTCAACGACGTGAAAACCATGCAGAAGCTGCTACGGGACATGGGGGATCGTACCAAGAGGTGGTCCTGGTCGACGACCGATCGCCCGAGCAGCACTACCCAGGTTCACTGTCATGTTTTACGGAAAAGTGTTGAAAAACAGGGAAGAAACAACAAAGAAAGAAAAGAAAGGAGGCAAAAAAATGGACAAGCTGATGAAGATGGCCGAGTCGAAGCTCGGAATCGACCTCGACGGCGACGGTAAAATAGGAGGAAAGCCCGCGAAGCCCAGCTCTTCGGGCCACCAGCAGCAGCAGCAGCAATACCAGCCGCAGCAGGGCCACGGCCAGGCCCCCGCGTCGCACGGATCGGGGAACAAAAAGGCGCTCCTCATCGGCATCAACTATCACGGCCAGCAGGGCGAGCTCCGCGGGTGCGTCAACGACGTGAAAACCATGCAGAAGCTGCTGCGGGACATGGGGTTTGCCGGGGGGTCGTACCAAGAGGTGGTCCTGGTCGACGACCGATCCTTCCCGGGGGCGAAGAACCCGACGAAGAACGAGATGCTGCAGGCCTTCCAGTGGCTCGCGTCGAACAACCGCCCGGGTGATTCGCTGTTCTTCCACTACTCCGGGCACGGCGGGCAGCAGAAGGACAACGACGGCGACGAGAAGGACGGCTTCGACGAGACCCTCATCCCCGTGGACTACAAGCAGGCGGGGCAGATCACCGACGACACCATCTTCAACTGCTTGGTGCGGCCTCTGCCCGCAGGGGTCCGGATGACAGCGGTCATGGATTGCTGCCATTCCGGGACAGCAATGGACCTGCCGTTCGCGTTCAAGGCCACGCAAAACGCGATGCAAGAGGCGCTGAAGGACCCGGCGCACCTCGCGATGCAGCTGATGGACAAGCGGAAGCGGAAGGCCCTCGGGAAGAAGCTCGCCGGCGAGTTCTTCAAGGGCAACATCAACCTCTCCGACTTCACCGGCGGCGGCGGCGGCGGCGGCGGGGGTTCGGGTTTCTCGGCCGACGGCAAGACGCAGTGTCAGGGCGACGTCGTCATGTTTTCGGGGTGCGACGACGCGCAGACCTCGGCGGATGTGTCCAACGTGCAGCAATTCGGCCTCCCGTCGGGGTCCGGTCCGGGCGGCGCCGGCGGAGCGTGCACGAACGCCATGGCGGCGGTGCTGCACCGGCAGAAGAACCTGCGCGTCGTCGACCTCCTCGAGCAGATGCGGGTGGACCTGAAGCAGAAGGGCTTCAAGCAGATCCCGCAGCTCTCGAGCTCGAAGCCGGTCGACCTCAGCGCGCCGTTCGCGCTCTCCGGCCCCATCTCCGGCGCTCGCGTCGCGCCCGTCGCCGGGCCGCCGCAGCCGGGGGGCGGCTACCCCCCCCAAGGCGGCGGCTACCCCCCCCAAGGCGGCGGCTACCCCCCGCAAGGCGGCGGGTACCCCCCGCAGCAAGGCGGCGGCGGGTACCCCCCGCAAGGCGGCAACCCGTACGGCGGCAACCCGTACGGCGGCAACCCGTACGGCGGAGGCTACCCGCCGGGCGGCGCGTGCTGAGCGGCGCCCCCCCGTCTTGCAGCCACTCCGACACAGCATCACAGCACATCTTGACAGCAGGACGGCGGCCGTGGAAGTCGGCATCCGATAATGAGTGTGTAACAACTCACCTGCCGAATGCACCGGTCCCGAAAATGGATGATGCTCAAGCGATCCACCCATAGTTGGCCGCGTACTGGTATCACAAAGCCAGGCGTGCGTAGGAGTGCGTGGTCCAGCAGAGAGCTGCGGTCAGTGTTCCCTGAGGGGTCAAATATATTACGACGACCCGCAACCAGCCGTGTGCTCCAGCACCGGGTGGGGGAGTACAGTGTGCGGTCCTTTTGCGCGTTCGACACAAATATTCAGTGTGAACTCCGGTGTGGCACCCGCAAATCAAGCACCCACACCGGATCCGCGGGCGTCACACCCGGCACTTTGACCGCACAGTCAACCCCCACCCGGTGCTGGAGCACGCCGTGCGCTCCAGCACCGGGTGGGGGAGTACAGTGTGCGGTCCATTTTGCGCGTTCGACACAAATATTCAGTGTTAACTCCGGTGTGGGCACCCGCAAATCAAGCACCCACACCGGATCCGCGGGCGTCACACCCGGCACTTTGACCGCACAGTCAACTCCCCCACCCGGTGCTGGAGCGCGCCGTGTGCTCAGCTCATGCTGGCGGCCAGATATTTCTGACCGCAGTTCTGCGAAAACTTCTGCCGGAAATACTTGAGGGCCAGCCTTGTGCTCATTTCGACGAAGGCTGGAGGGAGGGGGAAGATAAAAATCCAACTACAAAGTGGGTCTTTTCTTGTTGAACGCTTACGCCCGCCACTAAACCGAGATTTACCTGGGCTACAGCGACACATTGACCTTCTTTGAGATCTCGCAACTGGCAGCCTCCTCAAGTGTCTCCTACAAAGCAGGTGATATACAATACAAGAAAAAAGACCACCCAAAGGAGGGACAGCATCACCCTTACGCCGTCTCCTGACCTCTGCGGGGTCTGAGCATTCTCTCTCTCTCTCTCTCTCGTCCCCTTTTAACACTACCAGTTCGTTTTTCCCGTGTACGGGGCCCTAGTAAAGCTAAGACATCCCCAGTGATGCACCTGCATCCTTCGGACGCAGCCAACAACAACTCAAGTGCTTCTTCTTTCCTAATTTACATGTGTTTCCATTGAGCAGAAGGCCTGATACGCGCCAGCATCGGGATTCTTGCCTGTAAAACCCATGTCGTCCATATCCTCCTTGTGCTCAACCGGCACGAGTGCATTCGTTGCTTTTTTTTTTTAACAAGCAGATTTGGTACCAGGGAAAGCCTGCTACACGGGAGCCAAGCTTCACGTGTTCGGCGGTACTGCAGAGCCACGGGCCTACGGGTCAAGTGGCTACCGATTTCCCAAACTAAATCATCAAGGCGTGGCGCACCTTGGGGCTTGGCGCTCGCGCTGAACACAAGCTCGTCGAGACGGTGAGCCACAGGGCAAAGCGGACGGGGTTGTGGCACTGTGCTGCCTCCGACTCAAGCTTTGCAAGCTGTGTTTGACCGTCACGTTCCTGGACCAGGAACGGCCTTTTTTTTCTTCTTCTTTTTCTTCTTGAACAAGCAGAATAAAATAGGCAAGACCTGCCCCTTTGGCCTCTCCGCTGTCTCCGGTTGGCTGCTTCGGCAGTTCGACAACTCACAAACTGAGCACGCTAGTGTTGTTTTGCAGCGCAGCGTTTGGTTCATGCATTCATGCACCGGCCTGTGGTCATTGACCGTATCGCCACAGATTATTTGCATTCCAACCCAGGCTACAAGCTCGACAACGTTCGATCGGGCAGATCTCGCAGTTTAGGGGCTTGCACACGAATACCCAAAAGTTGTCGAAATTCCCGGAGTTCCGAGCGGTCGTTCACTGTACCAATAGAAAAACGATGATACGCGGCGAGGTCGGGCCTCAGAAGCTAGAGCTAAAGAGGGTGCGCTCAAGTCACATCCGAACACAGCGAGTGTGCCACAACCAACGCGTGGAACCCCATACCCGAAAAGCGGCAGTGGCACCGCCCTTTAACTCCAGCTTTGACTCCAGCTTCTGAGGCTGGACTCCACCGTGTAGGAGTGAAAGTGCTCACCAACGAAACCTTACCCCCTCCCCCTTATTTTGAGGTAGCACGGACTACCAAACCAGCGGAGACAACCGCAAAAAGATTTCTTACCTTTTCCTTATCCCTCAAAACCAGCACCAATAATGAGCCAATTCACCTAGCCCCCCTGAAAGTGACTTTAGCTCGATTACGCGTCGATTACACTCGATTACACTGCTGGCACTGCTGCAGGAAAGGGCACCACCGGGCGGCCGTGGCGAGAGGTGAAGAAACAACGGCGAAGAAGAGGAAGGCAGAGCCGGAGGGTCCCGCGCCAGCGCCGAGACAGGCGAAACGTGAGAACGTGGTGCTCGTTCTGCCGGAAGCAGAGGAAGACGAGCGAGGACCCGCAACATCAACGCCGAAATCAGCAGCGAAGGTCGGGAAGACGGCGCCAACGCCAGCGAAGAAGCGGCAACCAGACTCCGCGGCGGAGCCGGTACCGAAAAGACGCAAAGGACGCGTCGATGCGCCACGACCATCGCCCAGGCGCCGAGAAAAAGCAGAAGTCGACGCGCAACCGATGAACCTCGACGAGCAATCGAAGAAGAAGCGAAGCACCAAACGCGCGCCTGAGCGCGACGATCAAGACGAGCTAAAGAGGCGAAAGCATGACACTTCACGTGCGAAGAGATAACCGCGCAGTCGGCGATGCAGATTATCGCCACAGATTCTTTGCATTCTAATCCAAAACGATTACGCTCGATTACACTCGATCAACATTTGGGTGAATTGGGGGGGTACTGCAGTAATTGATTAAAGGCGTGACACTCAGCCAATCTTGATAGGCCGGTTCAACGGGCCCACTAACGCACCTTCTTCCGGGGCTAAAAAGGTGCTGATGACAGGATATTGAAATTGGAATAAAAACAAGAATATTAGTCTGAAAAAATGACCGCGACAGGCAGTGTAGCTGGAGACCAGGAAGTTCGGGCTGACTCACGGAAGCAGGTTGTCGAGTGCGTACGGGCTCGGGTACCACTATCTCGCATTAGCTCGTCTTCTTGTTGCGTTAGTATAGTCCTTTGACAGAGTGAGCCGGTGCCTCTCATCTCACCTTTAAAACACGGCTGAGTCACGCATGCTCTTGACAGACGCTAGCGTCCGACATTTCGCACGCGCGTCGCAGTCGTTGGGTGGTATTGACAAGGGGTTTCATCGGACACTCGGATGAGCTTCGTTACTTCACTGGAGGCCCGCTTGGCTGCCTTCGAGTTGCGTTTCCGCGTTGGTGTTGTTGCTTCGCTTTTGGACTCCTTCTTCGACTTCGCACGGTCCCAACGTCCTGGTCTGCCCTTGGTGCACGTCTTGCGCTCAGTCTGCGCAGTTCGTCTCTCCTGCTTGACTTCGTGATTCCATCGAGCCTGCTTGCGCTCCCATCCCGACGGGTAATGCGTCTGCGGTCGAAAACTGCCATTCAGTGTTGCAGCTTTGCGGAGCCCAGCCTGCGGTACGGCTCGCACCTTGTCGCCGGCCTACTTCGCCGTCTGCTCTCGTGCGGCGGCTTCGTAGGCGCGCATCACAGCTTCAAACGCCTGCTGGTTTGCTATTTGTGGTCTCTTGTTGAGTCCGGCCATGTTCCCGCCTCCGAGAGACGTCAGGACGTTGACTTGCATCTCAAGCGCCGGGTGAATCGGCGTCTGCACGATACTCGTCAGCCGTCGCATCGCGCTCTTCATCGCGTACGATTTCGCGGTCGCCGAGTCCCGATACTCGGCTGTCGCTCGTCTCTGAACCTCATCCATCGCGTGATTCGATAGAGCATCGGCGTCTTCTTGTTGCGTCAGTGGGGAGTCATTTGCATGCAAATGAGTACCACACTATCTCGCAATAGCTCGCATATATTAAATTTAGCGCAGTTAGTACTTGAGCCTTTAGGCATTCCGTGCGGGCCAGTTCCAGGCGATAGGGTGTTCGCCGAGCGCTCGGTAGGCACCTTGTCCTCGGTGACATGGAGTTTCTGCTCCGGCTTGGGGGTGGTGACTTCGTCATTGCCGGGGATGCAGGAGAGCTTCCGGGGAGCAAAGATATCCTCTGCCTGACGTTCTCGTACCTGGACACGATGGAGCAGAGATGGAGGATGCGGCTTGTGTTTGCAGCACTTGTGCGGCAGAAGGATCCAGCAACGACAACCAAGTATCTCCAGTACGTGCTGGATTACTTTCAGAAGCTGCAAGAGTCGCTCCTTGCCTTGGGGTTCGATCTCCCTGGCGATGCACTGCTCCCAAGGATGAAAAAGGTGGTTACAGACAGAGGCCTCTTCACGACGGCTAGTGAGTGTACGCCTGTGGGGCCGTTGACGAGGTCATCATGGAGCCCGTGCATCGCCTGCACCTTGCTGACAAAGCCGTCCAAAAATGTCTGGCTACCGACCTTCCTTTCAAGGAAGGTCGGTCGCCAGACAAGGACCTTTGCGATCACTTAGCGCTTCTTCATCATTCATCATCCCGTCTTGCTAGGCTGCTCACAGTCGCTCGAAGATCTTTCTGTCCCTTTTCGCCACCAACCCGCCTGCAGTCCCCGTGCTTGCTGCCATGATTTAGAACATCTTCATCTCGAGAGCTTCCGGTCTCATATGCACATCGCCCACTTGCCTGCGGGTTCCGTCCCTCGTATGCTTATGCTTGGCACGTCTTGGGCCAGATAGTGGTCAACATGGTCGCCCATGGGCCAGTCAGGGGTCCACCAGTGGTCGAACCCAAAATACTAGTGTCAATCTCGATCACACTCTACAACGCTCTACTACACTCTACTACACTCTAATACGCTCGATTACACTCGATCAGGGGGTAGGTGAGTTGGCTCAAATAACAACGACTCCCCCTTATTTTGCTTTGAAAAGAACCCATTCGACGACGAGGAGACTTTGAATATTTCCGGAATCTCAAGCGAACTTTAGCTCTGAATAGAGACAGCGCCGGAAAACATACCGAAAAGGGGGCCTGGCGGGTAATCACCGAGCGAGCACTTGCAGAGCGCACTCCCGGCACTTGCGTGTTCAGACTCGGGTCCGGAAACGCTCAGCGCCTCTTGCGAAGTGATGCGGAGGTCACCTGTTGT
Source organism: Diplonema papillatum (assembly GCA_030068145.1). Taxonomy (NCBI): domain Eukaryota; phylum Euglenozoa; class Diplonemea; order Diplonemida; family Diplonemidae; genus Diplonema; species Diplonema papillatum. The sequence goes on along the minus strand of JAPJBO010000459.1, from coordinate 49,954 downwards.
CGGGAGGGAGAGGGGGAGAAACTCCGAACGCACGGTCGCTTTTTTTTTTCATAAGCGCCAGCTTGAAAGGAAATGCTCGACGATGCTGCCCGACAAAGATCAGAAGGGATCCCAAGTGCTGTAACTACCGAACCACGTGTTGAACGGACGTGAGGTCATGCGGGTCTACCCCTACACGACAAATCACACAAACACAACAGGTCAAAAGTCCTGAGTGAGAAAACAACACACGGTGGTGTAAGCGAAGAACAAATCAGATTGTGTTTGTATTGTATTTGCCCCTTACCTCTATATTTCCACCCTTCCATTCGGAGTCGAAGCAGCTACGTCGAGTATTTCTTAATAGTACATCTGTACTGACAGGAACATTTCCGGAACAACGGTTGCACATGAAAGAGAAAACGAAGCCAACGAAAAAGTGCCAATACAGGAAAACCCCCCCCCAGAGAGGTTTATACCCTGTACACGCGAAGAACAAGAAACTTTTGCCTTATCATTTTCATCACCTTTGGTCAGTTGATGCTGATCGTCCGTTGCTTCGTTTATCAACTCCGGAAATGTTCTCTTTTTTGTTGTTGTAAAGGGCGCCTGCCCAACGTTTTGCCTCGCCATTTGCCTCGACTCACCCGGTCAAGTGCTGGGTGAGTGGCGCCAAGAGACAAGAAGTCTTTGCGGACCAACGCTCTCAGACTGATCGATGCAGATTATCTCCACAGATTCTTTGCATTTTCATCCAAACTCAGACCCGGCCGGCAGGTGTGGTATGCTGGGTGAGGTCGTTGGCGCACCCCCCGTTGACCGCCTTGAAGCCAAGACTAGTCAGTCGAAAACCGCAATATTTGCAGTCATTGCGTTGCGAGACTGACTTCCGCCGGCGGAGGGCCAGGGCCACGACGAGTTCACAAGCGATGGGTGAGGTCATTGGTTGCACCCTCTTCACCGCTTAATCCAATCCAGCAACAATCGCAAATTTGCAACGCCACCGGCCAAAAAAGGTGCGTTCGTGGCCACGGCCTGCACTCCACACCCCGTGCTCCCGCTAGCGAAAAAGTGCGAGGAATTCCTCAAAAAAAGAAAGAGGCTCGAAAAAAGGGGGTGACGAAAATCCTCATGAGGAATTCCTCGCCTTTTTCCCGTTGGTGGTATCGTTTAGCCAAAGCACTGCATGGGCATGGTGGGCTGGCGGGCAGAAGTCTGGGGCTGCCACAAGGGCTGGAGCGCAAAAAAAAGCCCAAAAGCAGGGGTTTGAATTCCTCACCAAAAGTGCGGTTATCGGAGCACTGGTGCTTATACAAAAAAAATACCCCCCCCCCATAGCATCAAACACATGAGAGGCAAGTAGCGCCTGAACACGAAACTAAGATTTCCCCCCCCCGCAGTGCTGATGCTAAGGCCCCTAAACTCGGCATCGTTGTCAGCCGGACGGCAACGAGGGGTGGGTGGGTACCCCCCCCCCCCCATAGATGGAAACACAAAACCCAAAACCCAAGGTCACCAGACACCTAGTATTTGGTTGCCAGCCACTACTGGGCGGCTGGTCCTTTTTCCCGATCTTGTATACAGACCTCCGAATTTAAACGGGCGAAGCCCGGCTTTTCTTTGCACCAATCCTTCCAAATAAGAGGGGGGGATCCGGGGGGCACCGCCCCCCGGCCGAACGGTACGGTACAGCGACACAGATCGTGCGGTGAAAAACCTCAAGCTTCACGGATTTCCGAGGGAATCTGTGAAGCTTTACGAACCTTCTCACACTCGTATTTCTTAGTTTCGAGTCCCCCACCAACGAGACCTGTAACCGAGTTTAACTAGTGCGTAACCAGTCTGTAACCACTGAAACCGGGTGTAACCAGTCTGTAACCGGGATGTTACCGCTGTAACCACTTGTAACCAGCATGTAACCACTGTAACCGAGTGTAACCAGTCTGTAACCGGGATGTAACCACTGTAACCACTTGTAACCAGCATGTAACCACTGTAACCGAGTGTAACCAGTCTGTAACCGGGATGTAACCGCTGTAACCACTTGTAACCAGCATGTAACCACTGTAACCGAGTGTAACCAGTCTGTAACCGGGATGTAACCGCTGTAACCACTTGTAACCAGCATGCAACCACTGTAACCGAGTGTAACCAGTCTGTAACCGGGTGTAACCAGTCTGTAACCGGGATGTTACCGCTGTAACCACTTGTTGAATTTGGCTGGTTACATTGAGGTTACATGGAACTGGGGAAAACTGAAAGCACAGCTTCGGAGTTTCTTTCCTTGTCTTGCCATTCGGGACGTTGTCCGCAAGCATACTCTGCGTCTGATGATAGATAATGTTGAATATTCCGGCTATCCCATACGAGTTGAAAGTTCGGAGGGGTAACTTGCGGGGAATGATTGTATTTTGATATTCCCGCAAATTTATGCCACATACTGTAATATATTGTATAGTCCGAGACTAGAGGTATGCTAATAGCTCTATCGAGCCAACCCCACTTTTTAGGGGGTCTGCGGGCGAAGCCCGGGGGCACTTTTTTATAGTGTCGTTCGTAAAGGGTCTCCTTAGGAAGTTTTCCCCCCTTGGAACTGGTACCGCAATGGCAGAGTGAACGGTGCACGTCTTCGGGGCTTGAAGACCCCGGTTCGAACCCGGCCGAGGACACTTTTCCGGTCGATAATGATTTTTCGGGGTTTGTTGGTTTTCAGGTCTAATGTGCCCTTTACTTTAACTGCTGCCTCTAGTCTCGCTGGGCGCCGGTCTTTACCGGCGCAAATGTACTTTTCGGGACAACCACTAGAAGCACTGGGTTTCCGAAGATCAACGCGAAAAAACGCCGAAGGCGTACCTTGGCGTACCGTACCGTCCGGCCGGGGGGCTTGCCCCCCCGGACCCCCCATTCTTCAAACTTTCACAAAATCCGTGAGGTGGGCCTCGAATTCTTCTAAGTACAAACGCTGGTGTCCTGGACAAGCCACCCCCCCCAGGAAACATAAAACCCAAAACCCAGACGGGCCAGATTCAGTTTCCACCCCTGCCCCCCCCCCCCCTAAACACCCCCCCCCCCCCCCCCCCCTCCTGCAGGGCCTGTGTGCAGCAGGGTGGTGACCGCTCTAAGGTGGTTTCCTCAGCAGCGACCAAGAAAAAAAAAATTTTTTTTTGGCCCAAATCCTCCCAAAAAAGCACTCGAAAAAAAAAGATTTTGACCCACTTTTTCCACCATTTCACCTTAGAGAATTTAGCTAAGGTGGGTCCCACAGTAGGTCCACAGTGGGTTGCACCAGGAGGGGGGGGGGGGGGGGGGGGGTGGGGGAGGGGGGGGGGCCCCACCCAGGGTTAGCAACTTCGTTTTGGGTCTCAGGCTTAGTATCAGCACTGCCCCCCCCCCCTTTTTTTTTTTTTGCGCGCGCGCGCGGAAAGATTTTCAGGGGTCGGGGGACGCGGATCAAAAAATAAAAAATAGTCTGCCCCAAAGAAAGTAGAAGGAGAAAAAAGAAGTTGTCGACAACGAAAGAAAGAAAAGAACACAAAATAAGACTCTGCATTCCGCGAAGAAGACTTGATGCTAGCATCAAACACAGGAGAGGCAAGTAGCGCCTGAACACGAAACTAAGATTTTCCCCCAAACCTAAAGTGACGTTAGCGGGAGCACTGAGCCACACGTGCAAAAAAAGCTGAGCCGGAGGGTGCTTGCGCTCGCGAATTTGATAGCTCTTCCCTTTCCCCTTCCGTGCTTTTCATCGCATACCTCGCCCCCAGGCGCGTCGAGGTGTCGATGCCTTCCCGTGTGCGCGCACACTCGGCATGTTGCGAGACCTGGTTGAAGCTACTTGCACAGTCGCGCTGTCAACGGCTGTCTTTCAATAACGACAAACGCGCTTGTTACTATAAATCCCCTTTTTTTAAAAGAGTACAATTTTCCGGAACAACGGTGCACATGAAACGTGAAACGAAGCCAACGAAGAAGTGCTCACACAGAAAACCCCTCCCCAGAAAAGGTTCAAACGCTACACACGAAACACAACAATATTGCCTTATCGTCACCGTTATCATTGATCAGTTGATGCTGATCGTTCGGTTGCTTTGTTTCTCGGTGCAACGGCCCTACCTTCCGGAAATGTACCTGTGAGAGAGTTCCCGCCCTCCTGTGGAAACCCTGCGAATTGCTGTACACCCCCCGTTCAAAACCACGCAGTCCTTTCCCGCTTCGCGAGTCTTCCCGAGCGCCCATCCTACCGTTTTTCTTGCTTTCCTTCCTTTGTTTCCCCTACCGGGACGCATCAAGGCTCGACACCGCAGACCCTCAGGCAGAGACATCAGAAGTTGGACGGTTTCACTGTGCCCAGACATCCAGCGATAACGAGCCCAGCAGAGGGTACCGGCAGTACTAAGGTGAGACAAGTCCGCCGTCTTGGCTGTGGGTACCCGACTCCACCGCCTAGATGTCCAGCGATTAGCGAGGCAAGCAATGCGCACACCACACCGTGTCCCACGTTAGCGGGATGAGCAGAGAGTACAGCCAGTAGCATGGTGTCAGGTCCGTCGTCTTGGCACTGTGGGGACCTAGTCTCCACCGCCAGATGTCCAGCGATTGCGAGGCAAGCAGTGAGCACATGGCCCCGCGTTAGCAGGATGAGACAGCCAGTAACATGGTGGCAGGTTCGTCGTTTTGGCACTGAGGGAATCTCATCTCCACCGCCCACATGTCCAGCGATAGCGAGACAAACCGTGAGCACACGGTGCCCCACGTTAGCAGGATGAGCAACCAGTACAGCCAGTATCATGGTGTCAGGTCCGTCGTGTTGGCACTGTGGGGATCTGATCTCCACCGCCCAGATGTCCAGCGATAACAAGACAACCCGTGAGCACATGGTGCCCCACGTTAGCAGGATGAGCAAACAGTACAGCCAGTAGCATGGTGTCAGGTCCGTCGTCTCGGCACTGTGGGAATCTGATCTCCGCCGCTCAGATGCCCAGCGATAGTGAGAGCAAACAGAGAGTACATCCAGCAGCGTGGCGTCCCAGCGACAGCGCGATAACCAGAGAGTACATCCAGTATCGCGTGGCGTCCAACGATGGCGAGATAGAGAGAGAGAGTACAGCCAGTAGCGTTGGGCCCAACACCACACCACACCACGTGTAAAAGGAGGCGTCTGCAACCAGCATCACCCGGGGCACGAAGCAGGGAGCCTGGACCAATCTAGGTTACAAGGCCGAACAGCGGGTGGCCACAACGAGCAGCCGGCAGGAGCTTCAGCCGTAACGTAACGTGGCTGGGAACCTGGGCTATACTCCGCGTCAGGTGTTCCCATTATTCAATTCCACACCACACCACACCACACCACACCACACCACACCACACCACACCACACCACACCACACCACACCACACCACACCACACCACACCACACCACACCACACCACACCACACCACACCACACCACACCACACCAAGGGGACCAAAGGGCCGGCGGTTGGGTGTGGTAGAGAGGAGAGAAGCGCGCGAGAAGAGAGTTGCGGCGCGCGCCGCATGGGCGGGGGCATCAGTCTTGGCGTTGGCGACCAGGCTGCGCAGCGGAAGTACCGCGTGAACGTCGCGGCCGACGTGCACGGCCGCAAGCGGAACGTCCGCTTCGCCTTCCGCCCCGACCACCACCCGCTCTCCCGCAGCCAGAGCCAGCACGACCTCTCCACCGGGGATCCTGCCTCTTCCCAAGCCCTGTGCAACGACGGCCGCCCCACCCTCGAAGAGCTGATCGCCGTCGTCGAATGGCACTTCACGCGCGAGTTTCAAGCCTGCAGGAGCCGGTCCATCGCTGCCTGGGGCATCAACCCGAAAGACGCGACGTCCGCTAGGATAGCGAGGCGCGACGCATCCTCACCGCCAGACCCGGGCGTGTTCCGCGCGGATCAAATCCACCGGTACCATTCGAGCAGCCGGCGATGGACGGAGGTCAGGGACACGAAAACGGTCCCGAATGGCGCGCAGTTGTACGTCTTCCAGCCGGAATCGGGCGAAGTCGACAACTTGGAGGGTCCTGGGGTGATTCCGGACCCGTTAGGGGAGGCTGTCGTGGTGTCGTGCGCGCCTGGGGGTGTGGTGGTGGACTACACGCTGGAGCACAAGCTGAAGGCGGTGTTCCAGACGGTCGACGCGACCGACAAGCGGTACGTCCTGCTGGGGGAGGTGCACCAGCTGCTCTTGCAGTGCGGCTCCCAGTGGGACTTCGCCGCCGTCGAGGAGTGGTTCGAGCGCCTGAACACACGCGGCACCGGCCGCGTCTCCTTCGCGCAGTGGTCCCGGTTCGGCAGCGAGCACCCGCAGCTCGTCGACTACCTCTTCGACCGGCCCCGCACGGGATTCCTCTTCGCCTCGCCGCCGTCGCCGCTGCGGGGCGCCGGCCGCGCCGCGCGGAGGTCTCACCCCAACGGGCACCCCCCCACACCCCCTCCGCCGGCGGCCGCCGTCGAAAAAGTGTGGGACGTGCTGACGAGAGGCGGCCAGCGGCTGGACAAGACGGACTTGGAGACCCGCGGCGTTCCCGTGTCGGCCGGTCTCGCGGGGGCCAAGGCGCAGAGGGGAGGGGGCGTGGATGTAGCCGGATTTTTGTGGGCGTTCGCGGCGGGGCTGTCGGAGGCTGCGGGCCGGAGGGATATCCAGGCGTTGCTGGGGACCGCGGGGTACGCGTGGGACAGGCGGACGGCGGACAACTTGTTCGACGCGGCCGACGCCGATGGAACGGGGTTGGTCGACCGGGCGGAGTGGCGGGCCTTCTGCGGGAAGAACCCCACCGTGGCCTCCGTCATCGCGGAAAACCTCGCCCGATCCATCGGGGAGCTTTTCCCCGCCGAGCCCCACCCGGGGCACGCCTCCCCCCTCTCCATCCGGCACTCGCCGTCCCCCACCGTCTCGTGGGACACCTGGCGGACGTGGTGCCACCGACACCCCAAAACCTTCCGCGCCATAGCCCTCACGTGCGTCCCCACCATGGGGGGGGTGCCGACCAGCGTGTCGTCGGTTCGACGACCCGATGGGACCCAGCGAGCACCTTGTCGCGGGGGTCTCCTTCCCTGCACGGCCGGACGTTCTCAAGGAGCTCTAGCCGCCCGGTTTCCCCGTGGCAAAGGCACGCGGACGACGACGAAGACCGAGACTTCTGGCACGGCGCCGCCGCCAGCACCGGGCGCAGGCCGGACGCGGACCCGGCGTGGGACCGGTTGTCGAAGAGAGGCTCGTTCGCCAGGCGCAGCGACATCCGAGAGTTGCTGATGGAAAACGGGCTGCCTTGGGACAGAGCGACCGTGGGGGACCTGTTCGACGAGCTGGACAGGGACGGCTCCGGCAGGATCACGCGAGATGAATGGCTCAGGTTCTGCGACCGCAACCCGCGTGTGGCCCGTCAGCTCGGCGCGACGGCACACGGTAGTGTAGGTTTGCGACACAACGACGCCGACGCTACGTGGGATCGATTGTCAAAGGGAGGTTCCTTCGCCAGACGCAGCGACATCCGAGAGTTGCTGATGGAAAACGGGCTGCTTTGGGACAGAGCGACCGTGGGGGACCTGTTCGACGAGCTGGACAGGGACGGTTCCGGCAGGATCACGCGAGATGAATGGTTCAGGTTCTGCGACCGAAACCCGCATGTGGCCCGACAGCTAAGTGCACAAGACGGTCGGCACAGCAGTGCAGACGCAACTTGGGATCGATTGTCAAAGGGAGGTTCCTTCGCCAGACGCAGCGACATCCGGGAGTTGCTGATGGAAAATGAGCTGCCTTGGGACAGAGAGACCGTGGGCGACCTCTTCGATGAACTGGACAGAGACGGCTCGGGCAGAGTGACTCGAGACGAATGGTACAGATTCTGCGACCGGAACCCGCGTGTGGCCCGCCAGCTAAGTGCACACGGCGGTCGCAGCGACGCAACGTGGGAACGGCTGTCTAAAGGGAGCCCGTACGCCAGGCGCAGCGACATCCGAGAGTTGCTGATGGAAAACGGGCTGCCTTGGGACAGAGCGACCGTGGGGGACTTGTTCGATGAACTGGACAGAGACGGTTCCGGCAGGATTACACGAGACGAGTGGTTAAAGTTCTGCGACCGAAACCCGCGTGTGGCCCGTGCCCTTGAGCAGGCAGACCGGCCGCTGGGGAGGTCGTTCAGCCGGCTAGACTCCGGGGTTTCCCGGAAGCGGTTGCACGGCGGCGTGTCGGTGGAGGAGGCCGTGCGCATCATTTGGCAGCAGCTGACGGCGGAGACGCCGTCGGTCCAGCTGATCTTCCCGGACCAGCTGCTTGATCTGGTCGCCCGGCGGCCGGAGGCCAGCCGCGGGATCCCGACGCACCCGCTGTCATGGGAGGACTGGTGGGGCTTCTCTCGGCGGCACCCGTCCTTCTTCGACGGCATCCCGCCCGGCGCGATCTCCGCGTGGTGTGCGATCGCCGGCGGGCGCCCGTTCGCGGCCGAGGCGGACCTGGCCGACGCGTTCCGGGCTGCGGGGGTCCCGTGGGACTTCCCGGCGGCCCTCCAGACCGGCCGCGACACCGTCACGTTCGCGGACTGGGTGCGCTACGCACACCGGAGCCCGGACACAGCGAAGCTGCTGGGCGCCGGCGGGGGAATGCCAGGCATTCCGCCCGACGAAGCGGCGATCCGAGACTCGTGGGACCAGCTGTCCAACGGGGCCCCGTCCGCTGGTTCCTGGGAGGTGCGCCGGTACCTCCGGGCCGTCGACGTTCCGTGGGAGTCGGTCGCCGACGACGAGTTGTTCTCTTCCGGGGCGGGGTACACGGGCGGGTCGCCGGCCATCTCGTACCACGAGTGGGCCGGCTTCTGCGGGAGGAACCCGGGGCTGCTGCGGGCCATGCGTCGCGCGTCGTCCCAGGGGCTCAGGGCGACTGATTCCGCGGTGCGGCACCAGGAGGACGACGACTTCGTCCAGTACCTGTGGGACAGGCTGGCGGGGGGGAGGTCGGCCGCTGGGTACGCGGAAGTGCGCGACTTTTTCGACTCGCACGCAGGATTGGCGTGGAGCGCTGAATCGGCCGGGGATCTGTTCCGTGCCCTCGACGGCGATGTGTCGGGTACAGTCTCGTTCGACGAGTGGCGGCGGTTCTGCAGGGGCCACCCGCGCGCCGTCGACACGATGCGCAGCTCGCACGGCTCCGCCCTGCGGAGCAGCAGCGGTGGCAGCGGGGGGGGGCACGTGCAGCACGGCGGGGAGTCCGCTGTATGGCGGGAGCTATCCAAGGGGGCGCCTTTCGCCCTGCGGCAGGACGTGCGCGACCTGCTGGTGAAGGCGGGGATAGCGTGGGACCAGCGGACCGCCGAGGGTTTGTTCGACGCGTTGGACCAGAACCACTCCGGCCGGGTTTCCAGAGACGAATGGCTCCGCTACGCGCGGTCCAACCGACGGGACGTTGCGTTCATCGCGAGCCACCTGAAGCAGCGGGAGCAAGGGGAGCACGACGTCTGGCGCGACCTGTCGAAAGGTCGATCCTTCGCCCTGCGAACCGACGTGCGCGACTTGTTAGGACAAGCCGGGATATCCTGGGACCAGAACGCCGCTGGCGAGCTGTTTAGCGCGATGGATGCGGACTCCTCCGGGCACGTCTCCGAGGCGGAGTGGACCAGCTTCTGCCGCCGGAACCCCCGCGTGTCCGGGCTGATCGTGCAGCAGTGGAAGGCGAAGGCGCGGGACGACGCGTGGCGGGTGCTCTCCAAGCGGCAGAGCTACGCCCTCGGCAAAGACGTCCGCGACGCGCTGGCGCGGGCGGGGCTGCCGTGCGACCGGGAGACGGCGGGGGCGCTGTTCACGGCCATGGACCGCGACGCATCCGGGCACGTCACGCACGACGAATGGAACGCGTTCTGCTCGTCGCACCCGTCGGCCGCCCACGTGTTGACCACGAGCCTCAGAGAAGACCTCGACTTAACAAACCCAGCGCACTCCTTCGACGACGGAGCCGACCTGTTGTGGAAGCAGCTGTCCAAAGGGCGGACAGCTGTCGCCAGGCGAGACGTCCGAGAGCTCCTGTTCGCCGCCGGGTTGAAGTTCGACCGGCACACGGTCGGCGACCTCTTCGACGCGATGGACGGCAACGACTCCGGCCGGGTCACTCTCGAGGAATGGAAGCGGTTCTGCAGCGGGCACCCCTCCGTGATGCGGCTGCTCGTGGCGCGCTGCAGGTTGCACTCCAGGACAGCCGGCCACCCGCGTGGTCTTGGGGACGGGGGCGGGCGTCTGTGGGATCAGCTTTCCAAAGGCTCCGACTTCGCATACCGCCGGGACATACGGGACTTGCTGTCTGAAGCGGGGGTGCCTTGGGACAGGGACACGGTGGGCGATTTCTTCGACTCGATCGACACCGACGGTTCCGGCAGAGTGACCCGAGAAGAATGGTCCAGATTTTGCGACCGAAACCCGCGTGTGGCCCGCCAGCTCGAAGCTGCGGCACATGGTGGCATTGCAGGTTTGCGACGCAACGACGTCGACGCTACTTGGGAGAGACTGTCCAAGGGGGGCTCCTTCGCCAGACGCAGCGACATTCGGGAGTTGCTGATGGAAAACGGGCTGCCTTGGGACAGAGCGACCGTGGGGGACTTGTTCGATGAACTGGACAGAGATGGTTCCGGCAGAGTGACTCGAGAAGAATGGTTCAGATTTTGCGATCGAAACCCGCGTGTGGCCGGCCAGCTCGGCGCGACGACACACGGTGGTAGTGCAGGAGGTTTGCGACACAACAATGTCGACGCTACTTGGGATCGATTGTCCAAGGGAGGCTCCTTCGCCAGAAGAAGCGACATCCGAGAGTTGTTGATGGAAAATGGGCTGCCTTGGGACAGAGCGACCGTGGGGGACCTGTTCGATGAACTGGACAGAGATGGTTCCGGCAGAGTGACTCGAGATGAATGGATCAGATTTTGCGACAGAAACCCGCGTGTGGCCCGTCAGCTCGGCGTGGCAGCTCACGGTAGTGTAGGTTTGAGACACAACGACGTCGACGCTACTTGGGATCGATTATCCAAGGGGGGTTCCTTTGCCAGACGAGGCGACATTCGAGAGTTGTTGATGGAAAACGGGCTGCTTTGGGATAGAGCGACCGTGGGGGACCTGTTCGATGAACTGGACAGGGACGGTTCCGGCAGAGTGACTCGAGATGAATGGTTCAGATTTTGCGACCGCAACCCGCGTGTGGCCCGTCAGCTCGGCGTGGCAGCACATGGTAGTGTAGGTTTGCGCAACAACGACGCCGACGCAAGTTGGGATCGATTGTCCAAGGGAGGCTCCTTTGCCAGACGCAGCGATATCCGAGTATTGTTGATGGAAAACGGACTGCTTTGGGATAGAGCGACTGTTGGGAACCTGTTCGATGAACTGGACATGGACGGCTCGGGGAGAGTTACTCGAGATGAATGGTTCACATTCTGCGACCGAAACCCGCGTGTAGCCCGTCAGCTCGGCGCGACGGCACACGGCAGTGTGGGGTTGCGACACAATGACGCCGACGCAGCTTGGGATCGATTGTCAAAGGGAGGTTCCTTCGCCAGACGTAGCGACATTCGGGAGTTGCTGATGATAACGAGCTCCTTTGGGATAGAGCAACCGTGGGGGACCTGTTCGATGAACTGGACAGAGACGGCTCGGGGAGAGTTACTCGAGACGAATGGATCAGATTTTGTGATCGAAACCCGCGTGTGGCCCGGCAGCTCGGCGTGGCAGCCCATGGTAGTGTCGGTTCGCGCAACAACGACGTCGACGCAACTTGGGATCGATTGTCTAAGGGAAGCTCCTTTGCCAGGAGAAGCGACATTCGGGAGTTGTTGATGGAAAACGGGCTGCCTTGGGATAGAGCGACCGTGGGGGACCTGTTCGATGAACTGGACAGGGACGGTTCCGGCAGAGTGACTCGCAACGAATGGTCCAGGTTCTGCGACAGAAACCCACGTATCGCCCGCCAGCTGGGTGTCGCACACGGCAGCGCAACTTCCAGACGCACCGATGCGGATGCAACGTGGCAACGGCTATCTAACGGAGACTCTTACGCAAGGCGCGGTGACGTTAAAGAGTTGCTGATGGACACCGGATTGCCCTGGGACAGAGAAACCGTGGGGGACCTGTTTGATGAACTGGACAGAGACGGCTCTGGGAGGATCACCCGAGATGAATGGTTCAGATTTTGCGACAGAAACCCGCGTGTGGCTCGCCAGCTCGGCGTGACAGCACATGGTAGTGCAGGTTTGCGCAACAACGACGCCGACGCTTCTTGGGATCGATTATCCAAGGGAGGTTCCTTCGCCAGACGCAGCGACATCCGAGAGTTACTGATGGAAAACGGGCTGCCTTGGGACCGAGCGACCGTGGGGGACTTGTTCGATGAACTGGACAGAGACGGCTCGGGAAGAGTGACTCATGCCGAGTGGACGCGTTTTTGCGACCGAAACCCACGCGTCCTTACACAGTTGCGCCCGCCTGGGCATGGCGCGACATCCTCCCCATACCAGTTCTCCCGACGGGGTGACACGGATAGCCGCTCAAGGGCAGGCGGTGCAGATATAGAGAGACTGTGGGAAGAACTATCGAAGGGATCATACCACGCACTCCGACGCGACATCCGCGATTTGCTGCTTGACTCCGGCCTTCGTTGGGACAGAGACACCGTGGGAGAGATCTTTGACGAGGTGGACGCAGACGGCTCTGGCAGGATAAGCAAGAATGAATGGGTGAGATTCTGCGATCGATACCCGCAGGTTGTTGAGCAGTTGCGTGGGAAAGGGCATGGATCGTCGTATACACGCTCGAGGGCGGGTGGTGCAGATGCAGAGAGACTGTGGGAAAAACTATCGAAGGGATCGTACCATGCGCTCCGACGTGACATCCGCGATTTGCTACTTGATTCCGGTCTTCGATGGGACAGCGACACCGTGGGGGACATCTTTGACGAGATGGACGGAGACGGCTCTGGCCGAGTGAGTAAGGATGAATGGCTGAGATTCTGCGATCGATACCCGCGGGTTGTTGAGCAGTTGCGTAGCAGAGAGTACGGGTCGTCTTATACACGCTCGAGGGTGGGTGGTGCAGATGTTGAGAGACTGTGGGAGGAACTGTCGAAGGGATCATACCATGCACTCCGACGCGACATCCGTGATTTGCTGCTTGATTCCGGCCTTCGTTGGGACAGAGACACCGTGGGGGAAATCTTTGACGAGATGGACAGAGACGGCTCTGGCAGGGTGAGCAAGGATGAATGGCTGATATTCTGCGATCGATACCCGCAAGCTGTTGAGCGGTTACGCGGGAAAGGGCACGGATCGTCGTATCGACGTTCGAGGGTGGGAGGTGCGGATGTTGAGAGACTGTGGGAAGAACTATCGAAGGGATCATACCATGCGCTCCGACGCGACATCCGTGATTTGCTGCTTGATTCCGGTCTTCGTTGGGACAGAGACACCGTGGGGGAGATCTTTGACGAGATGGACGTAGACGGCTCTGGCAGGGTGAGCAAGGATGAATGGTTGAGATTCTGCGATCGATACCCGCAGGCTGTTGAGCGGTTGCGTGGGCGAGGCCACGGATTGTCCTATACACGCTCGAGGGTGGGAGGTGCGGATGTTGAGAGACTGTGGGAAGAACTATCGAAGGGATCATACCATGCACTCCGACGCGACATCCGTGATTTGCTGCTTGATTCCGGTCTTCGTTGGGACAGATACACCGTGGGAGAGATCTTTGACGAGATGGACAGAGACGGCTCTGGCAGGGTGAGCAAGGATGAATGGCTGAGGTTCTGCGAACGATACCCGCAGGCTATTGAGCAGTTGCGTGGGAAAGGGTATGGACCGTCTTATACACGCTCGAGGGCGGGTGGTGCAGATGCAGAGCGACTGTGGGAAGAACTGTCGAAGGGATCATACCATGCACTCCGACGCGACATCCGCGACTTGCTGCTTGATTCCGGCCTTCGTTGGGACAGAGACACCGTGGGAGAAATCTTTGACGAGGTGGACGTAGACGGCTCTGGCAGGATAAGCAAGAATGAATGGTTGAGGTTCTGCGAACGATACCCGCAGGTTGTTGAGCAGCTACGTGGGAAAGGGTATGGATCGTCTTATACACGCTCGAGAGCGGGTGGTGCAGATGCAGAGAGACTGTGGGAAGATCTGTCGAAGGGATCATACCATGCACTCCGACGCGACATCCGCGATTTGCTGCTTGATTCCGGTCTTCGATGGGACAGAGACACCGTGGGAGAGATCTTTGACGAGGTGGACGTAGACGGCTCTGGCAGGATAAGCAAGGATGAATGGTTGAGATTCTGCGAACGATACCCGCAGGTTGTTGAGCAGCTACGTGGGAAAGGGTATGGATCGTCTTATACACGCTCGAGAGCGGGTGGTGCAGATGCAGAGAGACTGTGGGAAGATCTGTCAAAGGGATCGTACCATGCACTCCGACGCGACATCCGCGATTTGCTGCTTGATTCCGGTCTTCGTTGGGACAGAGACACCGTGGGAGAGATCTTTGACGAGGTGGACGTAGACGGCTCTGGCAGGATAAGCAAGAATGAATGGTTGAGGTTCTGCGAACGATACCCGCAGGTTGTTGAACAGTTACGTGGGAAAGGGTACGGATTGTCCTATACACGCTCGAGGGCGGGTGGTGCAGATGTTGAAAGATTTTGGGAAGAACTGTCGAAGGGATCATACCATGCACTCCGACGCGACATCCGCGATTTGCTGCTTGATTCCGGCTTTCGTTGGGACAGGGACACTGTGGGGGAGATCTTTGACGAGATAGACGTAGACGGCTCTGGCCGAGTAAGTAAGAATGAATGGTTGAGGTTCTGCGAACGATACCCGCAGGTTGTTGGACAGTTACGTGGGAGAGGGCATGCGTCGCCGTACGGGCACTCGAGGGCTGGGAGCGCAGATGTAGAGAGACTGTGGGAAGACCTGTCGAAGGGGTCATACCGTGCACTCCGACGCGACATCCGCGGTTTGCTGCTTGATTCCGGCCTCCGTTGGGACAGCGAAACCGTGGGCGGCCTGTTCGATGAATTGGATCACGACGGCTCGGGGACAGTGGCACGGGACGAGTGGCTACGTTTCTGTGAAAGGTACCCGCATCTGATCCGACAGTTACGAGTACGAGGCTCGCACGACATTAGCGACCGCCAAGCTCAGAGTTACACCTCGTCTCCGCTTCGTCACGGACGAAGGGATGTGGATGCATTGTGGACGCGTGTTTCGAAGGGAACAACCTACGCAAGACGAAGCGACATCCGAGACTTGTTAATCGACAGCGGGTTGGCTTGGGACAGAGCGACCGTGGGGGACCTGTTCGATGAACTGGACAGAGACGGTTCCGGCAGAATCACGCGAGATGAATGGTTCAGATTCTGCGATCGTAACCCACGCGTGGTCCGTCAGCTCAGTGCACTCGACGGTCGCCACAGCAACGTAGATGCAACGTGGCAACGGCTGTCTAAAGGAGGTTCCTTCGCCAGACGCAGCGACATTCGGGAGTTGTTGATGGAAACCGGACTGCGGTGGGACAGAGCGACCGTGGGAGACTTGTTCGATGAGCTGGATAGGGACGGTTCCGGCAGAATTACACGCGACGAATGGTTCAGGTTCTGCGACCGCAACCCGCGTGTGGCCCGTCAGCTCGGCGCGAATGCACATGGTAGTGTAGGTTTGCGACACAACGATGTCGATGCTGCTTGGGATCGGTTATCGAAGGGAGGTTCCTTCGCCAGACGCAGCGACATCCGAGAGTTGCTGATGGAGAACGGGCTGCCTTGGGACAGAGCGACCGTGGGGGACTTGTTCGATGAGTTGGACAGGGACGGCTCGGGCAGAATTACACGAGATGAATGGTTCAGATTCTGCGACCGGAACCCTCACGTGGCGAGACAACTGCGACCTCATAGCTACACCTCGTCTCCGCTGCGCAACGAACGCAGGGAAGATGAAGCACTGTGGGAACGTGTTTCGAGAGGAAGTACCCACGCAAGGCGAAGCGACATCAAGGACTTGCTACTCGAAACCGGCTTGGCTTGGGACAGATCGTCTGTAGGAGACTTGTTCGATGAACTGGACGTAGACGGTTCCGGCAGAATCACTCGAGACGAATGGTTCAGATTTTGCGACAGAAACTCGCGTGTGGCCCGACAGCTGGGCGCACTTGACGGTCGGCACAGCAACGCAAACGCAACATGGGATCGGCTGTCTAGAGGAGGCTCCTTCGCCAGGCGCAGCGACATCCGAGAGTTGCTGATGGAAAACGGGCTGCCTTGGGACAGAGCGACCGTGGGGGACTTGTTCGATGAACTGGACAGGGACGGTTCCGGCAGAATTACACGCGACGAATGGTTCAGGTTCTGCGACCGCAACCCGCGTGTGGCCCGTCAGCTCGGCACGACTGCACATGGTAGTGTAGGTTTGCGCCACAATGACAATCAATCCCAAGTTGCGTCTTGGGATCGATTGTCAAAGGGAGGATCCTTTGCCCGACGCAGCGACATTCAGGAGTTGTTGATGGAAAACGGGCTGCCTTGGGACAGAGCGACCGTGGGGGATCTGTTCGACGAACTAGACAGGGACGGTTCCGGCAGGATTTCACGAGACGAATGGTTCAGGTTCTGCGACCGAAACCCGCATGTGGCCCGTCAGCTCGGCACGACTGTACATGGTAGTGCAGGCTTGCGACACAACGACGCCGACGCAACTTGGGATCGATTGTCAAAGGGAGGCTCCTTCGCCAGAAGAAGCGACATTCAGGAGTTGCTGATGGAGAACGGGCTGCCTTGGGACAGAGCGACCGTGGGGGACCTGTTCGACGAACTGGACAGGGACGGTTCCGGCAGGATCACGCGCGACGAATGGCTCCGATTCTGCGCCCACAACCCGAGCGTGGCCCGGCGGCTGGACGCTGGCAGGGGCAGCCCGCCCGCCCGCGTCCGCAGGAGCGAGGTGGACTCGACGTGGGGCCACCTGTCGAGGGGATCGGCGTTCGCGAGCGGCCGCGACATCCGCGCGCTGCTCGCGGAAGCCGGGTCGCCCCCGGCGGGCCTTGGCGGGCGCGAGGAGCTGTCGCACGGGGAGTGGATGCAGTTCTGCAGCGAGAACCCGGCCGCGGCCCGCAGGATGCACCAGCTGCTGCTCGGAGTGTCGCCGCTGAAGACGGGGGGGTCCGGTGGGGGTGCCGAGCGGGTGTGGGACACGCTGTCTAAGGGCACTGGGGGGGTGCTCAGGAGCGACGCTGTCTCGTACTTGCGCGGGGCCGGCATGCCGTCCAGGAATTTGGAGGACGGAGGGTCTGTCATGGTCACCAGGGGAGAGTGGCTGGACGCGTGGGGGGATGAACCCGGGTCCCTGGCTGACACGAGGAGGAGCTTGCAGTTCTCTCCCGCCGGCGGCGGCGGCCTGCCCCACGCGGGCGTGCCGGAAGGCCTCTGGCTGCACCTGCTGGGCAGCGACGAGCCGGCTGCCGGAGCATCCGAGCTGCTGGGCCTGCTGCAGCGGGGGTTCTCCGACGGGGGCTCGCGCACGGCGTTTCCGCCGTCCCTCCGCGCGTTCTTGGCCCACGCCGGCGCGGCCGTGACCAAGGAAGCTTGGCTGGCCTTCTTCTCGACCCGCACCGACCTCGCGCACTCTCTGTGGCAGCGCCTCGTGCCTGAGCAGGAAAAACCGGGGATTACGTCGTGGGTCGCTCTAACCGTCTCGCAGGGCCGCGGCGCGTCGAGTCTCCCGTTCGCCGTCGTCCAAGCGTCGTTGACCCAGCTAGGGTTCGATGCTGCCGCTGCGGGGTTGGCGCCTCCGTACGTGACGCTGCGCGATTGGCTGCAGTTCTCGCGGCGCAACCCGAACATCGTCAGTTTGCTCCTGGATCACCTCTCGGCCAGAGGCCTCGAGCCGCAGCTATCAAGGCAGTTATCCACCTCGAGAAGGCCCCTGTACACCTCACCGTACTAAAGGCCTCTGGCTGCACCTGCTGAGCGGCGACGAGCCGACTGCCGTGCGCTTGCTGCAGCGGCGGTTTTCGTAGGGGGTTTTCGCGCGGTGCGTTTCCGCCGTCCCTGCGGCCCTGGCCAAGGAAGCTTGGCTGGCCTTTCTTGTCGACCCGCACCGATCTCTCGCACTCTCTGTGGCAGCGCTATGTGCCTGGTCAGGAAGCCCCTGAGATCTCATCCTCGCAGGGCCGCGGGGGCAAGCCGTGAGGAGTGTGGCTCGACCCGGGATTTCAAGACCGGATTTTACGCGATCGAGATTCCACCGGAGTCGCGTCACCTCTTCCGCTTCTCTGATTCCGATGGCGGTTGGTGGGAACTTCTGCGGCTTCCCATGGGACATTCGTGAGCACCTGAGATAATGCACACGCTGGCAGCCGTGGCGGGCGCGTCGACGTCCAAGCGTCGTTGACCCAGCTCGGGTTCGATGCTGCCGCTGCGGCCGCCCGCGACGCTGCGCGATTGGCTGCAGTTCTCGCGGCGCAACCCGAACATCATCGGTTTGCTCTTGGATTCACCTCTTGGCCAGAGACCTCGAGTCGCAGCTTTCGAGGCAGTTGTCCACCTCGAGAAGGCCCTTGTACACCTACCGTACTGAAGCTGCAGGAAGGCCTCTGGTTGCACCTGCTGTGGTAGCCCTGAGATGAGGCGTAACGCTCTGTTCTGGTCCCGCGCGAGGGACTGCAGGGTTTCCGGTTTGAGCGAGGTGCTGAATATAGCCGCTCCATAAGTGAGGACTGGGAGGACGTACCGGGCGCAAGATGTGCAGTTGTGAGCTCCTGACCGTTCCCGATAGTTGGCGAAGAACTGCAAGTCTCGCGTTGTGGACGACGAGCCGACTGCCGGCGCAGGCGGGCTGCAGCGGCGTTTTTCCGCCGTCCCTGCGCGCGCTCTGCGGGTGTTCTTGGCCACGCCGGCGCAACCCGAGCTCCGTGAGTTTGCTCTTGGATCACCTCTCGGCCAGAGACCTCGACAAAGAGCTAGAAGGCCCCTGTACATCCCACCTTACGTTCTGTATTCCATTGCAGTAAGGATGATCCGAAATACTGGACCCTGGTGGCCAAAGCCATGAACCGAGATTTCCTCTCGAGTCCCTCTCGCCTTGCAGTGCTGGGACGCTTCTAGTCTTTCGGCTGTCGTCGTTCAAGCGTCTTTGACCCAAATAGGGTTCGATTGTGTCGCAGCAAGGTTGACGTCAATTCTCCCGTCGCAACCCGAACATCGTCAGCGTTGCTCTTGGATCATCTCTCGGCCAGAGACCCCGAGCCGCATATCAAAGGCAGTTGTCCACATGTAGAAGGCCCCTGTACACCTCAGTTGCTAGAAATGACGTCGATTTATTTTTCCCTCCCTGTAAAGGTAGGCAACACTGTCAGTCGAACTGAGCCCGGTCAGGCAAGCCACCCGCCTTCTGTACAAGTGGACGCACAGCGTGTTGGACCTTTCTCCGGAGCAAGGACCCGCGCGCAAACTCACGCTTGAGCACGAAGTCTAGAGCGACGACGCACGTGTCCCCAAGCCGCCGCGGATACAAGTGTAACTCCCGTCTCTGCAACAGCGGAAGAAAGAAACCAGAAAAGGAAGACCCCCCTTCCCCCTTGCATCCCCCTCCTCCTGCTCTGCCGGAGTTTACTTCGCAGATTGCCACCGTAAAAAGAAGACAAGTCAGTGCTGCCTTCGCGGGGGCCTTCTCCCGCGACGGATTCGCCTGTACTCTAGTAGCACGGGTGGTCCTGGCTGTGACGACTACGAACCGCCGCCTGACAAACCAGACTCACACCGCAGTCCTGTCTGCAGACACTCAGGTTCCGCGCTGATGATGGTCCGCCTTATGTGTCCGTGGCTTAAAGGACCGAAACACGGCGCAGACGGGACCAGTGCGGTGTTGAGCACATGCCCATTCCAGGCACGTTCTCGCAATTCCCCCCTTGCAATCCCCCTCCTCCTCAAAAACGTTTCGTGCGAGCGAAGTTCTCGTCTTTTGTTGTTGTTGAAATTGTTTTTGTTTACGCACTACTCGACGAGGCCGGTAGTTGCAGTGATCCGAAAGGAAGAGCCCTCCCCCCCGAAACAAGCATAAACCGTACCGGGCGTAAGCGTTCAGCAAAAAAGGGCCCAATTCCTGTTGTACCTGTCCTCTCTAGCCTCCGTCGAAATAAGCACCGGTGGTGGCCCTTCGCACTGAGCTCCAGCCTCAGAACCGCATCAGTGCAGTCACTCTCTTTTGGTCGCGTATTGCGGTCAAAATAATACCGGAGATGACTCGTCACAATAGAAAGCGCGAGGGGGTCTCATTACACACAGGACAAGCCTCTGCTCCATAGGGTTAATACCTATTACTATGTGCAGTCTATCGTCACAGATTGTTGCTGCATATCAAGTTCAAACTACTGCTACGACATGCCAGCTTCATGGCCGCAAAGCTTAAGCGGCCAACGACCGCAACCAGCACATGGCCGGTCTGCCGTGCATGCAAAGGAAGGTGCTTTCTGTGTACCCTCCTCCCCACAAACCTGCTTTATGCAACCCTTAGTTAGTCTTTCTCTCTCTCTTTCTCTCGCTTGTACTGTGCAGATCCAGTCGAACTCAACCCACGTCCCGCTGCTGTAGCTTTCCCTTTTAGCTTTCTTTTTTCGCCGAAATGATACAAAGTGATGCTGCCGCACCAACCCACCAACAAGGGACCCGAGCGCTGTCAGCCGAGTCGGAGCGAGCCCGAGGTGCGTCTGGGATCTGACTTGTGATACCAGTACGCGGCCAACTACTGGTGGATCGCTTGGGCAGCATCATCCATTTTCGGGACCGGTACATTCGGCAGGCGAGTTGTTACACTCATTATCGGATGCCGACTTCCGTAGCCACCGTCCTGCTGTCAAGATGAACCGACACCCTTTGTGGGATCTGATGAGCGAACACTCGGACACCTTAAGTCACTCGGTTCATCCTGCGTCGTCAGTCCTGCTTACCAGAACCCGGGCCCACTTGGAACCTGGATCTGGCGTCGGGGTCCAAAGAAGTGACACCAGACTGTATACATCAACCCCGTAGTTTGTCGGCAACGCAAGAGAGAGAAAAAAATTAGCCGAACCGGAAGAATGCCGACTATTTTTTGAGACCGTTCGGAACCGTCTGGGCGTGCTGCGCGGTGCTGCTGTTGGCGGCGGGGGCGAGGTGGCCTGCGTTGCGGTGACGGCGATCGGGACGTTGGAAACGGCGTTGGAGCAGAAGTTGGACTGCGCGATGTGGCTGGGCTTCGACGCTGCGGATGCGGACGCGTCGTTGTCGGTCTCGGCGCCGTTCGAGCTGGTATGACCTTCGGGCACCGTGATCGCAACCAGTCACCTGCTGGTCTTCACCGTCGCAAACGGCGTCGAGCTGCGGTTCAGCGGCTGCGTGTTCCAGGAGGACATCGTCGTCGAGGGGGACGCCACCTCCGGAAGCCTCCGGGCGACACCCGTGTCTGTCACCGGCGCGTTGGCGTTGACTTTCATCCGCAACGTGTGTGTCCAGGCGAAGTCCTAACAATCTTGCGGGTTGCCCTGCAATGCGTTGCGCAGGCTAAAAGCCTCGAGGATTTTTCCACAAAGCAGGTGCTTGTATAACAACAAGAATTCCACAAAAGAAGAAAATAGAACAAAAAAAACGACAAAAGACACCAGACTGCATACATCAACCCCGATCGTCGGCAGCACACAAGAGGGAGATAAATTTAGTCGAACCGGAAGAATGCCGACTTTTTTGAGACCGTTCGGAACCGTCTGGGCGTGCTGCGCGGTGCTGCTGTTGGCGGCGGGGGGCGAGGCGGCCGTGTCGACGATCAGGACGTTGGAAACGGCGTTGGAGCAGAAGTTGGACTGCGCGACGTGGCTGGGCTTCGACGCTGCGGATGCGGACGCGTCGTTGTCGGTCTCGGCGCCGTTCGAGCTGGTATGACCTTCGGGCACCGTGATCGCAACCAGTCACCTGCTGGTCTTCACCGTCGCAAACGGCGTCGAGCTGCGGTTCAGCGGCTGCGTGTTCCAGGAGGACATCGTCGTCGAGGGGGACGCCACCTCCGGAAGCCTCCGGGCGACACCCGTGTCTGTCACCGGCGCGTTGGCGTTGACTTTCATCCGCAACGTGTGTGTCCAGGCGAAGTCCTAACAATCTTGCGGGTTGCCCTGCAATGCGTTGCGCAGGCTAAAAGCCTCGAGGATTTTTCCACAAAGCAGGTGCTTGTATAACAACAAGAATTCCACAAAAGAAGAAAATAGAACAAAAAAAACGACAAAAGACACCAGACTGCATACATCAACCCCGATCGTCGGCAGCACACAAGAGGGAGATAAATTTAGTCGAACCGGAAGAATGCCGACTTTTTTGAGACCGTTCGGAACCGTCTGGGCGTGCTGCGCGGTGCTGCTGTTGGCGGCGGGGGGCGAGGCGGCCTGCGTTGCGGTGACGACGATCAGGACGTTGGAAACGGCGTTGGAGCAGAAGTTGGACTGCGCGACGTGGCTGGGCTTCGGCGCTGCGGATGCGGACGCGTCGTTGTCGGTCTCGGCGCCGTTCGAGCTGGTATGCCCTTCGGGCACCGCGATCGCAACCAGCCACCTGCTGGTCTTCACCGTCGCAAACGGCGTCGAGCTGCGGTTCAGCGGCTGCGTGTTCCATGGGGACATCGTCGTCGAGGGGGGCGCCACCTCCGGAAGCCTCCGGGCGACAGACGTGTCGTTCACCGGCGCGTTGGCGTTGTCGCTCATCCATACCGTGCACTTCGACAGGGTGTCCTGCTTCGGGTCGGTCAAAGACAAACCCGCTTTGCAATCGCTTCTCGTGCAGAACTTCGAGGCGACGGAGTTGTCGGTCGCCGACAGCGACGACGGCTGCGCGTGGGTCACCGGGAGCCAGTGGAAGGTGACCTCGCTCTCCCTCGTAAGATGCTCGGCGTTTGGGGGGCTGTCGCTGCACGAGGCGACGTTGGACGCGGGCTCTCTCCTGCTCGAAAATTGCACAGGTGGAGGCGCCACCATCACCCAGTCGTCGGTCACCGTCACGGGAACGCTGACTGCACGCGGGTGCCGTTCTGGCAGCGGCGGCGGCGGCATGACCGTGATTCAGGCCGACGTTGCCGTCGGCAACGCGCTCTTCGTCCTCAACTCGGCGGGGCCCTCCTACGGCGGCGCCGTCTCCCTCGGAGAATCGGGCAGTTTAGTCGTGTCCGGAAAGCTCGAAATGTCGTCGAACACAGCGGGATACGGAGCCGGCGCCAGCATTTCTGACTCGGCTACGCTGACGGCGGGGCAGATCGTCGCCAGGTGCAACCACGCGTCCGAAACAGGACACGACCTTTACTGCGTACATACGGCCGGGTCGCCCGTTCAAATAAACGAGTTCTCCTCCGACGTCGACGATTCGCTCCCCGACCCTTCGTTGATCGTCGTCGGGGCGGCGTGTACGGCAGCTGTGCCCCCTGCTCGCGGCAGTGTGTTCTCCGATAGGTTCACGGCCAGCGCCGCGCCGTTCTTCGGAGCGCTGGCGTTCAGCCCAAGCCGTGGGATTTGCACGGAGGTGTGCCCGGCGAATGGGTACACTGTGCAGGTCAACGGCGTCGACCTGCCATCGTCGGCAGGGCCGCTGGAGGCTGACTTCGACGCGGGCGGCGCGGCGCCGCTGCTGCCGCTGTCGCTGGGTGGGATCCCGCGTTCGATGTCGGCGGGGGCGACGCTGCACCAGACGCGGACGGGCGGGCTGGTTGAGGCGGACAGCCTGAAGCTGCGCTGCTGCTCTGCGGCGGGGCCGTGCGAGTTCTTTGTGAGTGTGTACAGCTGCGCGGCGTGCGCCGGTGTGATGCACCAGGGGTTGTGGCCGAGCCTGCTGGCAGAGGACGGATGGCAGATTGGCCCGTGCGCCCCGTCCTTCAGCCGCGGCGGCGGCGGCGGCGGCCCGCACCCGATGAAGACGTTCCGGGCCGAGGTCCCGGCAGGCGAGACGGTCGCTCTCTCCGCCGTCGGCGGAGGCGAGCCGGCGTTCGCCGTCTTCGCCCGCGCGCTTGCAGCCCCCGCAGACGCGTGGTGCCAGACCACGCCGCAGCAGGGGCCCAACCTGCCCTCCACCTGCGGCGCGGCGTGCTACACCGGGGCGTGAACGCGGGTCGTTATTGAATTTGTTGCATGCAGTGTCTCTCTGGATTCAAGCAATCATGCCACGGTTTGCAAAGAGCTTCGGATTTTCCTCCAACATTTCATGTTTGGCAAACATTGTTTGGCGACAAAAAAAAAAAAAAAAATGTCAAACGGCGACGTCAAAAAACCGACCGCTTACTGCAAGAACCAGTCTAAAAAAAAAAAAAAAAAAAAAAAAGGAGGAAATAAAAGGTCTACAAGGAAAACAAAGCAAGCAAGGAAACAAAGTCGTCAGACATCAGAACGACGTATATCGTCGACCGCACAAAAAGAGAAAAGTACCTTAGGGGCCTAGGAACAAATTTAAATGACCTTAGGGGCCTAGTCGGGGACCTTTAGGTCCTCAAAATGTACCCGCCCCTCTGTATCCTGCGATTTCTGCTCAAAAAGAAAAGGAAGTGAGCAACAGCAGCGAAATTTTCTTCCGACCCTCATAAAGTTAGAAAAATCAAGCAATTCCAGCGAAGAAACAACCACTCCATAACAATCCGTGGGGAAAAGAAAGTCGACGTGCGAAAGAGCCAGCTCCCATACAATTCACATAGTCCGGCAAAGAAGTTTCCGCAGCGCGCGGGCTCTCACACAGCGTTCTTTTTGTCTAACAAATGCAATTTGTCAAGAACAAAAACAGACCGATGGCAGCGTACTATCCTCACTCCCGTTAGATGAACAAAACAGGGTTGAAGGCAGTGCGCACAAACAAAAAGCCATGCCAATCCTGCAGGGAATAGTTGGGTTACTTCATTGAGCCCTGCCAGTATCCTGGTTTCAACAAGACTGGCGACGCGGGATGAACCGAGACCTGGCGTAAGGTGTCCCCAATCTGTTTGAAAGTCGTTTCCTCGTTCCATTCAGAGTTGAAGTGTTTGGTAGTGATCCTGCTGCAGGTTCACCTACAGCAACCTTGTTACGACTTTTGCTTCCTCTAGCTGAGAAACATCGCTTGGATTCGGGCGCTGAACTTGTTGCCAAACAACGAGCTTCCCTCTCCCAAGCTCTCTCACCTGGTGGAAGTAGTGCCCCGTGGCGGTTGGTTACGAGCCACAACCCAATTTAAACCCCCTTTTTTTAGTACTAACAATCTTGTGGGTTGCCCTTCAATGTATTGTGCAGGCTAAAAAGACGTAGGCAGCGTGTTTTGGTGGTTGATCAGAATTCCTTACCTGAATACACACAGGAAAACGATCAACCGGCACGCACAAACAAAACGAAGCGCCAGTCTTTTTTAAGATGAACGGACGAAGGAAGGAGGAAGTGGAGCCATACCACATGGTTTCAAACCACGGAGTCCTGGACTCCTTTCCCACACTTCTTCTGCGAAGCAGACGCACAAAGGGACGGTGCCACGGCAGCCGCTGCTAATCCAATAATAAAAAAACTCAAGGCTAAACGAACATCGACGTGGGCGGCATAGCGAAAGAAGAACTACTCTACGGCACCAGAAAGTCCGAAAATACCATGGTACAGAATGTAGAAGGAGAAAAAAGAAGTTGTCGACAACGAAAGAAAGAAAAGAACAGCAAATAAGACTCTGCATTCCGCGAAGAAGACTTGATGCTAGCATCAAACACTTGAGAGGCAAGTAGCGCCTGAACACGAATTAAGATTTTCTCCCAAGCTCTATCCCACAGCCAATCGGTAGCAACGACGGGCGAGTGATCTCCTCCGATCCCAACGCTCACGATCGCGGGAGCCGAGAGCCTAAAGCAGGACCGGCCCCCTATAGCGTTTATTGTAGTTTAGAGGGTCGGTGTTTAGGGTCTCCTGTTGACCGTTGAGGCTGTGTGTTTGTTAAGAGCTGTGACTCAACCATTCTTTGAACTTGCAGGGGATCATTGTATGAGAATTTCCGGTCAGCTCGGCCAGATTCGGTGAAGACTGACCGTACGCAAAGGCACTGCCGACCCCAGGCAGTCCGCGCTGGCCACAGATTTCCGTGGCGGGGACGAATTCTTTAGCCACATGCAATGTGTAGGAAACGGAACCGCCCAAGTAAGACCTTCTGATCATAAATAAAACTCTAGTTTCCCTTTTCCACTTTCTCCTACTTCTCGCGGTGTATCCAATAGCGCAAGCTGCGGAACCTGTTGATAATGGCGAAATCCTTCTCTCAAGAACCCAAATCTTGGACACGTGACTTTTTTACCTCAGCGGGACCTTCTGGGAAAATATTTCCATGGAAAGGTGAAAATGAATACGAGAACGGGGTTTCGCCTAGCGGCTCTTCGTGTTGTTCTGCAGATGCTTGAGCTATATTTGTGTCTGTGTTATCGTTCGTTTTCTTACTGGGGGGGTGTCGAAATACAAGAGGCACCTCTTGTATTCGGCGTGCCGATCCTGTAATTTTCCCGAAAAATAAATGGAAAACGTACCGCAAACCCGGAACCCGCGGGAACTCCCTTCTCCTTGAAAGACGCACGTAATTTGTGGTCCCCGGGTCTATTTTTCACGGTTCTCTTCATCGGAGCTGAACTTGAGCACAAATTCCCCGAAAAAGGTCTGCTACATGGGCCAGCAAAGAAATGTCACCAACCAGTGGGTCGATTCCCGTCCTTCCCAATGAAAACCTGTAGTTTTCCACGCCCGGTGCCCCGCATCTGGTAAAGACCCACGAACCGCGCACATAACATTTGGTCCCCGGGTCTATTTTTCACGGTTCTCTTCATCGGAGCTGAACTTGAGCA
The DNA here is from genome assembly GCA_030068145.1 of Diplonema papillatum. Lineage (NCBI taxonomy): Eukaryota > Euglenozoa > Diplonemea > Diplonemida > Diplonemidae > Diplonema > Diplonema papillatum. The sequence continues at coordinate 23,114 of JAPJBO010000459.1, read as the reverse complement.
CAAATTCCCCGAAAAAGGTCTACTACATGGGCCAGCAAAGAAATGTCACCAACCAGTGGGTCGATTCCCGTCCTTCCCAATGAAAACCTGTAGTTTTCCATGCCCGGTGCCCCGGATCTGGTAAAGACCCACGAACCACGCACATAATTATTGGTCCCCGGCTCTATTTTCCACGGTTCTCTTCATCGGAGCTGAACTTGAGCACAAATTCCCCGAAAAAGGTCTGCTACATGGGCCAGCAAAGAAATGTCACCAACCAGTGGGTCGATTCCCGTCCTTCCCAATGAAAACCTGTAGTTTTCCACGCCCGGTGCCCCGCATCTGGTAAAGACCCACGAACCGCGCACATAACATTTGGTCCCCGGGGTCTATTTTTCACGGTTCTCTTCATCGGAGCTCATCGCGATCAGTAAACCGTCATAAGGTCTGTTATGCGGACCAAGAAAAAGTCCAACTTTTTTCCAGATTTCCAAAACGCCTCTTCTGGCCTCACGCACTGCTGGCTCTATGGTGTGACTGACATTCTTTGATCCTGTTGGTTCGGGCTAGTTGAGGAGTGCTACCTTTTTGCCGGAATATTACTAGTTGTAGAAACCAGCTCCAGCCGAATTCTCCTGGTGTCGATTCGAGGTGGTCGTGCTCATCTAGCCATGCGTCTTGCTCCTATTCCCTCAGTAAACTGCAAGAAATATTTGCGAAGCCCTGCGAACATTTTTTTTTCAAACTGAGCGAGTTCCTCCTCGAGCACTTCCTTCTTAAAAGTTGTCGACAACTAACAAGAAAAAGAATAAAACAAAACTACGCATTTCTTCACAGAACATCATTGCATGTTGAATGAAGAGCCACCGAAACACGCGGTGTTTGCGCGAGTCCCGAAGACGAAAAAATGAAAAAAATAAAAAAGAAGGCCGCTCCTGGTCCTGGAACGTGACGGTCAACCACAGCTTGCAAAGCATGAGTCGGAGGCAGCACAGTGCTACAACCCCGTCTGCTCTGCCCTGTGGCTGACCGTCTCGACGAGCTTGCGAGCGCAGCCCCAAGGTGGGCCACGCCTTGATGCTTTAGTTTGGGAAACCGGTAGCCACTTGACCCGTGGCTCTGCAATACCGCCGAACTTGTCAAGCTTGGCTCCCGTGTAGCAGGCTTTCCCTGGTACCTGCGGTTTTTGCGCGGATTCCAAAAATAATCAAAGGTCACGCAATACAACGAGATTACGGGTCATTCGCTGCAAAGACGTGTTGAGAGCTTATGCGTGCGAGGCGACACTGGGCTCGCTGGGCAGCGATTAATCCAGTGCCTTCAAGCTAGCATCCTCATGCAATCAAGCAAACACACCCGCACAAGCACACAATACACCCTCTCTCTCTCTCACTCTCACTCTCTCACGCATCTTTGGCAAGATGGAATCCTTACGTTTCTGACCGAGCCACTCACTACCACTCGCCAAAGCGAGGTTGGAGGTCAAGCAGATGTGGAGCTTGGTCATTAAAATGGGTCAGCTGGTACCTGATACTGTGAAGGCATTTAAAGAAACAGGCCAAGATGGACGAAATGAGTTTTGGTTTCACAGTAGAAAAGGGGAAGGGGGTCGAGAAATACCAATTATTTGACCGTCTGGCTGTCAAAACAACGTGTCAATATTTGACCCTGACCGTTCGACACATGATGCCTCCCCGGAATCTTTTATTTATCTTTTATGGTGTGATCCATATGCCCGGTGCAAACCCGGCACAAACCCGGAAAAACTCAAGGGGGGTCCGATTTTTTATTTTGCACCACCCCTTCAGGTTATGGCGGGTGATCGCTGCAATCAAGCTAAACAGACTGCACCAGGGTCCTGTCGAGTAAAAACCAACACCAATTAATATGTAAGGCGGCACCGAAAGTGTAGGTCCACCGCAGAAGGTACCCAGAATGCTTTGCCATTGCAGCGCTGAATGCACATCTCTGACAGACAGGAACCACTATTTTTCAAAGCCTCCAGAGGGCAAGCCCGGTCGTGCTTGACGCAACGGACTACAACCGACCACCAGCCAGCAATTGCCTCAAACTCCCCCGATACTACGGGAACCGAGGAGCCTAGTACAAGCAGATTAACCCTCTGCCCTCGCTGTTTCCAAATGAAGCATCATTTCCAAATTCGTGTGTCATGCTGGCTCTTGCCGGATGCTAGCGAGCGAGCGTTACTTCACCACCGCGCCGTAGCCTCCCTTGTGCCCTGGGTTCCATGATTGGCTGTTCTCGGCCGGTATGCCCGAGTCGGTGTTTCCTCGTCTTTACACTTCTTCTTCAATTGTTTAACCCCAACGTCCGGGTCTGCCACTGGTGCGGCCCCGTTTCTCCGCTCCTCTGTCTCTTCTGCTTCACCCCATGCTTCCATCCGGGCCTGCCTGCGCTTCCAGTCCGCTGGGTATTGTTCCTGGGGGTGAATCTTCCATTTCGGGTCCCCGTTTTCGAGTGACCTGCCTGAGGTACGGCACGCTCTCTCGCTTGCCATCTTGCCTGCTCGTAGAACGGCCTCGAATTCCCTGCATTTGCGGCACTCATCGTCTGCATCGATGTTCTGCATCCGCGGTACGTGCTTACTTTTCAGTCGACAACTACTGCTCCCGACACATTGAGCTAATGCTAACTCCACTGCAGAACGAGTGGTGACCTGTCTCTGCTAATTGCGTGACGCTTGTTTGCACGCAGTTGCGCGTCCACGAACGCCACGCACCCATGCTCGGTAGCCATTCCTCCCAGCTGCCGGGGTTGTTGGTACCCGCATTTCGGAGTGCATCAAAACCCCTGCAGAGCTCAAACAGCGGCTTGGTCAGCCACAGTTTGAAAGGATGCGGAACCAAAGGTAGCAGTCTGCTCAGGCCATCTTAAGCCATCCGACAGCACCTTCTAGGCGAGGGAAAACCGGTTGTACTTGATGGGCGGGGAACCCGCCCGTCCGAACCGCTTGTTGCCGACTTCTGTTCCGATGGCACAGCCGAGCGGGTTGAGCGTGGGAACTTCTGTCCCTCGTTCTGATCCGATGGAGATGCTGCTTCTCTTTCCGTTTTCCAAGCTACAGAAGGGGCCTCAAACCGACAAAATATTCACGATACCGAAGCCCATAGGCTGAACATAACAGAAGGGCGAGGGACCGCAAAGAGCGGGACAAACCCCCACGAGCACCAGACGATCATGAAACGTGGCAAAATCCACCGCGAAGCCTGAAATCTCCACGACCAAGGGTGCTAGCGGGTGCTGGGGAGACAAAAATAAAAAACCCGGACCCCCCCCCCCCCCCCCCCCCGGTACAAACCCGGCACAAACCCGGAAAAACTCCAGGGTGGATCACACCATTTTAGTGTTCGAAAAGTTGAATATTATCAGGCATTTTATCGCGGCCCGTAACTGCAGGGACCATGTCCAGGGGACACATCGAGTCCCGGCCAAGCAAAACCAAAAAAAGACAAAATGACAAAGCGCAGGCTCCACCGCGCCCTCCCCTTTTTTTTGTTGTATACGCACCTGCTTTGTAGGAAATGCTTGAGGAGACTGCCAGTTGCGATAGATCAAAGGAGGTAAATGTGCTGTAGCCCACACGAAACACAGGTAAATCTGGGTTTAGTGGCGGGCGTAGGCGTTCAACAAAGAAAGACCCACTTTGTAGTTGTATTGATTTCTCCCCCTCTAGCCTCCTTCGAAATGAGCACAAGGCAGTCCCTCGAGTATTTTGGTATGAGCACCTGCTTTGTAGGAAATGCTTGAGGAGACTGCCAGTTGCGATAGATCAAAAGAGGTAAAAATGTGCTGTAGCCCACACGAAACACAGGTAACTCTGGGTTTAGTGGCGGGCGTAAGCGTTCAGTAAAAAAAAGACCCACTTTGTAGTTGTATTGCTTTCTCCCCCTCTAGCCTCCTTCGAAATGGGCACAAGGCAGTCCCTCGAGTATTTTTGTATGAGCACCTGCTTTGTAGGAAATGCTTGAGGAGACTGCCAGTTGCGATAGATCAAAGGAGGTAAATGTGCTGTAGCCCACACGAAACACAGGTAACACTGGGTTTAGTGGCGGGCGAAAGCGTTCAACAAAAAAGACCCACTTTGTAGTTGTATTGCTTTCTCCCCCTCTAGCCTCCTTCGAAATGAGCACAAGGCAGTCCCTCGAGTATTTTACTCCCCATCCAAAGGACCCACTGATGAGCTCTAACTCTGGATTGGTCTGCGTTCACGAGCGAAACCCGAGACGAAGAACGAGGTGCACACAACACCGCGGTGAAAAACAATAAAGAGGACTAGTCCCTCAAGGTTTCATACCCTACCTGCGGAGTCTTACACTCCCCGCGACCCCTTTACCCTCTTCCTTTTTCCCTTTTCTATTTTACACTCTCTTCGAAGAAGACTTGATCCTAGCATCAAACATGCATGAGAGGCAGTGTCCTGCCTAAACATTATACTGAGTTTTTCCCTCCAAATCCCGTCTCTGTCCTGTGGCGGCCCACTTTTTGTTGTACCTTCCAAATGCACCTGATGTCTCGCTTTGCCCCCCTCGTGTGGTGGCCAAAAGAGCGGACCCATCATGCACAAAAGAAAGGTACTCAACGAGCTGCTAAATGGTTCGATGGGCCCTCTACGCAGCGGTTTGCACGTCAACACCGCAACTGACCTCATGCACGCAACCCCACCTTTTCCAAAACACAATTAATGCTACCAGTGGAACTGGATAAAAGCAAGCAACAAAAAAGCAAATCCCGCCAGACAACGACTGTTGTGATCGGATTACTGTACCCAGCTTTGACAGCGGTTTGCACGTCAACACCGCAGCTGACCCCCACCAGGGGTTCTCCCGGCTGAGGGGCATACACGTGAAAGCCCAACTTTTGAAAACACAACGAATGCTGCCAATGTGAAGCAGCAAGAGCAATAGCCACTGTGAGACGTTTCGACCTCGAAGAACCTGTTGTCCAAGCAGGGGGTGTCAAAAAGTATGTGCGTGGTTTGTGGGCCCTTTCAAGATGCACCAGGTTTTCATTGGGAAGGGCGGGAATCGAATCCCTGGTTGCTGGTGAAACTTCTTCGCCGGTCCACGAAACTGACCTTTTTAGTACTAACAATCTTGTGGGTTGCCCTTCAATGTATTGTGCAGGCTACAGGGTACGGGCTACAAGGCAACCCCTGCTCAACTTGTAGAACGTGGGGGGCCCAAGACTACACTCCACGAAGGAATGTACTTGGTGTCGGTCACAAACAGTCCATGACCAGGACATGGCTAGCCATAACCCATAACGAAAGCGTTCAAATATACAACCCGTAACCACATAGCCCTTTCTTGCTCGAAGAGAACCCATTCATGAACGGTCACACGGAGACCCTAAAACCCCGGAATTTCAAGTGAACTTTAACTCTAAAAAGACGTAGGCAGCGAGTTTTGGGGGTTGATCAGAATTCCTTACCTGAATACACACAGGGTAAATACAAGTGGGAAAACGATCAACCGGCACGCACAAACAAAACGAAGCGCCTGTCTTTTTCGCCGAGACTTTGCTCTCATTCGTGCTTCAATAGCCTGCCAGCTGGTGCGGCCCTCAGTTGGTATCCATCATGCCGTGGGAACCCCGAGGCCTCACTTTCCGATCGACGGGCCCTGACCCTGCAGAAACCAAGCCCAACCAAACAGCCCCAACCAAGTCGCCTTTGTTGCCGTGTAACAGCATGTTCTCCTCCATTTGAGGATTGCAGGGACGGCGGAACCTGGCCCAAAGTAACACGGCGCGCTTGCCACACGCTCTGTGGGCGGCGCAGCCCTGTCGTTGGCCCTCTCTTCCTTTCCCATTCAGTCGCGCTCAAGTGTAAAGTTGAACAAGCTTTCAAACAATACTACAAAGTGGAGTCCAGCCTCAAAAAAGCTGGAGTTAACGCACACGGGCGCGCGACGCGACAAAAAAACGCGTGTAGCACACCCGATAGTTGGCCGCGTACTGGTATCACAAAGCCAGGCGTGCGTAGGAGTGCCGCGAAGTCGTTGGCGTGAGCCTCGATGGAGCGTGGATGAGTGCCGATCTTGGTTGTAATTGAGCCGGTCCGTCCCTATCTCTTGACACTGCATCGAAGTGCCTGCCGCTGTTTATCACAGCGAATCACGGTCCACCACGGTCTATCAGGTCCATCCCTAGTCCCTAGAGCTGCATCGAATTGCCCGGAGCTGTCACCACCAGTCACTAAAAGGCACCGAAAGTAAATTGTATTTGTCGACAGCAAAAAAAGTACAAGTAATAACCCATAAAGCAACGCAATTTCTCCCCCCCCCACACCACACCGCCTCCTCCCGCCACAAGTCAACCGGAGACTCTAAACACACCGGCCTTCCAAACCACAAATAACGCTATGCAGAAGGGCATACTTGATGCCAGTCAAACATGCAGAATGATGAAAATACTCAAGAAACGAAAACGCAGAACGACCGTATGCTCACCAGGGAGTTTATGAGGTGGCTTGGACGGGGAAGCTTTACCCCGTGCAACGTACTACGTGTGTGCAAGCCTGGATTAGCGCCAGTCGATAGTTCTCGCCCACCCGTGTACTGAACTTAAATCTAAAGGCATTGACAGCTAGCCGCACTCGGGTCTGGGGGCCGCACGTAGTTTGCCACGCTATCGAAGTGATCATCCATCGTCGGAAACAGGAAAGGCAAGAGAGAACTCAGACAGAAACCTGAGATTTTGCTCTCTGACGAACTGAGATAGGGACCATGCCAAAGGGCCAACCAGGCGATATCACATTCCAGCTACCGGAACAAGGGAGGGAGGGAAAAAAAACTCGACGTAGCTGTTTTGACTCCGAATGGAAGGGAAGATATATTGATTTGGGTGAAGTTCCCTTATATCCCAATGGGACACTCAGGACTTTGACCTGTTGCGTTAGTATGTCTTGTCGTGTGGGGTTAGACCCGCATGACCTCACGTCCGTTTGAACACGTGGTTCAGTAGTTTCAGCACTTGGGATCCCTTCGGTTCTTTGTCTGGCAGCTTTTGGTCGAGCAAATCCTTCCAAGCCTGGCGCTCATGTAAAAGAAAATGACCGAAGACCCGCCTCAACCCACCGAATTCTCCTGTTGTAGGTTCGGCGAGTGCGTTCATCCTGCCATGCGCTTTGCTCCAGTTCCTACCGTTTCTCTAGGTGTAGTGTGTACCCCACGCTGAAGATCGATTTTCAGGCCCCGCTGAAACCGATCTTAAGCACGGGGGAGGTAAAAGTGAATATATATTGTCAGCTATCGAGCCCATGTCCAACCCCCCGAACGGTAGAGACCCAGCAGAAGACAGCCGCTCTGTAGGTGGGCTGCTGTCGTCAGGGGGAAGGGAAATGATATTTACGTAACCAACAATTGTCATCACAAGCGAGGCGATACCAAGGATGGACTGCGCGTGCGACAAAAAGAAAAAGCGAACGCCAACAGAGAGGCAAAAAAAATGACGAACGTCGACCGGAGCCTTTAAGATCCCGGATACCGCCCACCCTCGAAACCTGAGATTTGGGTTCAGGGTAGTGCGGTCAACGTCTTGTTTTCCAAATCTCGCTTTTTCCTTTCTCCTCTACTCGTAGTGTACGGGTTATTGCTTTACGGGGTTCTTGCTATTATGCAATGTGTGAGGAAACTGAACCCCCGGATCATGATCAATTGCCAGCTCGCCACCTGAAACCGTCCAGGATTTGGGTTCAGGGTAGTGCGGTCAACGACGATAGCCATGGGAGTCGGCATCATTCGATAATGAGTGTGTAACAACTCACCTGCCAAATGCACACACACACACCGGTCCCGAAAATGGATGATGTTCAAAGCGATCCACCCATAGTTGGCCGCGTACTGGTATCACAAAGCCAGGCGTGCGTAGGAGTGCGTGGTCCACCCCGCGAAGTCGTTGGCGTGAGCCTCGATGGAGCATGGATGAGTGCAGATCTTGGTTGTAGTAGCGAATATTCAATGTCCGAGCGATCGCTCATCAGATCCCACAATGGTGTCGGTTAATCTTGACAGCAGGACGGGGGTGTCAGTTAGAGGACCTGCTTTCCCAGTTTCCTGAAGCGGTGTTGGGCTGGAAACCGGTTTATAACAGAGGTGAACAAACAGGTCAGAGCAAAGTGAAGTGCCCGACCAGGATTCGGGTTCAGGGTAGCGCGATCAGCGAGCCCACTAGTTACAACCCAGAGAGTCAGTTGGGACCTGCTTTCCCAGTTTCCTGGCTGGAAGCTGGTTTATAAAAGAAGTGAACGTGCAGGTCCAGGTCAGTGCCCGCTTGTTTTGTAGCTGTTATCTTCCGGTTCCTGACGGCACTGCGGAGGCAATTACTCCTCGTTTTCGCATTCTGCAGCCATTCTTTGACTACGCCGGTTGCAAACCACCAAACTCCAGGCGCACAAGGGAAGATAAAAAGCAGAAAAAAAAAACCCCCGAAGAAAAACAGCAAAGAAAACGAATCACGAACGCACCCACGCACCCACGCGCACTGCCGTAGAGGGGCATCTCCACCTGAGCCCCCCCCGCCGCAATGCTTTCTGCTTCGCTCCTGCTCACGTGCGCGTTGGTGGTGGTTGAGAAAGTGAATGCGACCGTCGTGACCCCGTTGTGTAGCAGCCGGGGCGGCCTGTGTCAAGCTTCGTGCTTTGACCTCGGAGACAGCTGCAAGGACAACGTCGTCGACTGCCCGGCCGATTCGACATGCGAAGTACTGTGCACCAGGGGCGGCACGTGCCGCAATACTGTCGTCCTTTGCCCATCAGGCGGGGCTTGCCGACCCATCTGCGAAACCGTCGACAACTGCGTTGGTTTGCGGCTCCTCAGGTATGTCGCTGCCAAAAAACGGACTCTTTTGCTTGAAGGCAGGGTATTCGAGCCGGTCCGTCCCTATCTCTTGAAACTGCATCGAAGTGCCTGCCGCTGTTTATCACAGTGAATCACGGTCCACCACGGTCTATCAGGTCCATCCCTAGTCCCTAGAGCTGCATCGAATTTGCCCGGTGCTGTATTCTTCGGTCTATCACGGTGTGATGGACCGGCTCAGTATTGACGTAGCACACGCGCAAGCACTCGGTCAAATGGTCAAGGACATCAGGAAGACACCATGCTGGCAGGCGTAGGGACATACCACACGCTCGTGAGCGACCAAGCCAAAAGACTTCCACTACCAGACCTTCCGTGCTACTATCCAACGACTGCTGTGATTATTATTTTTCGTTGTTGCGTGGTAACCAACAGATTTCCGACGCCTTCGGTCTTTTTTGGTGCAAACAATTTTGCGGGTTACCCTTCAATGTATGTCAGTATTGTGCAGGTTTAATTCGCACACCGGAGCGGCTCCTACTACGGCTCCGAAGGCAACCGTACCAAAAGAGAATTGAATTCTTTACACACGGTCCGTCAAAAAAGTTTCCGCAGCGCGCGGGCTCTCACACAGCGTTCTTTTTGTGTCTAGCAAATGCAATTTGTCAAGAACAAAAACCGATCGATGGCAGCGTGCTATCCTCACTCCTGTTAGATGAACAAAACAGGGTTCGAAGGAAGTGCGCACAAAAAAAGGAAGCGCCAGATCCGCTTAAAAAAAAAAAACGAACCCATTCGACGAAGGTCGACCGGAGACTCTAAACCCCGCTCTCTTCTCGAGCGAACTTTAACTCTTGAAAATTTATTTCGCACTCAGACCCACGCAATTGGAATAATATTGAGCTGGACTAAAGCTGGAACGGGTAAATGACGGACCGGGTAAAACCTGGGACACCCGGGGGTGTGTCCCAGGTAGTCTCCTTCGTGACTGCACCAGTGGTGGTCCTGCAACCTCTTACGACAGCGGCATCTAGGGGTCGAGCTTAGTATTGAGCACCCCAAGGCGCGGGCAAGCACCAGGGTCGCGATGTTCTGCAAAGTACGCAAAGTCGCAAAACAAAAATGCCGAACCGGGGTAAACCTGGGACACCCGGGGGTGTGTCCCAGGTAGTCTCCTTCGTGACTGCACCAGTGGTGGTCCTGCAACCTCCTACGACAGCGGCATCTAGGGGTCGAGCTGAGTATTGAGCACCCCAAGGCGCGGGTAAGCACCAGGGTCGCGATGTTCTGCAAAGTACGCAAAGTCGCAAAACAAAAATGCCGAACCGGGGTAAACCTGGGACACCCGGGGGTGTGTCCCAGGTAGTCTCCTTCGTGACTGCACCAGTGGTGGTCCTGCAACCTCTTACGACAGCGGCATCTAGGAGTCGAGCTGAGTATTGAGCACCCCAAGGCGCGGGTAAGCACCAGGGTCGCGATGTTCTGCAAAGTACGCAAAGTCGCAAAACAAAAATGCCGAACCGGGGTAAACCTGGGACACCCGGGGGTGTGTCCCAGGTAGTCTCCTTCGTGACTGCACCAGTGGTGGTCCTGCAGCCTCCTACGACAGCGGCATCTAGGGGTCGAGCTGAGTATTGAGCACCCCAAGGCGCGGGCAAGCACCAGGGTCGCGATGTTCTGCAAAGTACGCAAAGTCGCAAAACAAAAATGCCGAACCGGGGTAAACCTGGGACACCCAGCCCCATTTTTTTGGGGGTGTCCCAGGGTTTACCCGGTTCAACATTAACCACGCATACGGACGAACGACGCATATATGCGTCGTTTAATACAAGAGGATTCCTGTGAGCATGTACGAAGCCAAATACTCATCGAAAGTGGCCGTCGTTTGTTTTATTGGAACGTTATGGCACAGGTCTTTCAAATGCGACCTTCGTCGGGCAGCAATATGGGCCCTCGGTTCCCATTTCTGACCCATCTCCCCCTCCTCTGAGTATGACCTGAGGCTTACCCAAAAAAGTCCCTTTTTCCCAAATTAACCCACCCAGGCATCTTGTTAAGAACCATCCATCCATCCATCAGCCGGCTGACCCCCCCCCCCCCCCCCCCCCCTCAGGCTATTTTCACTGTGGAGGGGGGAGACGCTACCTGTCACACTCTAAGGTGGTCACCACGGTGGGCGGTCAGAAAAAAAAAATTTTTTTTTGCCCCAAATACCCCAAATACCACACTTTGGAAAAATTTTGTGGGCCCACTTTTGGCAGGGAATTTTGACCATTTCACCTTCGAGAATTTGACCACCCTCCAAGGCAACTGCACTGTAGAGGGGGGGGGTCTGGTTTATCCGGCCATCCGGCCAAAGTGGCTGATCCTTAACAAGAGCGCTGAACCCACCCCCCCTCCGTCCGTATGTGGTTAATCCAATTACGGTAGCTACGAATTGGTCGTGCGAGCGACTTCTGTGTGCGTCGAGATCGACGCAGCGGTCGCCATCCGGGACGCAAGCACTGAGGCGTCCCGAGCGAGCTGCTCGACGTCGTCGTCGAGTCCTGCCGGATGGCCGCGCACCACGTCGTTATTAGCGTGCACTACGCACAACCGGCGCCTTCGGTTCCGAAGGAAACCGCACCGAAGAAGAAGAAGAAGAAAAAAGAAAAAAGGCCGCTCCTGGTCCAGGAACGTGACGGTCAACCACAGCTTGCAAAGCTTGAGTCGGAGGCAGCACAGTGCCACAACCCCGTCCGCTCTGCCCTGCGGCTGACCGTCTCGACGAGCTTGTGTTCAGCGCGAGCGCCAAGCCCCAAGGTGCGCCAAGCCTTGATGCTTTAGTTTGGGAAATCGGTAGCCACTTGACCCGTAGGCCCGTGGATCTGCAGTACCGCCGAACACGCGAAGCTTGGCTCCCGTGTAGCAGGCTTTCCCTGGTACCCTGCCCCCCTCTCAACCGCACCCCGAAAAACAATTGAACCCTTTTTTTTTTTTTGTATATGCCTTCGTACTTGTATGAGAGTTTAATGTCAGCTAATTTCGTGCAAAGCCCCGGCAGGGAACGAAATTACCAAACAGGAGCTCGATCTTTTCTTCCCTGTTTGATGTATTGCGGGCCCTGTCGCTTTCCGGAACTGATATTCTTCAGGGGGGGCAGCCCCCTGGGCAATCCCTCCCCCCTTGCCAGGTTGAAAGTGGCCACCGGGCCTGCTCCTGAAGAGGTCCAACCAGATCTACCCAGGCGAGAGCGGCCAACCAGCCTGCCCCTGAAGAGGTCCAACCAGATCTACCCAGGCAAGAGCGGCCAACAAGCCTGCCCCTGAAGAGGTCCAACCAGATCTACCCAGGCGAGAGCGGCCAACCAGCCTGCCCCTGAAGAGGTCCAACCAGATCTTCCCAGGCGAGAGCGGCCAACCAGCCTGCCCCTGAAGAGGTCCAACCAGATCTACCCAGGCGAGAGCGGCCAACCAGCCTGCCCCTGAAGAGGTCCAACCAGATCTTCCCAGGCGAGAGCGGCCAACCAGCCTGCCCCTGAAGAGATCCAACCAGATCTACCCAGGCGAGAGCGGCCACCGGGCCTGCCCCTGAAGAGGTCCAACCGGATCTACCCAGGCGAGAGCGACCACCGGGTCTGCCCCTGAAGAGGTCCAACCAGATCTACCCAGGCGAGAGCGGCCAACCAGCCTGCCCCTGAAGAGATCCAACCAGATCTACCCAGGCGAGAGCGGCCAACCAGCCTGCCCCTGAAGAGGCCCAACCAGGTCTACCCAGGCGAAAGCGGCCAACCAGCCTGCTCCTGAAGAGGTCCGAGAGGATCTTCCCGGTTGAGTGGCCAGCCACCCGAAGAGATCCACGATCTTAGCCGGGACGGTTTTTTGGGTATGGTAGCCCAGGTATTGTGACTCTTCTTTGTTTCGGCTTGAAGAGGTTGTTTCGCTCTGATTTTCGCGTGCTACCGTTCTCGCGGTGATCTGGTAGCCGAGGTATTGTGACTCTGCTTTGTTTCGGCTTGAAACGGTTGTTTCGCTCTGGTATTCGCGTGCTACCGTTCTCACGGTGATCTACTTGCTGTCTCAGCTGGAGGAGGTTGTTTCTCTTTGGTATTCGGCAACCGTGCTCTCGGTGATCTGCTTGCTGTTAGGAACAAAGGAGGCAGGTAATCCGACATGTCGCTTGGCCAGTTCTGGGATGGTAGAGTCGCGGCGCTACGAAGCGTTCCAATTGAGTCAGCCAGCAACGTCTTTGAAGAGCTGTCGGTGCTCGAAGGGTGGCTGCAGATGGTCGCGGATGTGCAGTATAGGAAGATACGGGAGGCGGCCAATGAGGAATGGAAGGGGGCAAGCCGCGCAACGGTGACCAGGAGGCATCGCGTGCTTCACGCGGTCATCTTCGAGTCATGGGCGGCAGGCCTCTATCAGGAGGATCCCGCGGGCTTCGTGGTAGCCGCAACGACCCTCGATGGACTTGCATATCGCTCCCTCTTGGAGTGCTCCTCAGTGGATGGCATCGACAGTTTGCCGTCTGACCTTCCGCCCAAGTTCCGCTCGGTTGCCAAGAAGTGGTTCCGTTGCAACGAGCAGCGGGAAAAGGACAGCGACGCCAGGCGCGACGACCAGAGGGCAGCCCGCTCAAAGGACCAGCCGCTGACCGTCCTGGATGTAGCCGAGCAGATCGCCATCCATGGTCTTATGCATCTCCCCAGGGAGCTCACTCCCAGCCACACCGAGCTGAACGCGTTTCAGAGGAAGGTAGAGAGGGAGCCGGATGTCGCACTGCCATACGTGGACATCCACAAGGAGCCGTACACACCAGTCACGGCGGGGTGGATTACGGCCAGCCATCGCCCCTTCGTGCAGACTGTTTGCGCCCTTCAACGGTACCTGGTCATCGCCGGCCTAACAGGGGCGTTCGGGAGGAACCCCCTCCCTGTTGTCTTCGGCTACCCGGCGTTGGTGTGCGATCTCGCGGCCAGATTCGGGTGCTCCTTGGCTCGCGAGTACGACGAGCAAGCCAGGAGACGCTTTGCGAGCGAGAGGAGGGCGGTTCCGGGGACCATCATCCTCACTGCAGCCTCCGAACGCCTGCTCTGCCTAGATACCGCTACTGTCCTGAGCCTCAACATGAATGCAGGCACACTAGGTGTGAGAGAACGGCGAGAACACCAACTTCAGATTCTTCCTCCTCAGGCCCCTCCTCCGATCCAGCGGGAGGTCAGGTTGCCAGTCTCTCGTCAGGCCCGGGCACTTCATGAGCGTCAGCCAAGGGTCCCGACGCGCGCAGTTGGCCGTGGACGGAACCGCTCTCAGCCTGACGACGAGCCTCCGGCAAAGAGGTCTAAGCCAGGTATTTGACTTCCGGATGTCTCGGAAGCGACCCTCTCTGTTCCCTTCCCCGTCAATCGGCTGGCAGCCGAAGTTCTACCTTCTCTTCAGCACTATCATCATTATCATCATTATCATCATCATCAGCCGTCTCATCGGCACGATCCCAGACAGTGCTCTGCGCTGTCTTCTTCCCTACGGGGATGCGTCGCTGACGCTACCCCATCGTCTAGACGGATGTCACAGGACGAGATTCAAGATGTGCTGAGGAGGCACAAGTTCGCTGAGGAAGCGTTTGACTCGATGCCGGCGATAAAGGAGATGCCTCAGCTGGACGAGGAGATGGCCGCGGCCATCAGCTACGCGGCTACCACGCCAGTTGCGGAAGCACAGCGCATGCGCTTGCGGTTCTTGGCTCACTGGAGGAGGAGGGCTGCGGAGCTCCCTATCTACGACGGAAAGCCGTGTCACGTGGAGCTCCTTTGCGAGATGCTCTGCGATTTGGGCATTGTGGGCGTAGATGACCTGCTGCATCACCTGAGGACGGGTTGCCCGATGTCAGGCTCGGTGGGTTACGAGGGGCTGTACGCCCCGGCGCCTCGAGTCGCCCCTGAGATTTCCGTGGAGGAGCTGATTCGACGTCAACCGGAGGTCCTCGCGCGGTCAGTGCGGGCTATCAGGTCAACCGGCAGCACGGACAAGGTGGCGATCTGGCGCTCGGTGCGAAAGGAGCTCGCCGCAGGCTTCATGGTCGAAGTTTGTCCGCCAGCGAATGCTGTGTACCTTCGAAGGTTCGTCATTCGTCAGACGAAGTTTGACGAGGAAGGTTCCCGGGTGAAGGAGCGGGCGTGCGATGATGGGCGAATGGCCTTAGTAAACAAAGCTGTGCAGATGTCGACCCCGGTGAAGCTGGACACGGCCGACGTGTTCGTGGAAGTGGCCCGGCAAGTAGCTGTCGGGGCGCTGGAGTGTAATCCTGATGCCACTTTCCAGTCCATAGGGCTCGACCACAAGGACGCGTATCGCCAGCTTCGCGCTAGGAACGACATTGTCTGCAGGTGTGTTATCGCTGAGAGCCCAGAGGACGGGGAGATAAAGTCTTTTCGGATGGAACGTTTGTCCTTCGGAGAGACAGCTGCGGTGGTGCATTATAATGCCTTCGCCAAGGTCCTGGCGAGGGTGGTGAGACGTGGTCTGCGGCTGCCCCTATGTCAGTATTACGATGACTTTGCATCTCCGACGCTTGCCGCAGATAGCAGAGCCCTGGCCGATACCCTCGAACTGCTCCAGGATATACTGCTCACATCTTTCAACGCAGAAAAGACGTCCCAGGGGAACCGTTTTCGTCATCTCGGTCTCATTTTCACGATCACATCGGGAGGAATCGAGGTCAGGCTCTCGGATCCTAGAAGAAAGGGGCTGATACACATGCTTGAGTGCGTTCTGAGGCGCGACTCCTTATCTCCAGGTGAAGCAGCATCTCTGGCGGGGAAACTTGCTTTCGCTACGTCGGCGCTCTTCGGGAGAGTAGGCCGTGTTCCCCTTCAGGCGATCTTCAGGAGGGCCAATGCGTCGTCTACGTTTGCTGGTTTTAAGCTAGGAAGGGATCTTCGGGCTTCCTTATCGTGGTGGGTGAGGACTTTGTTCGCCGGAGAGCGGTGCTTTGGAAGGACGGTGCCTCTCCGAAGAACGCAGCCTGGCATAGGAACCAGGTACGTCCTGCTCACCGATGCATGCCTTTTTGGTCTGGGCGCGGTTCTGGCCACGATTGTAGACGGAGTACCTACTAGAATAGAGTACTACTCGCACCCCGTACCCCCTTCGGGTTCCACTCTCAAAATCCATCACTTTGAGTTTGTAGCCGTCGCGGTTGCTTTCGCGATCTGGTTTGGCCACCGGGTCGATTTTGCAGTCTCAGTGTGGGTCGACAATAGCGTTGTGCTGGGTAGTCTTATTCAAGGTCGGACGAAGGCTAAGGAATTGCTGGTCCCTGTCCACGCTTTCTGGGAGAGGCTAGCGAGATCGAGGGCCAGCGCATGGTTCGAAAGGGTACCGGGGGAGGACAACCTCTCAGACCTTCCCAGCCGTCTCGGCCACGCCTGGGCAGAGCTGCCCATCCGGGGCCTTTTGCCAGAGAGGCGGCGGGTGGAGCAGCGGGTTGTCGACGAGGCAATTGCGGAAGTTCTCGGTGGCGCTTCCGCGTCCTCAGAGCCGTAAGGAAGGAAAGACCGAAACACTACAAACTCCCTTGACTTCCGTTCCCCCCTAGTTTTTCCAGCGCCAAGGTCCATTGGGATAAGGGCCATTGGGACAATCCCTCTGGACATGCGAGGTGAAAGACGCCGACGGCCAGCAAGCACAAGCTCGCGAGCCCGCCAGAGCTTCGAGCGTCGCATCAACTGCCGCGGTTGTGCACCAGCGCCATCGTCGCTGTTGCCGTCGTGCAGGCTGCCGCTGGCCACGGCTCTCTGTAGCCTCGCGGGGCGACTTCGCCGGTCGGCTCTCTGTCCCATAGCTTAGCGGGCCAGCTAAGGGCCGTAACCGCAAGAGACCTGTTTGTCGGAAGGCGAATTAAACATACGTTAAAATAGCGGAATGAGTTGGGGAACCACGGCTCAGAGTGACCCACTCGAGGGAGGTATTTTAATGAGAGTTTAATGTCAGCTAATTTCGTGCAAAGCCCCGGCAGGGAACGAAATTACCAAACAGGAGCTCGATCTTTTCTTCCCGCCCGCCCTGCCCCTGAAAAGATGATGGATCAGTGTGCTTCCCTAAGGAGCTTGTTCACGGGGGATGAGTGGAGTGAGGTGAGCAGGAGTTTGCAGAGCCTTCCGGATGGTATGTCCCTTCAGGCCCTGGAGATGCTACCGCTGTGGGCACTTCCAGCGCCTTTGGCTCGCCCGGAACTGTACGAGCGCTTGCAGGACTCGTTGCGGGATCGGAAACAGGCCCCCTCCGTGCCATGCATGCCGGCATCAGCAACGGGGGGAAGGTCAACGTCACGGCGGCAGGCGCTTAAGCGCGCTATCGAAGATGTTGCTCCGGATGACGCCCGCTCCCGCATGAGAGGCCTGTATACAGCGGCGAGCTCGAAGAGGGTGTACCGTTCCAACACGGGCACGTACAGGGAGTGGTGTGAGGGCGAGGGTGTCCAGCCATACCCTACGACGGTGAGGAGGTTGGAAATCTTTGGAGGATACCTGTCGAGTATGGAAGGCGATGGATACAGGGCTCCGCACAATGTCATCAATGCCATTGTAGCCGAGAACATCGCAGGCGGCTGGGTACTCGACGATCCCGCTGGCGACGTCCGCAGGATGATCAGGGCGCTGAAGAAGGCGTCTCCTGATCCAGAAAGCGGCGAGCCCCTAGGCGCCGCTCAGTTTCGGAAGGTCTTCGGTTTCGTGCGGACGGTAGGCGAGTACGGCGCTGCCCTGCAGTTGCTGGGCGAGCACTTCACCCTCCTGAGGTCCTCGAGCATGCAGTCGATTCTGACTGACATGGTCCAAGTCAGCAAGGACAAAGTGAGGGTGGAGTGGGGTATGTCGAAGTCGAAGGGCACGTGCAGCAGGCACCTCACTTTTGAGAAGATAGAGCTGGCTCCGCCGTTGCTACTGCCCGAAGCGCCCGATGGCGCTCCGCAAGCGATCCGGTACTGCCCTGTCGAAGTATTCACCTTGCTGAAACGCATGGCGCAGGGGAAGAGGCTCCTGTGCCCTTTCCCCATCTACGCCTCGTTCAGAGATGCCCTCCTAGGGAACTCGAGGACTCGAGGAATCCTGCAGCCCCTCAATCGAGGCCATGCCCCTGCACGCTCCAGGGTGCCATTCCTGACTCACAGCGCCAGGATAGGGGGCTGCTGCACCCTGTTGAAGGCGGGCATGGACCCCATACAAGTCCAGAAGATGGGTGACTGGGCATCTGGGGACATGGTCACGCACTATGGAGAAAAGGTCCTGAGGGACCCGGACTGTGTAGAGGCGGTGCGTTTCTACAACCCGACCTCTCTAGCCCACATGTACACTGCAAGGAACCAGGCAGTGAGCGGGCTTTTACCCACGGTTCCCTTTCCGCCACCTGCGACATAGGTTTTGGTTGCGGCCCCTGGCCTGCTTGGGGGCTGACTCGGCGAAGGGACAATCCCTCTGGACATGCGAGGTGAAAGACGCCGACGGCCAGCAAGCACAAGCTCGCGAGCCCGCCAGAGCTTCGAGCGTCGCATCAACTGCCGCGGTTGTGCACCAGCGCCATCGTCGCTATTGCCGTCGTGCAGGCTGCCGCTGGCCACGGCTCTCTGTAGCCTCGCGGGGCGACTTCGCCGGTCGGCTCTCTGTCCCATAGCTTAGCGGGCCAGCTAAGGGCCGTAACCGCAAGAGACCTGTTTGTCGGAAGGCGAATTAAACATACGTTAAAATAGCGGAATGAGTTGGGGAACCACGGCTCAGAGTGACCCACTCGAGGGAGGTATTTTAACCCGCCTTAAAAAAAAAGCGGGATCCCCCGCTGTTTTTTCTTCTTTTTTCGAAAAAGCGGGGAACATGGATTGACAAACTCCTTTTCAGAAGTTGTTGGATTTGCCCATTTTTTTTCACATCTTGAAGAAAAAAAAAGATCTTGAAATTTTGTGAAAAAACGTCAAGGTAGTAGTGCAGTTTCTGTGCTTTAATGGTTGCTCGCACGGCCAACAAAGCTGGGTGAGGGCTCCGCAAACGCGGTGAGAAGAAGCGGCGGACACCCGCCGACATGGCACGACCCCCTTCTGCGGACAACGACGTTCACCCGTGAGCCGCCCCCGCAGCTCGACCCATCTGCTGTTACGTAGACACCGACTATGTGCACAGTGCACCAGAAGTTAGCTTCGCCCGAACTTTGCTTTTGCATCACCACAACTTAGCAACTTGGTTTCGCCCGAACTTTGCTGTTTTCCGAACTTTACAAACCCCGTAAATCATTGTCGACCGGAAAAGTGCCTCGCCCGGGTTCGAACCCGGGACCTCCAGCCGTGAAGGCTTGCGCTGTTCACTCTGCCATCACGGTGTCATTTCCAGGGGGAAAACTTCCTGTTATGGAGACCGTTGAAATGGCGCTATAAAAAGTGCCCCGGAGTTTCAAGCGAACTTTCACTCTAAAAAGTGCTGCGCTTTGCGCGTAGAGGCAGCGGTTTGGGTTTCGGGGTCTAATGTGCCCGACATTTGCGTTATTTTGCCGAGTTTCTCAATATCTCGTGGCTTTTGGGTCCCCTCGGGTAATTTGAGTCAGTCTACCAGATTCTGGTCCAGAACTTAGCATCGCCCGAACTTTACGGTTTCCCGAACTTTAACTGCTGCCTTTAGTCTCGCCTTACCGGCGCACATGTACTTTTTCTCCTGTGGTGTTTACGCACTTGCATCATTCCATCCGAGCGTTCCGTCTGTTCATTACTACCCTGAGCAACAAGCAAAGTTTGGGCGATGCTCAGTTCTGGTAGACTGACTCACATTACCCAAAGGGACCCAAATACCGCGAGTTATTGAGAAACTCTGCAAAAAACGCAAATTTCGGGCATGATAGACCCCGAAAAGCAACAACCCCCGAAAATCATTTTCGACCGGAAAAGTGCCTCGCCCGGGTGTCCTCGGCCGGGTTCGAACCCGGGCCTTCAGGCCTGAATTGTGCGGCAAATACCCGGTGCCGATCGAGAAAAACCCGGAGCGGGGAAAATGGACTACTAGAAAAACGCGTACGACGGTAGGCTAAAAAAGTGTCCCCGGGCTTTGCCCCCGACCCCCTAAAAAGTGGGGTTGGCTCGACAGAGCTATTAGCATATCCTCGTCTCGGAATGTCCGATTCCACTGATTCCGACGCACTGATTCGAAATCCGCTGGCTCCGTGGCAACAACAGATTTCGTCGCGACCCGGAGCCCGATCACGAGCCTGAGGCTCGTGCAGGCCCGATGAATCTTGAGGACCGTAACCTCGATGAGATGCCGGAGGCCGCAAAGCTCTTTTATGGCAAAACCCATCGCATGTATATGCGAAGGGGTAAGAAGCAGTGTCTGCAGGATGCTCTGACACGTGCTTTAGTCACAAAGAAGTGGAGTGACACTGCATCGGAGGTAGCAGACAAACTTGCCCGTTTCGAAATCGCGGAAACGCGAGCAGGGTGGAGAGAGCAGCGTGTGTGTCGAATCAACCCAAGCTGAGAAGCGTTGTCGGCTTGTTCAGTCTGTTGCCTTACCTACATGTGAAACTGGACTAGGTTATAGTCTACCAGAACCGAAAAAGGATTCCGGGTGCTACGGTGGCCGTGCACGTTCTTGGGCGCGTGCCGCGTTGGGCGGGTGTTTTGTAACCCGTGAAGTTATTTTCTGGTGCAATCCGACGAGACTGGCGCCGAGTTTTGTCTCACAGCTGGTTTTCTTAGGCTGCAACCTCAGGGAGAGGCAACGACAGGCGCAATTCACCTCAAAAAGGACCACACACCCCCACTCACAAGGACAACGCACAGTCACTATTTTTTACAAAATTTCAAGATCTTTCTTTTTTCTTTTTTACACAAAGATGTAAAAAAGAAGTAGTTGATTTTTGAAAAACATGTGGAAAAATGCAAAGATCTTTGTAAATCCATGGGGGAAAGAGCGGACAAAACGGGGAAAAGCGGGGAAAAAGCGGACAAAACGGGGAAAAAGCGAGTAATTCAATACTCACCTGCATCATCGTCACACTCTCCCGCCGAGTTCCGGAGCCAAACACTGTGTGATGTCGCCGTCGATGAGGAGTTTGCCCTGAGCGAGAGCTCGTTCGGGGTCAGCCGCTGGCGGCGCTTGTTCGCTGAGATCGTTGTACACTCTGGAAACTTGGTTGGCGGAAGTGTAGGTCTACTGCATGTGAGCATACGACATCACGTAGATTGTGCTTTCTGGACAGGAGGTCTGCTGCTCCACAGTACTGCATCACGCAGGTTTATTGGTGCACTGCACGTAAACTCTGGAAGGTGAGGTCCGCTACTCAGGGTTGAAAACCCCGAGTCGACCCCAGTTACAACGGGGCATGTATTCAGAATGCCTCTTGCGCAGCTGCGGAAGTCGCAGCCGAAGTCGCTTCGGTTTCATAGCCGCCACTGTCGCTGTCGCTGCCAGCCGAAGAAACGGCTTTCGGGGCGACTTTCGGGGCCTTCCAGGCAACCTCCGCTGCCTTGCTTCTTCGGGGCGAAGTTCTTGGCCACGGGGGAAAGGATGCGTGTGCGCGTCGCCGACCCCCCCCCCAGTTCATAAAGGGGACATGCCCATGATAGGAACGGGTCCGGGCCCGTCCGAACCAATGTTCCCGGCACCGCGCTTGGTCTGTGCAGGCATCTCTTTTTCGGAAGCATGCCTGATCTACGACCCGAGGACCTCCGAGCCTCGTCGACGATGGGTGGATCGCTTGAGCATCATCCATTTTCGGGACCGGTGCATTCGGCAGGTGAGTTGTTACACACTCATTATCGGATGCCGACTTCCATGGCCACCGTCCTGCTGTCAAGACGAACCGACACCCTTTGTGGGATCTGATGAGCGATCACTCGGACACCTTAAGTCAGCTCTCGGTTCACAGGTGTGGACGACCTGTTCGCCCATATTCGTCCAGAATTGTGTTGTCTGATCACCCGCTTTTCCCCCGCTTCCCCCGCTTTTTTTGGCGGGGTACAAGTATGTATTAAAATCCTGTTTTTGTAGGAAATGCTTGAGGACACTGCCAGTTGCGATAGATCAAAGGAAGTAAATGTGCTGTAGCCCACACGAAACACAGGTAAATCTGGGTTTAATGGCGGGCGTAAGAGTTCAACAAAAAAGACCCACTTTGTAGTTGTATTGGTTTCTCCCCTTCTAGCTTCCTTCGAAATGAGCACAAGGCAGTCCCTCGAGTATTATCCTCACTCCCGTTAGGTGAGCCAAACAGGGTTTGAAGGAAGTGTGCACAAACAAAGGATGCGCCAGATCCATTTTTTAAAAAGGGAATTTCCCTTATCCCACCACTTCAAATTTTGTTCCCTTATATCCCAATGGGACAACAAATTTTGTTCCCTTATATCCCAATGGGATTACCTTGCCCAAGGCAATCCCATTGGGATATAAGGGAACAAAGTTTCAAGTGTTGGGATATAAGGGAATTACACCTTTTTTTAAAGAAGAACCCATTCGACGAAGGGCGACCCCGAAGACTCTAAAAAGAAAAGTGCCTCGTAACACACAGCCGCCGATCAACACGAACTACCCAGAAGAAAAGCCAGGCACCGGGATCTTCCTGACGAGCACGCAACCCGGTGAACTTAATCAAGAGTCGAAGATTAGCGTCGAAACTTCCTGGCTTTTCACGCCGTAGCAGAACGACCACACCCTACCCAATCCCAAGCACCCCCTAAACGCGTTAGGGGACTTCACAAGGTTTCACAACGGAGTGACACAACACCCGAAACGAGCCGCACCCTCTCACTTTTCTCAACCCCCCGCCATACTCAAGCCTCTACGGTCAACCGGAGACTTTAAAATACCGACCTTCTAATCCACAAATAACGCTAGAAAAATCATCGCACACACAGACCCACGGTCTCGGCTCCCGAAAGTAGCTACGAATTGGTCGTGCGAGCGACCTCTGTGTGTGTCGAGATCGACGCAGCGGCCGCCATCAGGGACGCAAGCACTGAGGCGTCCGCGTCCGTGGCTGGATACGAACCGGTGCCGAGCGAGCTGCTTGACGTCGTCGTCGAGTCCTCCCGGGTGGCCGCGCACCACGTCGTTATCAGTGGGTCCACCCGCACGAAAGGCGACTCCTGCACTGCGCACAACCGGCTGTTCGTCCTGAAGCTCTCTGCCTTGTCAAGCCTCGCGGTAAACGCCCAGTTTGTGGAATGGTATGCAGCAATTACCCTGTATCGCGCCGTTGAGAATTCGATCAGCACACCATTTAGCTTCGGCCCTTTTTTCATTTTCCGCTTCTCGGCGGTTTCGCAGACTTTGACCTCGGTGCAAGGTACAAAAGATAGGACGCAGTG